>JAFEMH010000647.1:270000-677896 GCA_022495995.1 Adenophora triphylla var. japonica
GTATTTCTTAAACCCTGTTAGCAGAGAAAATCCTAAGTCGAATAGCACGGAGGGAGTATTGCTCTTGACTTGTCAATTTTTCAATTTTTTTCTGCTTTACATATGTGTACATCAATGATAATAAAATCGCACTAAAAATATTTCGTATTAAATGTACAATATTTATTTTGGGACGGATAAAAAGGAGGTCTTCGGGGAAGGAAGGGGTATATTGTTCTAGCTTGCACCATCCTTCCATGGCTGCGGCTGCCGTAAGAGTTAATGGAGATGTGCTAGGTAGTTGTGATGCTGAGGTTTATGGGAAGGAGGGAGTATATTTTTCCTCTTTTTTCTTCCGTTTTCCTTTTGGCCAAAGTTCATCTTTGTCCACGGTATTTTGGATATTTTCACCTAATCATACTACTTTTTAATAATATAAAAACTAATATATTAATTATTGTTCTTCTCCACAACTCTAAAAGGTAACTCCGCTCTGCTAGATATTAAAGGTTGGAAAACTTTGATCATTCACACTTCCACTCCCTAAACTTTGTTAATCGAATGGTCATATCACCACCCCATTACCACAACTACCACTTCCACCACCCCATCACCGCCATTGCTATTCCACCCCCATCACCACCATCACCACTATCACCTCCATTGTCGCCTTCATTGCCACTACTACTCCACCCCACCACCACCACCACTACGACCTCCACCACCTGAACCACTATACTATTGCCATTGTAGCATTAGTGTTGGTGGACATGGAGTATGGTACCTCTGAAAGTGGTTATGGAAGGCGTTGGAGGTAATGGTGATGATGATGTGGAAGGTGTTGGAGGTAATGGTGATGATGATAGGTGGTGTTGATTAGGGTGATTTGGTATTGTGCGGTGGTAATGGTGGGGAATGAGAGAAAGTGGT
The DNA here is from genome assembly GCA_022495995.1 of Adenophora triphylla var. japonica. NCBI lineage: Eukaryota > Viridiplantae > Streptophyta > Magnoliopsida > Asterales > Campanulaceae > Adenophora > Adenophora triphylla. The sequence goes on from JAFEMH010000647.1 coordinate 270,910, forward strand.
AATGGTGGTATGGTTAACTTGTGACAGCATGGCTGAGGCCAAAGGCCAACTATTTGATCAGGCCCATCCCAAAAATTTTAGGGGCCCTGTGCGAAATGTGAAAATTGGGCCCTAATATTTTAAAAAAAAACACAATAACTATAAAATATATATAAGTACTTTCATATAAAGATAAAAGTTTTATAAAAGTTGATATTAATAATTAAATCAAGATGAAAGTTCCAATTTTTTTATCTAAAAAACAAAGCTAAAATCTAATTAAAATTCTATTATTTTTATCAACAACAGGAACCTTAGACAAGTTTGCCCTTTTATCAACAAAAACTTAAACCTGTAAGTTTGCCCTTTTATCAACAAATAAATTCCCAATCTTTCTCAGTTTCTCTTTGTCTTTCTCTTTCCCTCTCCATAATAATTCCCAAATTTAACAAACACCAGGATAGACGTGTCCAAGGTTAAGCGTTAACCGGCTAACCGTAAGGTTAATAACCGGATTTTAACCGCCTAAACCGTTAACCGTCTAACCGCCTTAACCGCCTAACCGATAACCGTGTAACCGAGGTTAACAAAGGTTAAGAAATTTTTACTCCGGTTAACCGCCGGTTAATTAACCGGTTAATTAACCGGCGGTTAACCGGCGGTTAACCGTATATCCGTTGGAAATTTGAAAAATATAGCCGTTAAAACACAACTTTTTATTCAAAAAAAATATTTCAAAGTTATATTTTAATATTAAATTTAATTAAAAATCTGAAATTCTGTAAAAAGTTAAGTTTTTTCTTTATATACTTCCGTTTCTTTTAAATCCGTTAAGTTTTCATTTCTTTAAAAATTCATACCTATTTTTCTATAACTTTTTGCAAAAAATATTAGTCTTAAAAACTATTTAAAATAGTTTTATTTATCCAAAAAAAAAAAAAAAAAAACAGCTTCATATACGGTTACATATTTAACGAACCGTTAAATATTTAACTGTTTTTTCAAAAAAAGTGTTAAAAACTTAACTTTTTATTCAAAAAACTATTAAAAAGTTATTTTCTTTTAACTTTAGATAAAAATCTGACATTCTTGAAAAAATAAAGACATAAAAAAATAATTAACCGTTTATTAACCGGGTTAACCGGGTTAACCGGATTAACCGTTAACCGGTTAACCGTAATCGTGACTTAACGGTTAACGGTTAAGTCCGGTTAATGATTTTAACCTTCGTTAACCGCCGGTTATTAACCGGTTAACCGCGGTTAATTAACCGTGGTCACGTCTACACCAGGACCCCCAAAACCGAAAATGTCTTTCTATTTCATCTCAAAAAAAATTGCAGAGACAAGTAAGTTTGCCCTTTTTTCAATTCCTTTAATTTGTTAACCCCAATTTTGAGAAATTTATGGGTTTTAATGGATTAATTGATTGGATTTGTGAAGTTTTTTGAAGTACTAACTACTAAGAGAGATTTTTGATCTGGTACCTTAATGGATGAAGAAGACGCTGTTTGCTGAAACCAAAGCTTTTATCGGCATCGGAACATCTTCTCAGGCGGATTTATTTTGTTTGGGATGAAAAATTTAGAGGTATTTCCCTTTCTCGCTTTCAATTGAATTTATAAAAGAATTTTTCTTTTTTATCGTTGCAATTTAGTCAATTGGGGGAAGCGAGGAGTCATGATTGTCGCTTGATTTTCGCCGTCATCTCCTAAATCAATTTTCTCTGCCAGGCGTGATACAGTATTACTTGCTATTATTAATTATTTTTTTTAATGAAAGATATATACTTAATGGGTCAATTTAAAATGGGGCCTCTCAGATTTAGATTTAGGGAAATGTGCGAAATAATCGAATTTGCCATGATTAAGCCGGCCTGTATTTGATTATTGTACTCACTTTTTAGCCTCTATGGGAGGAAGTGCAATTATGATCTCAAATATGTACTTCTCTCTCTTCTTCTCTCGTCATTATTTATATTAAACTCTCTTTCTATCTCTTTTTGAATTTTAACAGAGTTTGTGGCTAAATTAAATCGTGAACTAAAAACTTGACTTGGAGAATTTTAATAATAAAAAGATTGGGATTTGGATTTGAATTTGAATTTGAATTTAGACAATTAAGTTGATAATTAGATTAGATTGACAGTGATGGGTATTTTTCAACACCCACTCGTAATAAACCTCACAGGCGTTGTTTGTAGCGTGTGTGCAAGTAAGGGTCGATTCACGAGGACTATGTGTATGATCAAGTTAATTCAAATTGTGTACAAAGGAAATGTAACCAAAGGGAAGGTTGGTTTTGAAAAATAACAAATAACTACAAGGATCAAGATGTAAAAATTAAAGCTAGAAAAAACAAGTAAACAAAGATAACAATTTTAAATAGAGATGAAAACAATAATGAGAAAGGATTTCATGGATTGGATTTCATTTAATCACAAAATACTATGCCATTGATTTAGAAAAATATATTAATTTTTATCTTGGGTTCAATCACCAAAGTCAAGATTGGTACGGTAAGGCCGCCGAATTTCAATCTATTAAATCTTATTCAATCACTTTTCGCAAATCAAGTCCAAGTGATTAAAAAGGAAAGCTTTAAGCTTTAAAGATTTTATGAACCAAAACCCATGTAGTATCAATCAAGAAAATTCATGAATTTCATCATCTAGCAAAAGTCTAAGTCAAAATCCCCAAATCAATATAAAAAATTGACACCCATAAAGTAAAAAGGAAGAAATTAGGAATCAACCACAATTTAATCCAAGGAACTTTCATGAAAAGAGCAAAGATGAACAAGACATCAATTAATGAGATAAAATAATCAATGGCATAACATAAATGACTAGATTAGTATCAAAACCATGAAATTTAAAACTTAGTTATACATAAACATAAAAATAAAACACTAAAATAAAAATTAGAAAAACTTACAAAGAAAATCAAGAAATCCAAAAGGGAGAGTAGCCTTCTTTTTTCTCCCCAAAATAAACTTAACCCTAAAATTAAAATACATCTTCTATTTATACTAAGGAATACCAAGGAAGGCCTAGGCTGATTAAAGGCTTAGTAAATTACATGGATTAAGGCCCAGATAAAAAAAATAACAAGGAAAGGCCCAACTTGAATCTAGTAAGCTGGAACAAGAAAATGCCTTGGCATTTGGCGTGGAGGAAATTGGCCAACATGGGAGAAAGTCAATGGAAAACATGGAAAATGGATTGGATTAGTACGGTCTGAAGGCCTTTGGGCGGTCGCCCAAATTGGGCCGAAACTTAAGGGCGGTCGCCGTAGATTCTTGAATTGGGCTGGCCAAATCTCATTTCCTTCTTTTCTTTTTTTTTTTAATTCCTCCGTCTCGCTCCGTCTCGAATTTTAATATTTTCTCCACTTTAATCCACTCATTTTCCACCTTTTCAACCTGAAAATAAAGCAACACTAACAAAATAATTAAACTACATTTTTACTCGAGAATTTTGCAATAAATAGAGTTTAGAACATATAAAATGGATATGAAAACATATCCATCAAATACCCCCAAACCTATTTTTTGCTCGTCCCCGAGTAAAATAAAACACAAATATAATTAAAAACTGCCCCACAATTCTAAAACTAAAGATGACCAAGCAAAACAAATAAAAACATATTTTTGGGTATTATTCACAATATAAAAAGTTTGTCACCATCGATTTCAAAATTTTTTCCAAAATTGCAATCCATCATGTGTCATCATAAACATAAACTTACCATTGCACTAACACATACCAATTAAGATTCTTTTCACCGTGAAGAGATGTAAGGGGGGATCATTGCCAACAAAGTAAGATACTTTATGGGTTCACTAAGAAAATATCCTAAATCAAGAATGATGATGCAAAAAGCATAAAAAGGTTTCCATAAGCACTTTCACACAATTGTCAACCCGCTTAATCCATATTGAAAACATGGATTAGGGAGTTATCTAGTTACATTAGAACCTCACTACAATCAAGCGTTCCACTCAAAATGTAGCTTCACCATCTTCCTTTCATGGCCATTTCAACTTTGACATATTAAGGGGCAAGTTAAACAAATAAGTACAACTAGTGCCTTCGTAGGTACAAGAAAGTTAACTCAATCTTGAAGTAGGAATCGGTATCAAGGATTTCATGATTCAATACTTGACATTTTTTTTTGTGCTTTGATCCTTGCCATTCCATGGCTCTTCTTTACGAAGACACCTTTATTTTTTTTTATTTTTTTTACAATGAATAATACATCAAAGATACTTGCCCCTTTTCAACATTACATTCCCCACTTTCCTAAGTTGACCGCTTAAGCCATGCCCAATATCTCAAAAACTATTGACTTGTTATTGAAAATTGTGCGATCATGTTCTAGCTACCCTGGATATGTAAAGTAATCCCATAACGATCACCTAAATTGGTGACCATGATCCCGTGCAAGCAAAGTGTTGTGGTGAAAAGAGAAGCAAAATAGGTATGTTCTAATGCAACTCTACTTTTATAACTAAGATGGCACATAAGATGCAAGAACCAAAAACAAACTAATCACAACATCACAACCATGGGTGGCAACCCAACTATATAATGAGCAACACAATTTTCAAAATTTTGACCACACCAAAGGTTGCCTACGTCCCCAAAACAATGAGCGAACTACTCATTGAAATAGGCTCAGGTCACCGTAGTTCAAATATTTCCCCTCAATAAATGAGAGAAAGACACAATTTGACTCGATTTTTTTTAACAACTAAACAAAACATCCTACACTAACCTTATAAACATACTTCCACCCCAAACCTAAATAGTGCTATGTTCTCATGGCATGAAAACCAAAAGAAAGCAAAACTCAAATTCGGGAGGGGAGGAGATGAAAAGTAAAAGACATAAAATAAAAGATGAAAATTAAAAACGAAAAGCAAGTAAAGTCATACCATGTTGGGGTGCCTCCCAACTAGCGCTTTGGTTAAGGTCGTTAGCTCGACCGGGTCCCCGCTCACGTTTGGACTTCACTTTTCGTCCTTTGGCCCACTTGACATTTTCGCGGGTCTTTATCTTCAGATTAAGCCCCATATACATCCCCCTAGCTTGGATATTATTTTGTGCCCAAGAAAATTTTTGGCGTTTCAGCTTTTTGGGCTTCTCCTCTTTCAAATTTTCACCACTTTCATCACCCTCAAAAACAAGGAGAGGTACAAGAATGAAGGAGGTTTTCACACTTTCAATGGGATGGAGAAGATCTTCTTTGAGGCATTGTACGTCAATTTGGTCGGGCCCAACCTCATCAACATTCACGCCCCCCATCATCTTTAAATTTCTCTTCCACCCCATATAGGACCAACTCAATTTCCTCACAAACTTGATCATGCCATGTTTTCTCTACCTCCTCAGTCGGCCCACTCAATTCATCATCATCAACAACCACATTATCACTAGCAGCAGACGGAGAGAGAGTTGGAAGTTCGTCAAAATCAGAATCATCCTCCCATTCATATTGTTTCGGAGGGACCGAACTTGTATCTTGACCCCAACCCAACCCCTTGCAACCTCTACCATCTTACTTATCTGTTCTTCGAGCCTATATAAAGTTGTAGCTCGTTGATGTAATTGTTGAAGATTTTTCTCCTGCATTCTTTTCAAAGCCTCCTGCCATGGTTGCATTTTAGGTTGCGGGGAGTCATAAGATTGTGGCTCATAATTGTTCCATGCATGGTTTGAATGGTTTCCCCATCCTTGTGTATAACAATTAGGGGAATAATCATATTGTTGTGGCCATGATTGAAACGAACTTATCTCTTGTACCTGTGGAGAATACTCAGGAAAATATGCCCTAGACGGAAAATTAATAGTAGCATGATAATAATCACCACAATTAGCACAATGCACATTATAGGTGTTCATTTCATACATCCTCAAAGAGTATCTCACACGATAATTTTATGTAACTAAAAAAACAGACAATAATAAAAGAAAACTATTTACACTACAAAGAAAATAAGAAAAGAAAATTATTTACAATACACTAACAAAATTAACTTGTTCAAGATCACAAGTTCCCGGCAACGGCGCCAAAAATTTGATGGGTATTTTTCAACACCCACTCGTAATAAACCTCACAAGCGCATAAGGGTCGTTTGTAGCGTGTGTGCAAGTAAGGGTCGATCCACGAGGACTATGTGTATGACCAAGTTAATTCAAATTGTGTACAAAGGAAAGGTAATCAAAGGGGGGGTTGGTTTTGAAAAATAACAAATAACTACAAGGATCAAGATGTAAAAATTAAAGCTAGGAAAAACAAGTAAACAAAGATAACAATTTCAAATAGAGATGAAAACAATAATGAGAAAGGATTTCATGGATTGGATTTCATTTAATCACAAAATACTATGCCATTGATTTAAAAAAATATATTAATTTCTATCTTGGGTTCAATCACCAAAGTCAAGATTGGTACGGTAAGGCCGCCGGATTTCAATCTATTAAACCCTATTCAATCACTTTTCGTAAATCAAGTCCAAGTGATTAAAAAGGAAAGTTTTAAGCTTTAAAGATTTTATGAACCAAAATCCATGTAGTATCAATCAAGAAAACTCATGGATTTCATCATCTAGCAAAAGTCTAAGTCAAAATTCTCAAATCAATACTCCCTCCGTCCCGTCCAACTTAGGACATTCACTCCGGACACGGAGATTAAGGAATACTATTATAATATTAGGAGAGAGAATGAGTGGAGGATGTGTTGTGAGTATGAAAAATTAAATAGGAGAGAGAATGAGTGGGATAAATAGTGATGGAATTATTGTTGTGAGTATGACAAGTGGGTCCCATTTAATATAAAAGTAATATAAACTTTCCATTTTGGGCCGTCCTAAGTCGGGTGGGACGCCCAAAATGGCAAAACGTCCTAAGTCGGACGGGACGGAGGGAGTATAAAAAATTGACACCCATAAAGTAAAAAGGAAGAAATTAGTAATCAACCACAATTTAATCCAAGGATTTTTTATGAAAAGAGCAAAGATGAACAAGGCATCAATTAATGAGATAAAATAATCAATGGCATTAGGGGTGAGCATGGTACGGTTCGGTTCGGTATTGGGGTAAAACCGATACCGAACCGAAATACTTCGGTATATTAAAAACTTATACCATTAGTTATCGGTTTTCATCGGTTCGGTTGTTTCGGTTTTCAGTTTCGGTATATGCTCGGTCGGTTTTTTCGGGTTTTAAATTGTTTAAAGGTCTTTATAGAGTCATAAGGTTTTATGCTTATTGGGGTTTCTCAAAAATGCTATTTGAAATTTCTTTTCCGAAGGAAAACAATTTTCAAAATCCAAAAGTTCGAATGACACAAGATTAATTCTTCAATTTAAAGAATAATAGTCCAAAAATAAATACTTCATCATTGAAATGGAACATAAATCTAATTGCACAACTTATATTAACAACTGTAAAAATAAAAATTAATATATTTTTGAGCATAAATAAATAAAATATATGCTCGTAACATAACATAATAAATTAACAATATACTCGACATATGTAACAAATCATATAAAAATAATATGATCTTTTAGTTTCGGTTCGGTTCGGTATGATAATCGGCTTTGGAATCATAAAACCGTACCGAACCGAAAAAATCGGTTTTGCTATAATTTAATATCGAACACTAATCGGTATCATCGATTTTCGGTCTTTTCGGTTCGGTTTTCGTTGATCTCGATTCGGTTTTCGGTTTTTTCGATTTTCTTGCACACCCCTAAATGGCATAACATAAATGACTAAATTAGTATCCAATCCATGAAATTTAGAACTTAGTTATACATAAACATAAAAATAAAACACTAAAATAAAAATTAGAAAAACTTACAAAGAAAATTAAGAAATCCAAAAGGGAGAGTAGCCTCCCTTTTTCTCCCCAAAATAAACTTAACCCTAAAATTAAAATACATCTTCTATTTATACTAAGGAATACCAAGGAAGGCCTAGGCTGATTAAAGGCTTAGTAAATTACATGGATTAAGGCCCAGATAAAAAAATAATAAGGAAAGGCCCAACTTGAATCAAGTAAGCTGGAACAAGAAAATGCCTTGGCGTTTGACGTGGAGGAAATTGGCCAACATGGGAGAAAGTCAATGAAAAACATGAAAAATGGATTGGATTAGTACGGTCTGAAGGCCTTTGGGCGGTCGCCCTGGGTCAAAACTTAAGGGCAAGGGCGGTCGCCGTAGATTCTTGAACTGGGCTGGCCAAACCAAATCTCATTTCCTTCTTTTTTTTTTTAATTCCTCCGCCTCTCTTCGTCTCGAATTTTAATCTTTTCTTCACTTTAAATCACCCATTTTCCACCTTTTCAACCTGAAAATAAAATAACACTAACAAAACAATTAAACTACATTTTTACTCCGAAATTTTGCAATAAATAGTGTTTAGAACATATAAAATGGATATGAAAACATATCCATCAGACAGTCTTTTCGTCAAAATAATTGAAAAATAATTACAATAAAATTTAATAATTATAAAAGATTCAAAAATATATTATAATATTTTTATGTAATATGTGCAAAGGATTTAAAATTAGATCTATGATATAAGTATCTAGAATTAGATCTATATGTGAGCTTTTCGAACTTGCTCTATTTTTCATCGTAAAATATAGGGAGAAACTTTCTCCATAAGTTATGGAGAAACGGGTTACGGGTATCCAGAACCTTTTGAAAGCATATCCAGAAACTTTTTGTATTGGCCATGACCTTGTCCCATGATTACTTCTGGATATCGGTCTGAAGGTTACGGATATCGAACCCTTTGAAAGGATATCCAGGAAGCTTATGAAAGTGATATCGAGAAACCTTCAAAATGATATCAGAAACTTTCAAAATGTTTACGGATATTCATTTGATGGTTTACGGATATACATTTGAAGGTTACGGATATCCGAAAACCTTCAATAAGCAATTTACGGTCTTGGCCTTGGATTTGGCTTCAAATCTATTTTTCTCGGATATCCGCCCAAAGGCTTACGGATATCCGTTCCAACTTTCGAATATCAGGAACCCTTTGAGACTGATATCCAGAAATTTTCTTCTGGTTATTAAACGTATAGCTTCTGTCTATTAAAAACGCGTTTCTCCATAGTTATGGAGAAACGCGTTTCTCAGCAGACCTACTCATTTTTCATTAGCTCCCTCTAGCATTAACTCCCTTAATTTATCGATTGGGCACTAATGGCAACGAAGTTCTTGGAAATTTGCAAGGTAAGGCCTGAGCTCAGGCATAAGTAATCAACTCCCTCTGAATTGAGCCATATTTGACATAAGAGTCAAAGCGGAATTTGAACCGTGGGTTAATTCATGAAATTGATTTTCAGCTTTTGGATTCATCGATCGATAAAAAGTCTTTGCGACTATCAAAAATTAAATAAAACTATCTTTCCAAAACAAAAGGAATTTGGTGTTCTAGATTGCACCATCCTTCCATGGCCTCTTTTTTTTAGAGTTGATAGAATCAGAGATGGGCTAGTTAGTTGTGATGCAGAGCCTTCACAGATTTCTACTCTATCGTTATCTAAAATGAATGTTAATTTTTTAAGTATCAGTAAAGGTCAATAAAATACTCCTAAGACTCAAACTCAACTGCTAGCACTTGTCATCAGAGCCTACCGACTCCCCATTATCCATGCCTCCTGTCATGGACTTGTTCTCTTAACAACGAACCGTGCGGCCTTAGCTCTTTTTCTGCCCCTCGCAGTAGCTAAGTCAGCCTAGTCGACCCCTTATCGTGTGTTAAAAGATTGGCTAGAGAGTTAAGTAAAGAAGGCAAGAGAGAATATGAGAGAATAACTTGTATTGCTCAAGAATGTTTACAACTTCTTGGATGGATTGGCCAAATGAGGCCTCCCCTTTATATAGGCATCCACCTCCTCAATGGATGGCTAGGATCTATTTACATGAATGGTCTAGATCTACTATCTAAAATATTCCCTAAGAAATATCTAGGGTATTTACAAGTGTAGTATAAGGTGGAGGATTCTAGAGTAATCTCCCATATACTTACATAATTCTAAGTCATTCTTGGAGTAATTTGGAACCTTCTAGAATTCTTAACTCCCTTAGCATGTCCACTTTGTCAAAGTGTGACATCCTTCCCCACCAAATTCGGCGTCGCCCTCGTCGCCTCGTATGCCTTGATTTTGTCTTGGAACTGCCACAAGTCTTCCCTTGGTTCCCATGAAGCCTTGGACTCGGGTAATCCCTTCCATTTGATTAAATAGTGCGTTGAAGGGGAAACTCCTCTTCTCCGTACTATCTTAGATGCAAGCACCACTTCTACCTCCTTGTCATAAGACTTTGTGACTACGGGCGGTGCTCGGTGAGAATCTCCTCGACTCAGATCCTCCATGTCTTCATGATATGGTTTTAGCATACTCACATGGAAGACCGGGTGTATCTTCAATGTGCTTGGAAGGTCGACCTTGTAGGACACCTTGCCCACCTTTGCAACTATGGGGAACGGACCCTCATATCTCCGTATCAAGCCCTTGTGCAAGCTCCTTAGAGCTTTGAACTGTTGTGGTAATAGCTTCACAAAGACTTGGTCTCCAACCGTAAACTCACGAGGTCGCCTCTTCTCGTCTGCCCATTTCTTCATTTTCTTGCGAGCCTTCTCTAAGCATGTCCGGGCCAAATCTGCATGCTCCTCCCATGTTTTAGCCATTTTGACCGCTCCCGAACTACGTCCCTTGGACATAGGCGCTACCAACGTGTGTGGAGCCAAAGGTTGTTGTCCCGTGGCTAACTCGAACGGACTCCTTCCCGTAGATTCACTTCTTTGTATGTTGTAAGAGAATTGAGCCACATCCATCAACTTGGCCCAATCTCGTTGATTAGCACTTACAAAATGCCTTAAGTATCCCTCTAATAGAGCATTCACCCCACCCTCTCCGTTTGGCCATCCGTTTGGGGGTGAAAGCTAGTAGAGAAGTTGAGTTCCGTCCCAAGGAGTTTGAACAACTCTGTCCATAGCCTTCCCGTAAAGCGGGGGTCTCGATCACTTACTATGCTTGCCGGTAACCCCCAATACTTCACTACATTCTTAAAGAACGCCCTTGCCGCCTCTTCGGCTGTGCAATCCTTTGTGCAAGGAATGAACGTCCCATATTTTGAGAATCTGTCAACCACCACCATGATGGATCCAAATCCATCCGACTTGGGCAAGGCACTAATGAAGTCTAAAGTGATGGAATGCCAAGGTCTCTCCGCAACCGGTAATGGCTCTAGTAGTCCTGCGGGTTGTCTGTTCTCTATCTTGTCTTGTTGGCACACAAGACAAGTCTTCACATATAACTCCACACTATTCCGCATTTGGGGCCAAAAGTACGCGGTCTCCAACAATGCTAATGTCCTCCTTTGGCCTGGGTGTCCTGCCCACTTAGTGTCGTGGCACTCTTTGATCAACTCGCGCCTCAGGTTGCCCCACTTAGGGACGTATAACCGACGCCCTTTGGTGTAGAGCAAGCCACCTTCCTCCCAAAATCGTTGGGTCTTGCCATTCTCGGCCAATTTCTTCAACTCCTTAGCTATTGGGTCATGCTCAAGGCCCTCCTTGATCCGCTCCATGATATCCCCTTTGGCTTGGCTCATGGCTGCAAATTCCGCTTTCCTACTCAAGGCATCGGCAACAACGTTGGCCCTTCCTGGCTTGTACTCCAACGTGTAGTCGAACTCTGCTAGGAAATCTTGCCACCTTGCTTGTTTGGGAGATAACTTCTTTTGAGTTTGGAAATAACTTGTCGCCACATTGTCGGTCTTGACTATAAAGTGAGCCCCCATCAAGTAGTGTTGCCACTCCCTAAGACAATGGACAACGGCTGTCATCTCCTTTTCTTGAACCGTGTAGCGTCGTTCCGTGTCATTGAGCTTTCTACTCTCGAACGCCACAGGATGCCCCTCTTGCATCAATACTCCCCCGATAGCAAAGTCGGATGCGTCGGTGTGTACTTCAAATGGCTTGATGAAGTCGGGCAAAGCTAAGACCGGTTCTTGGCTCACCGAGGTCTTCAAGTCATCAAAGGCTTTTTGACACTTCTCGGACCATTCCCACGCTTTTCCCTTCTTAAGCAAGTCCGTCAACGGTGCCGCTCTAGCCGAATACCCTTTTATGAACCGTCGATAGTAGTTGACTAAGCCAAGGAAAGACCGTAGCTCGGTCACTTTCGTTGGCGCCTCCCAATCTACTATGGCCTTAATCTTGGTGTCATCCATCTTAAGCTTCCCGTGCCCAATGACATGTCCAAGAAAAGGCACCTTCGCTTGTGCAAAGGCACATTTCTCCTTCTTAACATAAAGCTCATTCTTTCTTAGTACTTCGAAGACGGTCCGCAAATGCTCGACATGCTCTTCCATCGAGTTGCTATAGACCACAATGTCGTCTAAGTATACCACCATGAACCGATCCAAGTACGGGTGGAAGATCTCGTTCATCAATGTGCAAAAGGTAGCCGGAGCGTTGGTCAGCCCAAACGGCATGACTAACCACTCAAATGACCCATACCGTGTCACACATGCTGTCTTTGGCTCATCTCCCTCCGCTATTCGGACTTGATAGTATCCCTTTTGCAAATCCATCTTTGTATAGACCTTAGCTCCTCCAAGTCTATCAAAGATATCAGCAATCAGTGGAATAGGATAATGATTCTTGATTGTTACCTTATTAAGGGCTCGGTAATCCGCACACATCCGCAACGACCCATCTTGCTTCTTTTGGAACAACACCGGGGCGCCATAAGGTGCTTTAGACGGTCGAATCTTCCCCGTGTCCATCAACTCCTTTAATTGTTTCCTTAGCTCCTCGAGCTCGGGCGGTGACATTCGGTAGGGTGCCATAGCGGGCGGCTTAGCCCCTGGTTCCAACTCAATCTTATGGTCCACCTCCCTCCTAGGTGGAAGCTTGTTTGGCAGCGTCGCGGGCATTACATCCTTTCTCTCTTCTAGAATTGCTTGGATGATTGGTGGCACATCGACATTCTTGGGTTGGACTTCCTCCGCCTTGAGAACCGCCAAGTATGTCGGCTCACCCTTCTTCACTCCCTTAGTGATTTGTATGGCTGACAATAGCTTTCCTTTGTCATTATCTCCTCCTTCCATAGTGGGTATCATGCACTAAGATCCTTTCTCCAAAATGCACATTGTGCTAAATGAGGGTATAGGAATAGCAGTCACTTGTCTCAAGAAGTCCATACCTAGCACCACTTTGAAGTCATCCATCGGTGCAACTGAGAAGTCTACTTGGCCCTTCCAAGTCCCCAACTTTAACTCCACACCTCTTGCTACTCCATTAAGTGGTTGGGCTTTAGCATTCACAGTCTTGAGCCATCCGTCACCCTTTGACATTTGTAAACCTAACTTCTCGGCCTCGTCTTTAGTGACAAAGTTGTGTGTTGCACCCGTGTCAACTAATGCTTTGGTTGGCTTCCCATTGACAATCGCTTCGACATACATTAGCCCCTTGCTAGTCTTTGTAGGTGTTGGCTTGACCTTGAGTGCATTGAACAATTGTAGCGAACCCATGTGGGTTGACTCTTCCTCGTTAGACTCCATCTCTTGTTGCTCTACCATAGCGGACAAGGATCCTAACTTTGGACAATCCTTCATTGCATGCGGCCCCTTGCACACATAGCATCCTCCTTTAGGCACAAAGGCCTTCTTCTTCTCTTCATACTCCTTTCGAGACGACCCCTTGTCATCTCTCTTGGGTGGTGGCGTCCTTCGGTCCCGCTCCTTATTGTCACGCTTATCTCCCCCACTTTTAGCTTGGTACTTGTCTTTTCCCTTCGAATGGTCCACCGGGTTGGTCCGTTGGAACTCCGTGAGTGATTCGGCCGCTGCGATGGCCTCGTCCACTGACCTTATCTCCCTTCGATGTAGTTCTTGCTTAGCCCAATTTTGTAATCCATCCACAAAATAGAACCGCAAGTCTTCATCAGAAAGGTTGGGGATTTGAAGCATTAAAGTGGTGAACTCCTTGACATAGTCTTGGATGCCACCCCTTTGCTTCAACTCCCTAAGTTTCTTCCTTGCTTCATATACCACATTCTCGGGGTAAAACTGCCGCTTGAGTTCCTTCTTGAAATCCTCCCATGTATCAATTTGGCAAGCACCCCTTTCAATATCCGCATGTTTCCTACGCCACCAGAGCATAGCGGTATCCGTGAGATAGCGAGAATCGGACTTCACCTTAGTTGCCTCATCCACCACGTTAAGACTCTCGAAATATTGCTCCATGTTCCAAAGGAAGTTCTCAACCTCCTTAGCATCCCTCTTCCCATTGAAGCTATCGGGTTTGGGACACTCCATCCTTGGAACATAGGCAAAATGATTGAATTCTCCAGCAGCGGCAGCGCGTTTGCACAAAGCCAAGTCTTCCTGCATCCCCTCGACGCTAACACGAAGAGCTTGGATTGCTTCATTCACTTGGATCTCGAACTTATTGAAACGTTCCTCCAACAGAACATCCGCATTGACATAAGCTTGAAGATCCTCCTTGTTCTTGTCAAGTTGCTTAAGGACGTGTTCCTCGAGTGTCCCAATTGTGTGCTCGAGAATTGCCACCTTTTCATCAAGCTCTCCCACGGCCTCCAATGCAACCTCGTTGTTTCCAGCCATTTCTTTTGGATCACAACCAAGAACAACTTAACGTTGCTCTGATACCAACTGTCACGGACTTGTTCTCTTAACAACGAACCGTGCGGCCTTAGCTCTTTTTCTGCCCCTCTGTCTCGGTGACAGAAGTTTCAGAATCAGTCTCGCTCACTTGAGTAGAGGGAATGCCTCTCTCAATTCTGTCTATATCGTCGTTCAAAGGAACCAAATTAGGATCCAATGACCGGCGACCAAACATGCACCGATTAAATAAACTTGTTAAAAATCACAACAAGTCCCCGGCAACGGCGCCAAAAACTTGATGGAGAAAATTCCACTGTGTAATAAAAACCTTGCAAGTGCACAAGTTACCGAAGTAGCAATGTACAATAGTAAGGGTCGAACCACAGAGACTCGTGTGTTTTAACAAGTAAATTTAATTAATGCTAAAAGTAACAAAATGGAGTTTTTGATTTGGTTTATTAGAAACTAAAGATGAAAGAAAAACAAGACAATTAAACAACTAAAGTAACAAATAAGCAAGCTCGCAGAAGAAATTCAAGGATTTAACAACCAATCCACGGATTGGGTTCACCACATATTATCCCTTTATGCTTTTTTTTTTGAATGATAAAATATTAATTGGGTTTTAGGGCTTCTTCGCTTTTGTAAGAATTGGGACGGTTAGATTGCCGGATTGCAATTCTATTGCGAGCAATTATCAATTATCACGCAAGATCAAATTGACAACAACTCAATTCATTAAGCACAAAAGAATTAATGAAACCTAGACTCAATAGATTCACGCAAGATCATCAATCAAGTCTAATCATCCTAATAGTGTTCATGCACAATTCCTCACGCAAGTGCAGGACTTGTACCAGATATAAATTACGAATACTAGGATGAACTAACTCCACAATTAACTGAAAATTAAATATTTAGCATAAAGATCAAATACGGGCTACACCAATCCGTGAACTACAAAGAAATTAGCTACTCATATTCCGGATTGACATCCCAAAATATGAATAGCAACAAAACATCAAACCTGAAATCCTTGTAAAAACCTTGAAAATAAAGTCTTTCAATCCTTGAAAACCTAAGCAAGAAAAATAAGACAAAAGGTCCCTAATAATAATAATAATGGGAATATATATAGTCCTAATGCAGTCCTTCATAAACTAGGAAAAGGAATTAAGAAGATCCATCAAAATCTGCAAAAGATCTCTAAAATCCTTTCAAAATAAGGAAACTGCCTCCTCAGTCCGGCTCTGCTTGGGCGCACGCCCCCTGGCAGGTGTGCGCTGGTATCAATCAAGTTGTTTTGGGCGTGCGCCCACTTCCTCCAGCGTGCGCCCGCCCTCTCTTCCGGCTTTACTCCCTTTTTCTTCCATAATTTCCCTTTGATCCTCCGGCCAGAATGGCTCCTTGACTTCTCAAAATACCTTGCAAGTCCCTTTTCACTTTCCAACAGATCTCCACTCCACTTTTGCTTCCTTTCTTCACTTTAATCCACAGTTTTCACCTAATTATCCTGTACTCACAAAGACACTAGAAAATACAGTAAAATAACATTTTACTCAAGAATTTCACAATAAATAAGTGTAAGAGTACCTAATTTAGATGTGTAAAAACACATCCATCAAATACCCCCAAACTTATTTCTTGCTCGTCCTCGAGTAAGACAACAAAACATAAGAAAGAAAATAAAAAGAACAACCTAAACTAATTAATCCGAAAGTTAACTTTGTCCCCACATTCTTATATTTCCCAAAATTGCTTGAATCATGAAGTACCACAACCACACAATCTCAAAACAGTCAATCCACACAAGTATCAACATATATTACTATTAATTTTGCTACGCTGCTCAATCATTATATGTATTCAATAAATCTCCATGTGTGTGTGAATTTGTATTCTCCCTCTGCTTTCAACATGATCTATTTTTATAAAGCTAAGTACACCAATCATCTCTTATTTTATTAAATTTGTTTAACAAATAAAAACACACTTAAACGGCAAACTATGAATACTCCCTTCAACTTTTCCACTTCAATGAACCTTTAACACCCCTAAACCTGATCATTTAAGCACATATTTTTAAAAGTCATCTACCGTTCAAGTAGGGAACACTGTAGCAGCGAACTCCATGCCCCTAATAATAGGTAGGAATTTATTACCTTATACTCCTATTTGGCAAGAAAGCAACGTCGCAGCGAACGCCGTGCCCCGAGCTACTTTAGGAATATTTAATCATAGAGATGGGAGTTAGCCACTTCGGTGTCGAGCCTGGTACGGACCATCACGGCGGAAAAGATCTTCCCCCATAGCGCTACTGCATACCCAGAAATCTGATTAAGCTAGAATGGTCCCTATCCAACCAATCTACACGCCTGGGGGTATTTACCGAGTAATAATTTAATTGCCATTGCTCCCATTCCCTTTTCAATTTCTCTTACACATTATCTCAGATACAAGGGGTGTCATTTCACAACAATAATCCACACTGTCCAAGGAGTACCCACAGTCTACTGCTAAGAGGTTACTATTTAATAAACAAATTTATTAACTTCAAAGATGATGGTGTACTATAAACTTGATAAAACAGATCAAAATTATCAACTATAGGAGACTTATTTCATGAGTGCGCAAAATTTTTTGAGACTTATTAACATAAATATAACCATTGAGCACCATATCAAAATTAATCTAATATATATTAAGACTTGCATGACTGACCTACAACACCACAATATCCCACTAACGGTTTCAAACAATCAACCAAGCAATCATGGGAATAAAAGAATGTTAACAAAACTTGAACCATATCAAACAAGGACAAAATTAACCCTTCTTTTTTTATTATTATTATTATTATAATTAAGATAAACCAAAAACTGTACCAGGTAGTACCCCCACACCCCCAAACTTAAACCATGCATTGTCCCTAATGCATATGATATCAATAAAGCTTAAGATAGGGTTAGGGGTACCTCAACCAACTACTGAGGCGGGGGGCGAAAATGGTGACCCCAAGGATCACTCTGGGCTAGCGAAACCTTGTCCCTCTTGTGGGCCGAAAGTGTGGTGGAGCGGACCTGCGACCAGTGCTGCCTTGTGGGTGCAAATAACCCATGAGTTGCGCCCATCTTTCATCTTGCACATTCCTGTGTGCTTGGGCTGCCATAGCCTCCGCTATCCGTCTCTGCTCAGCCTCCTCAAAACGAGTATTGAAATCCTCAAACCTTTTACTCAATTCGCTCACCTCCCCTCTTACCGAAGTCATAGCCAAACTCAGACCGTGCATCGCCCTGGCGGGATCTCTTCTATATAACTCAACACGTGCTTCCTCAGGGTCCTCCTCCATGTCTTCATCATTCCCTTCATTTTCGTCATTTCCTTCTCCTTCTTCTTCATTCTCACCACCATCCTCATCACTCGATCCTGACACTGCCTCTCCCGACTGAATATGACTTTTCTTGGTCATAGTACTCAAATCTATCTTAGGCCCCGGCTTCAGGTCTCTTGACGGCAGATTTACCCTTGCCCTTGAAATCAAATAAGTGATCAAACAAGGAAACTTGAAGTTGACGTTGCTCAATTTCTCCGCATTATGGGCAATTTGATTGGAAATAATCAATCCCGTATTAATGGGTTCTCCCTTCAGCACCAAATGCATAAGCCATGCTCTCTTCCAATGCACCACATGCGAATGCGCACTCGGCATAACCCGTTCACTGATAAACCTGTGCAAGTATCTCAGTCTGTGCCTCAACTTCTTAACTGGCATCAATTTTCCTCCATCATTCAAGTTTATTTCCACACGCCCAAAGGTTGATTGAATCACATGAATTTCCTTTTTCCATTCTTTTTCCATTGCCCCTATAGTGCTAGAATACTTACACCCTTCAACATTTGGCATGGAATAATACTGATTAATTATTTCACTCGAGTAATTCACCGGACATCCCCTCACATAAGACTCTCCACAATTTCCTAACTCATGAACATTTGCATAAAATTCTTTTACCAACAATGCCACCCCATTCTGTTTTGGCTTACCCGCTCACTCTCAGCCACTGGGTAAATAATACCCGCATCTAGCAATTTCAGGACCTCTTTTCTCACGGCTTCCTCCATGTGAGGATTCAGTCTCCGTTGTCTCTCCCTAGACGGTTTAGCACCATCCAAGAGATGAATTTTGTGCATGCACATCGTGGGACTAATTCCCTTAATGTCTTTTAATGTCCACCCAATGGCCTCTTTATATTCACGCAAAACAGCAATCAATTGGGCCTCTTGGTCAGTGGACAAATCAGATGCAATTATGACAGGTAAAGTCTCTCCCTCTCCTAAAAATGCATATTTTAAATTTGACGGGAGAACTTTCAACTCAAGGACTGGGGGAATCACAATAGAAGGCGCCAACTTCTCATTGAAGTGGCCTAGGGGGTGAAACGGGCCAGCACTAGGGTGGTGCTCGTCGGCCTTCTCCACAGGCCATCGGTTGAGCGTCGCATTATCCCTAGTTTTCTCACCGCCCATTGAAATCAATGACTCTAACTCCTCACAATCCCTCTCATGCCATGCAATCTCACTCACACAATCATCAACCTCATCAAACTCATCAACAAACATGCAAGACTCATCATGACCCACCGCATTTTTCATTACATCAAAAACATTTATTTCAATCTTTTCATTTGCGACGGTCATAGATAGAGTACCATTACCAACATTGATCACGGTGTTCGTCGTTGCCATGAATGGTCTCCCAAGCAATATGGGTGAATCACGGCGACTACCCTCACCGCGAGGCATCTCTAGGACCACAAAATCCACAGGAATGATCAATGACCCAACTTGAACTAAAACATCCTCTACGATGCCCAATGGTCTTTTTATGGACCGATCAGCGAGTTGTAGGGCCATCATAGTGGGTTTTAGCTCGAGAAAACCCAACTCAAGATACATGTAATATGGCAACAAATTAATGCTCGCCCCGAGATCAAGCATAGCTCTCACCGTGTGAGAATCCCCCAAAGTAATGGAAATTAGAAAACTCCCGGGGTCTTTCATTTTCGGTGGAAGACTATGTTTTACTACAGCGCTCGCATTCTCACCCAAAAACAATTTCTCATCTTTCCCATACTGAATTTTCTTGGAATTAATTTCCTTGAAGAATTTGGCATACGCAGGAACATTCTTGATCACATTTAACAAAGGCAAATTTATGTTAACTTTTGAAAACATGTCAATCAATTCTTTCATTTGGTGATCAAGCTTGTTCCTCAAGAATCTGCCCGGAAAAGGAACAGGGGCACATATGGCTTGGGGTTGGACTTTTCTACATTCACATTTTGTCCCAATCCATTAGTACCCCCATCATTAGACACAACATCCTCAATGACAACATTTTCCACAACAGGGGGTTCCACAGCAGGGGAATCAACAAGAGGGGGTGTAGGAGGAGAAGAAGGAGAAGCTACCTGATTGTCTACCTGTTTGCCACCACGTAGGGTGAAGATGGCCTTGGCTTGCTCCCCTTGGCTAGGGAACATACCCGGTTGTCGTCCCTGTAATGCCTTCGCCAATTGACCCATTTGGGTCTCCAACTTTTTCATTACGGCGGCTTGATTGTTGTTTGCTTCTTTGTTACGCCCTCGTTTGGAGTTGCTCCGCTCTCATCCGATCCATTGCCTCTTCCCAAGGCTCTTTCTTCCTTTCATAAGGCCCCTGCGGTGGTGGTTGGGGATGGAGAGGTTTATTCGGCTGTTGATTACCTCCCCAAGAAAAATTAGGGTGCTTCCCCCATCCAGGGTTGTATGTCTGTGAAAATGGATTGTTCTGCGGGAACCTCTGCATATATCCTTGCATCGCCTGTACCTGCTCATGATTATACAAATGGGGACTAGTGGTGGGGCAAACTTCATAAGAATGAGTGTTAGATCCACACGTTACACAACTATCATGCATGACATTACCAACAGATGACACATTGGAAGCATAATTGGAAGTATTATTCATGGCCAACGTATCAAATCTTTGATTTAAAAGTGCAATTTGTTTAGCAAGCTCATCATTCATTCCTACTCCATTCACACCATTGGTTTTACCCCTTGACCCTTTTTGTTGCGAATTAGATGATAATCTCTCAAAAAGATCTTGGGTCTCTTCCGCAGTTTTGGCTCCTAAAGAGCCTCCGGCTGCGTTATCAACCATAGCCTGATCGGCTTGTGTCAACCCCCTATAGAAAGTTTGATGCAATAAAGGCAAAGGGAAATTATGGTGGGGACATTGCACCAAAAGCATCTTAAATCTGTCCCATGCTTCATGAAATGCCTCAAAAGAGTCCTGTGTGAACCCTATAATTTTCTGTCTAAAGGTGGCTAACGTAGCATGTGGGAAGTATTTTCTCAAAAATATGTCATGTAATTCATCCCAAGTATTAATGCTCCTAGGTGGGAGCAACATGAGCCACTTCTTAGCATTATCCCTCAAAGCAAAGGGAAAACATTTCAATCTTAAATGCTCGTCAGTCATACCTTCTCTCAATGGAAAACTCGACACAATCATCATATATTCCCTCAAGAAGTTCAAAGAATCTTCAGAGGGGGGGCCATGAAATTGAGGTATCATGTTAAACAAATGGCCTTTTACCTCGTAGCTTTTTGTTGCATCATTCAACACAATGCATGACACAGATGTGTCCACCCGCGGCCTAGAGAAGGCATCCATGGTGGGTGCTTGCAAAGCCATATCAATTTCAAATTCTTCTCCTCGGTGGAAGAAGTTTCTAATTCACTCAAAGTTACCTCTGTCTCGGTGACGAAGTTTGAGAATCGGTCTCGCTCACTTGAGTAGAGGGAATGCCTCTCTCAATTCTGTCTATATCGTCGTTCAAAGGAACCAAATTAGGATCCAATGACCGGCGACCAAACATGCACCGATTAAATAAACTTGTTAAAAATCACAACAAGTCCCCGGCAACGGCGCCAAAAACTTGATGGAGAAAATTCCACTGTGTAATAAAAACCTTGCAAGTGCACAAGTTACCGAAGTAGCAATGTACAATAGTAAGGGTCGAACCACAGAGACTCGTGTGTTTTAACAAGTAAATTTAATTAATGCTAAAAGTAACAAAATGGAGTTTTTGATTTGGTTTATTAGAAACTAAAGATGAAAGAAAAACAAGACAATTAAACAACTAAAGTAACAAATAAGCAAGCTCGCAGAAGAAATTCAAGGATTTAACAACCAATCCACGGATTGGGTTCACCACATATTATCCCTTTATGCCTTTTTTTTGAATGATAAAATATTAATTGGGTTTTAGGGCTTCTTCGCTTTTGTAAGAATTGGGACGGTTAGATTGCCGGATTGCAATTCTATTAGTGAGCAATTATCAATTATCACGCAAGATCAAATTGACAACAACTCAATTCATTAAGCACAAAAGAATTAATGAAACCTAGACTCAATAGATTCACGCAAGATCATCAATCAAGTCTAATCATCCTAATAGTGTTCATGCACAATTCCTCACGCAAGTGCAGGACTTGTACCAGATATAAATTACGAATACTAGGATGAACTAACTCCACAATTAACTGAAAATTAAATATTTAGCATAAAGATCAAATACGGGCTACACCAATCCATGAACTACAAAGAAATTAGCTACTCATATTCCGGATTGACATCCCAAAATATGAATAGCAACAAAACATCAAACCTGAAATCCTTGTAAAAACCTTGAAAATAAAGTCTTTCAATCCTTGAAAACCTAAGCAAGAAAAATAAGACAAAAGGTCCCTAATAATAATAATAATGGGAATATATATAGTCCTAATGCAGTCCTTCATAAACTAGGAAAAGGAATTAAGAAGATCCATCAAAATCTGCAAAAGATCTCTAAAATCCTTTCAAAATAAGGAAACTGCCTCCTCAGTCCGGCTCTACTGGGCGCACGCCCCCTGGCACTGGGTGTGCGCCTGGTATCAATCTGGTTGTTTTGGGCGTGCGCCCACTTCCTCCAGGCGTGCGCCCGCCCTCTCTTCCAGCTTTACTCCCTTTTTCTTCCATAATTTCCCTTTGATCCTCCAGCAGAATGGCTCCTTGACTTCTCAAAATACCTTGCAAGTCCCTTTTCACTTTCCAACAGATCTCCGCTCCACTTTTGCTTCCTTTCTTCACTTTAATCCACAGTTTTCACCTAATTATCCTGTACTCACAAAGACACTAGAAAATACAGTAAAATAACATTTTACTCAAGAATTTCACAATAAATAAGTGTAAGAGTACCTAATTTAGATGTGTAAAAACACATCCATCAAATACCCCCAAACTTATTTCTTGCTCGTCCTCGAGTAAGACAACAAAACATAAGAAAGAAAATAAAAAGAACAACCTAAACTAATTAATCCGAAAGTTAACTTTGTCCCCACATTCTTATATTTCCCAAAATTGCTTGAATCATGAAGTACCACAACCACACAATCTCAAAACAGTCAATCCACACAAGTATCAACATATATTACTATTAATTTTGCTACGCTGCTCAATCATTATATGTATTCAATAAATCTCCATGTGTGTGTGAATTTGTATTCTCCCTCTGCTTTCAACATGATCTATTTTTATAAAGCTAAGTACACCAATCATCTCTTATTTTATTAAATTTGTTTAACAAATAAAAACACACTTAAACGGCAAACTATGAATACTCCCTTCAACTTTTCCACTTCAATGAACCTTTAACACCCCTAAACCTGATCATTTAAGCACATATTTTTAAAAGTCATCTACCGTTCAAGTAGGGAACACTGTAGCAGCGAACTCCATGCCCCTAATAATAGGTAGGAATTTATTACCTTATACTCCTATTTGGCAAGAAAGCAACGTCGCAGCGAACGCCGTGCCCCGAGCTACTTTAGGAATATTTAATCATAGAGATGGGAGTTAGCCACTTCGGTGTCGAGCCTGGTACGGACCATCACGGCGGAAAAGATCTTCCCCATAGCGCTCTGCATACCCGAAATCGATTAAGCTAGAATGGTCCCTATCCAACCAATCTACACGCCTGGGGGTATTTATCGAGTAATAATTTAATTGCCATTGCTCCCATTCCCTTTTCAATTTCTCTTACACATTATCTCAGATACAAGGGGTGTCATTTCACAACAATAATCCACACTGTCCAAGGAGTACCCACAGTCTACTGCTAAGAGGTTACTATTTAATAAACAAATTTATTAACTTCAAAGATGATGGTGTACTATAAACTTGATAAAACAGATCAAAATTATCAACTATAGGAGACTTATTTCATGAGTGCGCAAAATTTTTTGAGACTTATTAACATAAATATAACCATTGAGCACCATATCAAAATTAATCTAATATATATTAAGACTTGCATGACTGACCTACAACACCACAATATCCCACTAACGGTTTCAAACAATCAACCAAGCAATCATGGGAATAAAAGAATGTTAACAAAACTTGAACCATATCAAACAAGGACAAAATTAACCCTTCTTTTTTTTTTATTATTATTATTATTATAATTAAGATAAACCAAAAAGCGTACCCCAGTACCCCCAAACTTAAACCATGCATTGTCCCTAATGCATATGATATCAATAAAGCTTAAGATAGGGTTAGGGGTACCTCGACCAACTACCGAGGCGGGCGAAAATGGTGACCCCAAGGATCACTCTGGGCTCTTGGCTTGTCCCTCTTGTGGTGAAAGTGTGGTGGAGCGAGAATGCTTTGCAGTGCGCCTTGTGGGTGCAAATAACCCATGAGTTGCGCCCATCTTTCATCTTGCACATTCTGTGTGCTTGGGCTGCCATAGCCTCCGCTATCCGTCTCTGCTCGGCCTCCTCAAAACGAGTATTGAAATCCTCAAACCTTTTACTCAATTCGCTCACCTCCTCTTACCGAAGTCATAGCCAAACTCGGCACCGTGCATCGCCTGGCGGGATCTCTTCTATATAACTCAACACGTGCTTCCTCAGGGTCCTCCTCCATGTCTTCATCATTCCCTTCATTTTCATCATTTCCTTCTCCTTCTTCTTCATTCTCACCACCATCCTCATCACTCGATCCTGACACTGCCTCTCCCGACTGAATATGACTTTTCTTGGTCATAGTACTCAAATCTATCTTAGGCCCCGGCTTCAGGTCTCTTGACGGCAGATTTACCCTTGCCCTTGAAATCAAATAATTGATCAAACAAGGAAACTTGAAGTTGACGTTGCTCAATTTCTCCGCATTATGGGCAATTTGATTGGAAATAATCAATCCCGTATTAATGGGTTCTCCCTTCAGCACCAAATGCATAAGCCATGCTCTCTTCCAATGCACCACATGCGAATGCGCACTCGGCATAACCCGTTCACTGATAAACCTGTGCAAGTATCTCAGTCTGTGCCTCAACTTCTTAACTGGCATCAATTTTCCTCCATCATTCAAGTTTATTTCCACACGCCCAAAGGTTGATTGAATCACATGAATTTCCTTTTTCCATTCTTTTTCCATTGCCCTTATAGTGCTAGAATACTTACACCCTTCAACATTTGGCATGGAATAATACTGATTAATTATTTCACTCGAGTAATTCACCGGACATCCCCTCACATAAGACTCTCCACAATTTCCTAACTCATGAACATTTGCATAAAATTCTTTTACCAACAATGCCACCCCATTCTGTTTTGGCTTACCCGCTCACTCTCAGCCACTGGGTAAATAATACCCGCATCTAGCAATTTCAGGACCTCTTTTCTCACGGCTTCCTCCATGTGAGGATTCAGTCTCCGTTGTCTCTCCCTAGACGGTTTAGCACCATCCAAGAGATGAATTTTGTGCATGCACATCGTGGGACTAATTCCCTTAATGTCTTTTAATGTCCACCCAATGGCCTCTTTATATTCACGCAAAACAGCAATCAATTGGGCCTCTTGGTCAGTGGACAAATCAGATGCAATTATGACAGGTAAAGTCTCTCCCTCTCCTAAAAATGCATATTTTAAATTTGACGGGAGAACTTTCAACTCAAGGACTGGGGGAATCACAATAGAAGGCGCCAACTTCTCATTGAAGTGGCCTAGGGGGTGAAACGGGCCATCACTAGGATGGTGCTCGTCGGCCTTATCCACAGCCATCAGTTGAGCGTCCGCATTATCCCTAGTTTTCTCACCGCCCATTGAAATCAATGACTCTAACTCCTCACAATCCCTCTCATGCCATGCAATCTCACTCACACAATCATCAACCTCATCAAACTCATCAACAAACATGCAAGACTCATCATGACCCACCGCATTTTTCATTACATCAAAAACATTTATTTCAATCTTTTCATTTTCGACGGTCATAGATAGAGTACCATTACCAACATTGATCATGGTGTTGGTCGTTGCCATGAATGGTCTCCCAAGCAATATGGGTGAATCACGGCGACTACCCTCACCGCGAGGCATCTCTAGGACCACAAAATCCACAGGAATGATCAATGACCCAACTTGAACTAAAACATCCTCTACGATGCCCAATGGTCTTTTTATGGACCGATCAGCGAGTTGTAGGGCCATCATAGTGGGTTTTAGCTCGGGAAAACCCAACTCAAGATACATGTAATATGGCAACAAATTAATGCTCGCCCCGAGATCAAGCATAGCTCTCACCGTGTGAGAATCCCCCAAAGTAATGGAAATTAGAAAACTCCCGGGGTCTTTCATTTTCGGTGGAAGACTATGTTTTACTACAGCGCTCGCATTCTCACCCAAAAACAATTTCTCATCTTTCCCATACTGAATTTTCTTGGAATTAATTTCCTTGAAGAATTTGGCATACGCAGGAACATTCTTGATCACATTTAACAAAGGCAAATTTATGTTAACTTTTGAAAACATGTCAATCAATTCTTTCATTTGGTGATCAAGCTTGTTCCTCAAGAATCTGCCCGGGAAAGGAACAGGGGGCACATATGGCTTGGGGTTGGACTTTTCTACATTCACATTTTGTCCCAATCCATTAGTACCCCCATCATTAGACACAACATCCTCAATGACAACATTTTCCACAACAGGGGGTTCCACAGCAGGGGAATCAACAAGAGGGGGTGTAGGAGGAGAAGAAGGAGAAGCTACCTGATTGTCTACCTGTTTGCCACCACGTAGGGTGAAGATGGCCTTGGCTTGCTCCCCTTGGCTAGGGAACATACCCGGTTGTCGTCCCTGTAATGCCTCCGCCAATTGACCCATTTGGGTCTCCAACTTTTTCATTGCAGCAGCTTGATTGTTGTTTGCTTGCTGCTGTTCTGCCCTCGTTTGGAGTTGCTCCGCTCTCATCCGATCCATTGCCTCTTCCCAAGGCTCTTTCTTCCTTTCATAAGGCCCCTGCGGTGGTGGTTGGGGATGGAGAGGTTTATTCGGCTGTTGATTACCTCCCCAAGAAAAATTAGGGTGCTTCCCCCATCCAGGGTTGTATGTCTGTGAAAATGGATTGTTCTGCGGGAACCTCTGCATATATCCTTGCATCGCCTGTACCTGCTCATGATTATACAAATGGGGACTAGTGGTGGGGCAAACTTCATAAGAATGAGTGTTAGATCCACAAGTTACACAACTATCATGCATGACATTACCAACAGATGACACATTGGAAGCATAATTGGAAGTATTATTCATGGCCAACGTATCAAATCTTTGATTTAAAAGTGCAATTTGTTTAGCAAGCTCATCATTCATTCCTACTCCATTCACACCATTGGTTTTACCCCTTGACCCTTTTTGTTGCGAATTAGATGATAATCTCTCAAAAAGATCTTGGGTCTCTTCCGCAGTTTTGGCTCCTAAAGAGCCTCCGGCTGCGTTATCAACCATAGCCTGATCGGCTTGTGTCAACCCCCTATAGAAAGTTTGATGCAATAAAGGCAAAGGGAAATTATGGTGGGGACATTGCACCAAAAGCATCTTAAATCTGTCCCATGCTTCATGAAATGCCTCAAAAGAGTCCTGTGTGAACCCTATAATTTTCTGTCTAAAGGTGGCTAACGTAGCATGTGGGAAGTATTTTCTCAAAAATATGTCATGTAATTCATCCCAAGTATTAATGCTCCTAGGTGGGAGCAACATGAGCCACTTCTTAGCATTATCCCTCAAAGCAAAGGGAAAACATTTCAATCTTAAATGCTCGTCAGTCACACCTTCTCTCAATGGAAAACTCGACACAATCATCATATATTCCCTCAAGAAGTTCAAAGAATCTTCAGAGGGGGGGCCATGAAATTGAGGTATCATGTTAAACAAATGGCCTTTTACCTCGTAGCTTTTTGTTGCATCATTCAACACAATGCATGACACAGATGTGTCCACCCGCGGCCTAGAGAAGGCATCCATGGTGGGTGCTTGCAAAGCCATATCAATTTCAAATTCTTCTCCCTCGGTGGAAGAAGTTTCTAATTCACTCAAAGTTACCTCTGTCTCGGTGACAGAAGTTTCAGAATCAGTCTCGCTCACTTGAGTAGAGGGAATGCCTCTCTCAATTCTGTCTATATCGTCGTTCAAAGGAACCAAATTAGGATCCAATGACCGGCGACCAAACATGCACCGATTAAATAAACTTGTTAAAAATCACAACAAGTCCCCGGCAACGGCGCCAAAAACTTGATGGATAAAATTCCACTGTGTAATAAAAACCTTGCAAGTGCACAAGTTACCGAAGTAGCAATGTACAATAGTAAGGGTCGAACCACAGAGACTCGTGTGTTTTAACAAGTAAATTTAATTAATGCTAAAAGTAACAAAATGGAGTTTTTGATTTGGTTTATTAGAAACTAAAGATGAAAGAAAAACAAGACAATTAAACAACTAAAGTAACAAATAAGCAAGCTCGCAGAAGAAATTCAAGGATTTAACAACCAATCCACGGATTGGGTTCACCACATATTATCCCTTTATGCCTTTTTTTTTAATGATAAAATATTAATTGGGTTTTAGGGCTTCTTCGCTTTTGTAAGAATTGGGACGGTTAGATTGCCGGATTGCAATTCTATTACTGAGCAATTATCAATTATCACGCAAGATCAAATTGACAACAACTCAATTCATTAAGCACAAAAGAATTAATGAAACCTAGACTCAATAGATTCACGCAAGATCATCAATCAAGTCTAATCATCCTAATAGTGTTCATGCACAATTCCTCACGCAAGTGCAGGACTTGTACCAGATATAAATTACGAATACTAGGATGAACTAACTCCACAATTAACTGAAAATTAAATATTTAGCATAAAGATCAAATACGGGCTACACCAATCCGTGAACTACAAAGAAATTAGCTACTCATATTCCGGATTGACATCCCAAAATATGAATAGCAACAAAACATCAAACACGAAATCCTTGCAAAAACCTTGAAAATAAAGTCTTTCAATCCTTGAAAACCTAAGCAAGAAAAATAAGACAAAAGGTCCCTAATAATAATAATAATGGGAATATATATAGTCCTAATGCAGTCCTTCATAAACTAGGAAAAGGAATTAAGAAGATCCATCAAAATCTGCAAAAGATCTCTAAAATCCTTTCAAAATAAGGAAACTGCCTCCTCAGTCCGGCTCTACTGGGCGCACGCCCCCTGGCACTGGGTGTGCGCCTGGTATCAATCTGGTTGTTTTGGGCGTGCGCCCACTTCCTCCAGGCGTGCGCCCGCCCTCTCTTCCAGCTTTACTCCCTTTTTCTTCCATAATTTCCCTTTGATCCTCCAGCAGAATGGCTCCTTGACTTCTCAAAATACCTTGCAAGTCCCTTTTCACTTTCCAACAGATCTCCGCTCCACTTTTGCTTCCTTTCTTCACTTTAATCCACAGTTTTCACCTAATTATCCTGTACTCACAAAGACACTAGAAAATACAGTAAAATAATATTTTACTCAAGAATTTCACAATAAATAAGTGTAAGAGTACCTAATTTAGATGTGTAAAAACACATCCATCAGCTAGAGAGTTAAGTAAAGAAGGCAAGAGAGAATATGAGAGAATAACTTGTATTGCTCAAGAATGTTTACAACTTCTTGGATGGATTGGCCAAATGAGGCCTCCCCTTTATATAGGCATCCACCTCCTCAATGGATGGCTAGGATCTATTTACATGAATGGTCTAGATCTACTATCTAGAATATTTCCTAAGAAATATCTAGGGTATTTACAAGTGTAGTATAAGGTGGAGGATTCTAGAGTAATCTCCCATATACTTACATAATTCTAAGTCATTCTTGGAGTAATGTGGAACCTTCTAGAATTCTTAACTCCCTTAGCATGTCCACTTTGTCAAAGTGTGACACTCCGCTGAATTCACACGAATTTGACACTACTACTCCTGTAAAAGCAAGCCACAACGATTTGCTTACATCTCCTATTTTGTTGCTCAACAGACATGAGGAGTTTGAGTTCGGTGAAACCCACAATTCACCAAATCAATCTCAACGGACACAAAACAAGTAGGGTGACGTGGATGAAACTTGAACCGCTCATTAATGCACAGTAGCGGCTGCTAGGAGTGGTGCCGAGTTCGAGTTCACACCATGAAAAGTGTTTCCATTTAATGTATTTTTGTGTATAAACATAGTACTCCCTCCGTCCCAGACCAAGGGTTCATCTTTCCCTTTTGGGACGTTCCAGACCAAGAGTTCATTTCCAAAAAAGGCAAGTTTTTTAAATATATTAATACCCTTATCATTTTCATATATTTACAAAAAAAATCATTCATTATATCCTTATACATTCTCTCTCCTATTTCCTACCACACATTTAACTACTATTCCTCCCACTCATTCTCTCTCCTATTAAATATTTTTAACTTTTACATTCTCTCTCCTATTCCCTACCACACATTTAACTTTTACATTATCTCTCATATTTCCTACCACACATTTAATTACTATTTCCTATCTCACATTTAACTTTTATTCATTTTTTAAAAAAAATTTTAAGAAGCGTGAAATCCCCCCATATACTCTTGGTCTGGGACGGAGGGAGTAGTATTTACAAAGTTAACAAGTTGAATATAAATAAATTCCCCCTCCCCCTCCCCCTCCCCCTCCCCCACCAGATAATTTTAATACATTAATTGGAGATTATATATGAAACCAAATATTCCCTCCCTACCTCAAAAACTTATGGACTAGAAAGAACCTCCTTAATTATTGACTTTGATTTAATGGGTCCATTTGACTCAATCTATCTTCCTTGTCTAATGCATAAACAAAGAAAAAAACCATTGGGATAAATTTGGTGCAAATACCCACTTTCCCAATAAAACTAAAATACTTAGATCTTTAGCAATAATGGTGTATTAATAATAATTTTTAAATTTTTATAATAATAATAATTCAATTTGCCAAAATCTCACAAAAAACGCGTTTTTTTCGAGCTTAGAAAAAAACGTGTTTTTAGAAGACGTCGACTTTTTCCCTCGCTTGCGACGCCCAACTTCTTTCTCCCATTCCGCCGCCCCAAGTTCTTCTTCGAATCCACGCCCCACCCTGAATTTGATTCAAGACTGTTCAATTTGAATCATCTTTGTTGATCAATTTTCAGATCTGAAGATTAAAAATTCAATTCAACCCCTCAAATCTGCCTTCTCTATATGTTTCAATTTTGAATTTTTGAATTATTCATCTGTACTAAGAAAATAAAAAGAGACTTGTGGATTTAAGTAAAGTTTTGATTTTGTTTTCTTTAATTAGTTTTCTTTTTGGTTATTCCATCCTTTCTGCTCAAAAGTACGAGTTAAATACTCCTTCCTCCTGAAACAAGAGGTAACAGTGGTGATGGGTATTGATTGAATCAGTTGATGTACTTAGATTAAGAGTGCCAGCAGTTGTCTAAATAATTGCCAGAGTTATGATAAAAATGTATCAGTGCACGTCTAAAAAAGTGCCAGTTAAAAGCTCTCTTTGTTCAGAAACTCAGTGCCAGTGCATGTGTAACAAAGTGTCAGTGCCAGTGTAAAAAAGTGTCAGTGTTAGTGTATCAAAGTGTCGGTGTTAATGTAAAACAAGTGCCAGTATTAGTTTAACAAAGTGTCAGTGTTAGTGTAACAAAGTGTCAGTGTTAGTGTTAGTGTAACCAAGTGTCAGTGTTAGTTTATAAACAGACTTAATATACATGCACTGACACTTTTTTACACTGGCACTTTGTTACACTAATACTGGCACTTTGTTAAACTGGCACTGACACTTTGTTACACATGCACTGGCACTTTGTTACACATGCACTGGCACTTTGTTTACACTGGCACTTTGTTAAACTGGTACTGGCACTTTTTTACACTGACACTTTGTTACACATGCACTGACACTTTGTCACACTGGCGTTTTATTAAACTGGTACTGGTACAAACGGGAAAAGCAAAACCCGTTTTTCCTAAGTGACAAAAAAAACTAATTTTTTATAAGACCAACTCATTCAATTTTCATATTTTTACAATAAAATATCAAATAGATAGAAAATGAAAATTGGGGGGAAAGAGAAAATGATACACTCCCCTGCAATCTATAGTATAAATGGGAACCCTCTTGCTACAGTATAATGAATAGTTCTATTTGTCGAATTTTTCATTTTGCCCTCACTAAGTTGTTCCTTTCCTATTTTGCCCTTAAAAATTTTTTTTTTTCATTTTTTTTTTAAATTAAAAAAATAATTTTTTTTTTAATTAAAAAAAAAAAACACGTGTCCTTGGACACGAGCTTTTACTAGTTATAATATAAGGAGTATTTGAATATGAAAATGGACCCCTTCTACCGTTTAGTCGTCCGAAGCTTCTAAAAGTTAAATAGCAATCTAACGACTTTCAGTCTCTCCCGGATATTTTAGGATTAATTCCACAAGACCCGCTCATCACAAACCATTATCCATAAAAATCCTAGCTTCCAAAACCTGTTGTTCGATGTTCAGAATTTTAGCGATTATTTTTGTACATTAAATTTTGGATCATCTAAATTTATCTAAATCTACTTTACACCATCTCTGATACACAAATCTTTCCATAGTCAGAGTGTGGGCGGGTGGTCGGAATGTAGCTTTGACCAATAATTTAGCACAAAATAATTATTCTAACGAAAATCTAAAAATGGTTATTGTATCACAATTAAGATTATTTTCGATTTCAAGTTTTAGATTTTTATTAGAATAATTATTTTGGGCTAAAATATTGATCAAAGTTTGGTCAATTTGACTACCAGTCTACACAAGGTGGAACGGAGGGAGTATTTATGAAAGCTATTTCAATCAAGGAGAATTTTACCTCCACAAGATTGGTTGCATTTTCTCTTTGGATTGTACTTTTAGTATTATTATTTTTTTCATATTTTTAAGGGAACAAATTGCTTTTATACCTTTTTTTTTTATATCTAGGTATAAAAGTAATTTTGGTCAAATACATTTAGGTATATGAGCAAATTTTTATTTATTTTTTAAATGTGAAAAAATACTTTTAAACCTATATATAACGGTAATAATAATCTTATACTTTTTTTAGGTATACGAACAGATTGTTTAATAAAATATAAAACTTTTTTATTATTTTTTCGATCTCGACTCAAGTGAGCTCCATTTGTGGCTCAAACTCGAGCTCCTCGAACGTGATTTTAAACTCGTTAATTTTTTGAGTCGATCGGGCTCGACTCGTGTGTCCGATTAAGCTCGACTGTTTCGAACTCGATAAGCTCGTTAAAAACTCAAATTTATCTTTGTTCGCAATCAGCTCATTTCGAGCTCAGCGCAATAAACTCGTTAAAAACTCGAATTTTCAGTTCATTAGTTCATGATTGACTAGAATTCGAACTCAGCTCAATGAGGTCGTTAATAATAACTGGATTTTTTGTTTTATAATTTTATTCAAAATTTCCCCCGACAAAAAAAACTCAAATTTGAACTCGGCTCGTTTAGGCTCGATATCGACTCGAGAAGCTCGCGAGTAGCTCGTGAGCAACTCGAAACTCGATCCAGCTCGATATCAAATCGATAGCAAATGAGCCCGAGCTCGAATACCGAAAACTCGTTCGAACTCGTTTACAACCCTAATCTCCTGTGGATATTCATGAATTTTTTATATCACCCAAGGGCCCTCGATCCACAAACCTATATTTTAGTCTTCAAACAAAAGAGAAATTATGAAGTTTGGAAAAGGTCAGTGTGAATACTCCGACGTTGACTTCTGTGATAACACGGCGTCCACCTCAAAGTCACAGCCTGCTTCTTTTGACCACCAAGCATTGCCAGCACAGTCCCTTCCCTCTATATAAACTCAATCCCATCCAATCCCAATTCATCATCCAATCCTATTTCTCATTTCTCTCTATTTTTCATAGAATCAACAACTCAAGAAAGAAAATGGCAAAGACACCAGAAACAGAGCACCCAATCAAGGCTTTTGGATATGCTGCTCAAGACAACACCGGCGTTCTCACCCCTTTCAAATTCTCCAGAAGGTATTCTTCGATTTTCCAGTCAATACCCACATCTCAATTTCATCAATTATCTATGTTTCTGATCTTATTTTCACTTTTTGGGTTTTTGCAGAGAAACAGGGGAGAAAGATGTGAGGTTTAAGGTTTTGTATTGCGGAATCTGTCACTCTGATCTTCACATGGCCAAGAATGACTGGGGCATGAGTTCTTACCCCGTTGTTCCCGGCCACGAAATTGTGGGAGAGGTGACTGAAGTTGGCAGCGGAGTACAAAAGTTCAAAGTTGGAGACATTGTAGGGGTTGGATGCCTTGTGGGATCATGTCATTCTTGCGGAGCCTGCACTAATGATCTTGAACAATACTGTCCTAAACAGATCCAAACCTACGGTTTCCCATACTACGATGGCACCGTCACCCGTGGAGGATACTCCGATCACATGGTTGCAGACGAGCACTTTGTTCTCCGGTGGCCGGAGACCCTTCCTCTAGATGGTGGTGCACCTTTACTGTGTGCAGGCATCACAACTTACAGTCCCCTCAAGCATTATGGTCTTGACAAGCCCGGTATGAGCATTGGTGTTGTGGGTCTTGGTGGACTTGGCCATGTTGCTGTCAAAATGGCCAAGGCATTCGGGGCTCATGTCACTGTAATCAGCACATCCCCTGCTAAGAAGAAAGAAGCCATAGAAGTTCTTGGTGCTGAGAAATTCTTGAACAGCAAGGACGAAGCAGAGATGGGAGCTGCAGCTTTCTCTTTGGATGGGATCATTGACACTGTCTCTGCTGCTCATCCAATTGTGCCATTGATTCAGTGCTTGAAACCAGATGGAAAGCTTATTATGGTTGGAATACCAGATAAGCCAGTTGATCTAATGGTGCATACTTTGATTATGGGAAGGAAGATTGTTGGTGGTAGTGCTATGGGAGGGTTGAAGGAGACTCAAGAAATGCTTGATTTCTCGGCCAAGCATAATATTACTGCTGATGTTGAGGTTGTACCGATTGACTATCTGAATACTGCAATGGAGCGTCTTGCAAAGGGTGATGTTCGTTACCGTTTTGTGATTGATGTTGCCAATTCAATCAAGAAGGATTAGGCTGAGCTTCATGGTTCCTGAATATTAAAGTTTATCCAAAAATAAATGTGTTAGGGCTACAAGATGAGACTGGATATCATAGTTGATGAGTTTTGATGTGTTTAAATGTTTAGAGATTGTATACGAGTTCTTAGGAGAGTGAAGAATAGTGAGTGTTGGGAGTCTGTAGATGTAATTTTATGTTCTCGGGGTTAGCAAAATGTTTGTATAATGCTGGCTTGTTGTCCGCAGCAGCCAGTTGGTTTATCTTTCTCATCTCATTTTAGCTATAAAGATTGGATTTTTAGATATTCAGATACACTGTTGGCTTCCGGTGGTGCTTACTGGAAGTCAATGCCTAAAATTTGAACATTAGCACTCCTAAGCACCCAGACAGTTGTATACAAGAGAATGAGGTATGGCATCTCAGTGAAATCACATTAAAGTGTTTCAAGGTTTCCAATGAAGAAGGCGAGTCAAAAGACTAAAGATATTACAGCCCAAATTACTTCAAGTTGCTGAAGAAAGTTGACCCATTGTTTAATGATTGAGTAATGTATTGTAAAATCAATAAGCGCAACACACATGGAGAACGACATCTTCTTGATATTCTTTTCTCCCCAAGAAAATGCCCTGGAGAGAATTCCCAAGGAATAAAATAAAAGGAAGCTGAAAATTGCAGATAAAATATGTAGAATTCCGAAAGAAAAGCATAACCATACATGGAAAAGGAACGTATATTGAGAGTTAACAAGCAATTCTGTTCCCAAAAGGTGAAGCCAAATGTCTTGGAAACTGTGACAAAATACAAGGAAACATGCATAGCTTGGGAAAAACATTTGACATCTCCGTTTGTTTAGCGTAAAACATTTTCCGGAAAATGATTTCCGGCAAAATGTTTTACGGAAAATAAGATAAAAATGAAGTTTTCCCCATTTTCTAGTGCGAAACAAACACCGGAAAATGAGGAAAATGTTTTCCGGAAAACATTTTCCCCCAAACAAACGGAGCCCTAATTCGAAGAATATACTTGCCTTCCAACCGTGGAGGATAAAATTCTTAAGCACCAACTCCAGATGTCATAGTCTGCCGCTGCAGCTCCTCTCGAGCATTCCTCAGGAATTGGTCCCACCCACTTCCTTCACCAGTATCCAAATAATCATAAGGGACGGCAGTTTTAAGACCAGGCCTTACTCCACACTGGCTCTCGACAATTCTAAATTCCACCGCATTCTCTTCCTCAATCTTCTTCTCCAATTCCTCCCAATCAAACAGCAACGGTAACGTAGATGCACCCCAGGGGTTAAAATCCAGAAGTTTAACGTTCCCATTGTTTAATGATTGAGTAATGTATTGTAATATCAATAAGCGCAACACACATGGAGAACGACATCTTCTTGATATTCTTTTCTCCCCAAGAAAATGCCCTGGAGAGAATTTCCCAGGAATAAAATAAAAGGAAGCTGAAAATTGCAGATAAAATATGTAGAATTACGAAAGAAAAGCATAACCATACATGGAAAAGGAACGTATATTGAGAGTTAACAAGCAATTCTGTTCCCAAAAGGTGAAGCCAAATGTCTTGGAAATTGTGAAAAAATACAAGGAAACATGCATAGCTTGGGAAAAACACTTGACATCTAATTCGAAGAATATACTTGCCTTCCAACCGTGGAGATAGAATTCTTAAGCACCAGCTCCAGATATCATAGTCTGCCGCAGCAGCTCCTCTCGAGCATTCCTCAGGAATTGGTCCCACCCACTTCCTTCACTATTATCCAAATAATCATAAGGGACGGCAGTTTTAAGACCAGGCCTTACTCCACACTGGCTCTCGACAATTCTAAATTCCACCGCATTCTCTTCCTCAATCTTCTTTTCCAATTCCTCCCAATCAAACAGCAACGGTAACGTAGATGCACCCCAGGGGTTAAAATCCAGAAGTTTAACGTTCCCGTCCTTTGTAATATAGACATCAAATGTGTAATTTTCTGATTCAAATCCCATTTTCAACTTTTTCATGAAGAATTTATGGACCGCCATTTCCAAGTCATCTTTCTTTTCAACCAGGACAGGATAATATCCAGTGACCTCTCTCTGGGAAATTCCGATTAGGTGCTGATTACGTACAAAGCAGCGAAATTCCATTTCAGGCCGAAGGGATGGGTACCACTTCCTTAATGCAAGGAAAAAACGTGACGGTCTGGACATTTTTTTGTTGGTGCACGAATCGTAAGCATGACAAAGATCGTGGACCAATGAATCAGAAGATCTAAGTAAAAGTGCAATCTCACTGAATAAAGTGCATCTGAGACTCCCTGTAGAACTTATCCAAGCAGAGTCTTTAGGGGCGCTCCAATTTAACTTGGGGAAAAAGCACCACCAAGAGAATCGATGGATTCTTTGATCTGCAATTCCAGTTCTGGGAAAGAAGGAGGTGGAGCGGGTTGTTCTGATTCGTCGTCGGATCCTTCTGAGACAATATAATCCTCTTCATCTTCGGGTTTATGTATTCTATTGGGTAAAGCATCATCATTTGAGATGGAATGGGGAAGGAGGAACGGACCAGTATCATCAAGAAGATATTGAATAAAGGACTCCGGAAGTTCATGAATCAGGGTTTTTATGGAGATGGACTTAAATTTTGGATACCATTCTTGAATTTGGCACCTATTTACCTCTTCTTCCTTCATCTTCCAAGAGGTCAATGAAGACGCGTTAAGCAAACCAGACGTCTTTTCCTTCTACTTCCTGGACAGCATACAATAAAATAATTATCAATTGTGGTTTCCCAAGGAAAATAGAATATTAATTAGCAATCAAGTATCTCGAGGAGTGTTAAGAACACCACTAAAGGAGGAGGGCAGTAACTTTAGTTATTCCCCTACCACAGGTGATTTGTGCAAGGTGTATGGAATACTAATAGGATAGGAACCACGATAATCTTCTTGTTTCCATTCACTCAAAACTATCTTCACAAAAGGTTACTTATGATCATTCAGAAATGTCCAGATTTTGCTTATGGAGCAACATGAATTTTAATAGTAAATCAGCAACAATTCTTTATCTTTCTACACATAGCATTTTAACAATCCTAAATAAATCTACAAGACAACCGTAAGAGATCCTACCAATGTAGAATCATAAAACAAAAGCTGAGGCCAAATACCATACCAGAGAATTCAACAGATTTTTAACTCACAAATTAAATAGATCCACTTTGTTCACAATCTCAAATGTGTATACTCCGAAGAGCACTAATTAGAGCCGCCATTAAAAGCATCATTAATATAAACACACTTGGCAGGTTGTAGTTGGTTTGCACTATTCTTTAACTCATTATATTTAAATGAGTTTTAGAGAAATAAATACGGCAATAAGGGTCATTCTGCTTGTCAAATTCCTGCATTTCCATGCTTACAAGTAAGCTCTAAGATGTACTCTCTCTGACTCTGCCCCAATAGAAGAGGTTAGTATTCTTTTTTTGGGTTAAAGAGTAACATTTCCCTTTAAGGAAACTTTTTATGGCTAATTGGTTCAGAAATTTCAACCTAGTTTCAATTCAAATGTTCTGAATGGAAATTCAAAAAAAATAGCAGATCTTCAACCATCTCTTGATTTGCATGTTTAGACAAATCTTTCTCGTCAATCGGGAATGGGGTAATAAGTCTTAATTTCATCTGTATTTCTGTACTACAACTCTTCATTATGTCTGTATCACTATAACACGATTAGCCCTTAAGTACATGCTATCATGTACATCAATAAAGGTTCAAAAAATACTATCACAAGAAGTCTACAAAGAATGACCAACTGTCTATGCTTCTTTATTTAAAACAAAAAAAAAAACTACAAAAAAAATCTGTCTATGCTCCACAAATATTGGTCATTATATACATAACAACATTTCCAATGGTAGGTATCAAAATTAAATTTTGATACCCACATGAAAGAGTTAGCATCTCTAATGCTAAACAACTCAAAGCAAATACAGTTCATGATTAGAGAGAAGATAAGAGAAAAGGAATTGTAGAAAGCTTCATTGTATTGAAAAGCATCTCTTCAATGATACAGACTTCTGACTTTATATACACCATAGCTAACAAACTAACTGACTCACTAACAAACACTCTAACAACCTAACAACCAACTCAACTGTGAGAGACTTTCTCTGTCATATTATCCCCCCTCAAGCAAGTGACCTTGAACAAGTTAAGGGCTTGCAGCTTGACCAAGAAAGAAGATAAATGAGTAGATGGAAGAGCTTTAGTGAAGATGTCAGGCAGTTGGAGTTTGGTGGAAATAAAAGAGGGATTGAGAAAATCAAACTTAACCCTATCCCTAACCAAGTGACAATCAATATCTATATGCTTGGTACGTTCATGAAATACAGGATTAGAAGCTATGTGAATGGCAGCCTTGTTATCACAATAGAGAGGGATGGAAACAAGATCTGTAACTTGAAAATCCATCGGGAGAGAGACTAGCCAAATTAATTCACAACAAACATTGGCTAGAGATCTATATTTTGCTTCTGCCGAAGATCTAGACATTGTTGATTGTTTCTTGGCTTTCCAAGAGATAGGAGAGCCACCCAATAAAACACAATACCCAAAGATAGATCTTCTTGTGGTAGGACATGATGCCCAGTCAGCATCGCAATAGGTTGTCAGCCTTGTATCAGCTGTGGAAGAGAAAAGAAGACCTTGACCTTGACCTGGGGCTCCTTTGAGATACTTGACGAGTTTCAAAGCAGCAAGGTCATGAGGAACTCTAGGTTTAGCCATAAATTGACTCAAGATATGAACACCATATGAAATGTCAGGTCGTATAATTGTTATGTAAATAAGTCTACCAACCGACCTTCTGTAAGAATCAGGCTTATCAAAGAGGCCCCCTTTATAGCAGAGAGTTGGTGATTGACCTCAATAGGGACTTTGGAGGGTTTGGAACCAAGAAGACCAGAATCAGAAAATGTTTAAAGCATACTTTCTCTGGTGTCAGAAGCTCTAGCAACCTCTATGCCCAGAAAGTACTTTAATTTGCCCAAATCTCTGATATTAAACTGTGAGTGAAGATAAGTCTTCACTTGAGATAAAACACCAGAATCTGTACCAGCTAGCAAAATGTCATCAACATACACAAGCCAGTGAAAGATGATTGAATGGAACAAGTGAATAAGGAGTGTTCATTCTTGGACCGAAGGAAGACTTCAGTAAAGTAGAAGAAAACTTTGAGAACCACTGCCTAGGTGCTTGCTTGAGCTCATAAAAAGACTTGGTAAGTCTATAGACTACAGGTTGCTTGGACAAGGGAGATGAGAAAGTCTCAGGAATGATGTAACCATGAGGAATGGACATATATACTTCCTCATCCAAGTCCCCACGAAGATATGCATTACTTACATCCATTTGGGAAAGAATCCAACCTTTTGAGGCAGCCAAAGCAAGAAATATCCTGACATTAGTCATCTTCATAACAGGGGCAAATGTGTCAAATTGGAGCTACCTCCTACTTCAAAAATATACCCAGTATTTCATGTTTCCCTACTCAAAAGGAGGATTGGGGATGCTCCAGTAGCACAAACAGTACTACCAGCTACGGGGGATGATGGTAAATTTCTGGTGGAACCACTTGCCATTTTGGATCGTCGCTTAATCAAAAAAGATGGTCGCCCAGCTTCTCAAGTTCTTATTCAATGGGCAAATGCTTTACCAGAGGATGGGACATGGGAGGATTGACCAGTTATTGCAGCAAATTTTCCCCACTTTAATCCTTGAGATAAGGATTGATTGAAGGAGGGTGGGATGTTATAATTTAGGGTTCGTATTCAATTTGGGGGTTACCGTTAGAAGAAGACGTTAAAGGTGGTTAAGTCAATAAAATCAAGCGGCGTCGTTTTGTTAAGTAGTTTACATCGTCGTTTTGTTTAAGTATGGAACGTTATCGTTTTATTTTCTGTTAACTGTCTTTGTCGTTTAACGGGGTATAAGCATGGTTGGTGTTGTAAAGGGGAGAATCATGAAATGAATTATCACGCTTTCTTCTCCCTTTCTGTTTCTCTCTCCTCAAACTGATTCTTCTCTCTCTCTTCAACCTATTCTCTCTCTTCTGTTCTCTCTCTCGTATCTTCATCTAAATTATTTCTCTCTCTTTCATTCAATCTTTATTTCTGAATTACGAAATTGAGCTCGGCAAATTGATATCCGATTTCTTTCATTCGATTCAAGCTAGGCGATTCATAACACTTACTGTCAGGAATTTTGCCGGCGAGAGAAATGGAGTGCTTGAAATTGCAAGAATTTACAAGGAGACACCGCGGATTACTCTAATTCTGTAGTATGGCTCTAGGGTTTTTCTTTCTCGCCGCCGGAGGTGTATGGGCCTATCCCAAAATCCTTGTGGTAGGTTTGAAAGGGAAAATAATAGAGGGGTGAAAATAAAGGATTAAAAATGGAGGGTGCCGAGTGGTATTTTTGGGGATGAATCGTGATTCGTGAATTGTCCCTCTACTGCAGTCTAATTACACATTTCGTCCCTATATCTTAAAAATGTCTCAGTTATTAGCCTGTTTATCACATTTGTAAGGAAATTGGTCAATTCATCTAATTCTGTTACTTTTTCGGTATTAAGTGATCATATTTTTTTAGAGCATCTTTACCAATTATTCATGATAAATGGCAAAAGTCAAAGTACAAAGACTGAATTTGCCCAAGTTGAGGGTCTTAGGGTCCGCTTCCGAGTTTTTAATGAAGAGAAAAGAAAGCGGGAAGGGAAAAGGA
Source organism: Adenophora triphylla var. japonica (assembly GCA_022495995.1). Taxonomy (NCBI): domain Eukaryota; kingdom Viridiplantae; phylum Streptophyta; class Magnoliopsida; order Asterales; family Campanulaceae; genus Adenophora; species Adenophora triphylla. Next base: position 312,880 of record JAFEMH010000647.1, read on the forward strand.
GAGAAAAGTAAGGGAGGGAAGTGAATTTAAATTCCTTCCGATGTGCTTCCGAGTTAGGAAGGAAATAAAAGGAAAAACAAAATTTTCTCTTCTCATGCTTTCGAGTTTTGGAATGAAATGAGAGAAAATAAAAAGAAAATGACTTCTATACCCTCATTTATAAAGGTAGTTATCAAAATATATAATGGCATTAATAATAAAACATCCACAATATGATAAACAAAAGGTGATATATAGCATTTGAACTCCTATCATTATAAAAAGACTTCTACCATCAGTGGCGGACTAGGGTTTAGGTTAGGGTGCGGACAAAAAAAAAAATCTTTCACGTTTGATCAATCGAAAAGAGCTACTCATGATACTCACGTTTGATCAATCGATGATACTCACGTTTGATCAATTGAAAACGCATATAAGCAAAACAGGGGAAATACTTCATGATACTCACGTTTGATCAATTGAAAAGAGCTACTCAGGAAAAATTGGGGATCAACGAACACCTTCAGCACTTGAAATCAGAAAAAGGCATAAACGAGTTGATATAGCAGTTTTCCGACAATTCGTCTCAAACAAGGGGCATAAATTTTAAAACAGGCAGGAAAAAAAGACCATCTTGGGCCTCTAATAATCAATCATCAAGTCACGTATTCTTATGACCATAATATGGAAATCTCTTTGAATGAAGAATAAAGAAATTGAAAAGTTGAGATTTTTAACCTTCAAATGGAAGCGATGAATCGTGCTGAGAAGGAAAAATTGGATCTTCAGCCACCGGCGGCGAGCAATCGAGCTGCCTGGAATGAGAGAGAATAACAGGATTTGGGGTTTTTGGAGTTGTCCGAGAGATTATAAGATCCGTGAGTTCAGGGCCGGTTCGGTCGAATTTGGGGTATTAGATTTAACGATTTTTCAGCGAAAAATAACACGGTGTAGCGTTCTCGAATCACTATTTTTTTCTATTTTTCCGCCTTTTGTCATTGTTTTTATTGGAGGCATTTATATTCATTTTTTTCTTAGAATTTAAGGATAGTTGAACTCTAAGTCAAATCACATGCTAATAGCAGCGAGACTTGAAATTTTTTATTAATAAAAGAATGAGATAATGACTTGAAAAGTTGAGTTTGGTTACTAGATTGAGTTGGAGTTATTACAAAGTAATCAACAAAATTTTGCAATAAATTTTACTGATAGTTTCAAAAGATTTAAATAAATATTTCACAAAAAATAAGAAATAAATACAAATAGTTTACAAAATTATTGTAAAAAAAAAGGATAAACTTACTACTACTAATTAAGAAAAAATAAAAAGAGAAGAAAGCCTAAACACCTTATTCTTATTAAATATTTTTGTCTAGGGGAATTGAATCGAGCCAAAATCTTATTAAATAAATTTGTCTTCAAGCGGAATCGAACTTAGGTCAAAAGCACTTAAATCTTCTCTAATACAACTATACTACCAAATTTCTTGAAAATTAAACGCTGTCTAAAATAGATATACCTAAAATTATTAATTTGGGAGGCCTAACATCGACAAAAATTTCGGAGACCCTAGGAGACCGCCTCACTCATCTCACTATAGGGCCGGGCTGCGTGAGTTGTGGGAGAAGGTGAAGATGGTGGAGCCATGTAAATATAAAAAAGAAAATGATTTTTAAGTTCAAGAAACAAAAAGAAGGAAATTTTTGAGAGGGTAATAATGAGATTACAAAAAATATGTGAGGATAAAAGTGGGGTAATAAAAAAATGTCAAGTTTTCACTTTCTTTTCTTGCATTTCCTCTCAATTTTTTGAGAAAAAATTTGGGAGGAAAATTCTAAAAAATTTCCTTCCCTTTCTTTTCACTTCCTCCCTAAAAAATCTCGAAAGCACGTTAACGAAGAAAATTTATAAAAATTTCCTTCTCTTTCTTTCCCTTTCTCTCGATTTTTAAACTCGAAAACGGGCCTTAACAGGGAGTTGTAACATGAATTTAACAAAGAAAGTGCCAAAAGAATCCTTATTAATTTTATATCTCTCTTATTACTCTATTTTTTTAAGCATATAACGAAATTTTATTAACAATCACACAAAAAGTTATAAGTTGGCCATCTATAGGCGACAAACGCTTAACCTATTTAGTGGGGCTTTCATTAACAAAAAAAAATAGAGACAACATCAATCATAACATTTGTGACTAAATATATAGAGAAACAAAATTTGCAATGAACATATCTCTACATGCATTAATAAGGTTGTCCAACCGATAAGAACAATGTGAACATGAAAAAAGCACTCCATCAAAAACAACCTTTGAATCCACCGCAAACTCCATCTTTGTGTACCCCAAATCAACATCCCAACAGATTCCGTGATAGAACTAAGGGTCTCGCTCTCTACCACCCTAAGAATTCTGAACATGGTCAGCATCCATCTAATGACATCCAACAAAGAATCACGGCGGTGCGAAACTTTCAACCATAATTCACCATTAGTGATACACAAACATAAATACACATCGAGTATTAAATTGAGATAAGCAAACAAAATTTCATAATAACAATAAAGAGAATACACAAATCACAAAGGGCCCTCAACAAATGAGGCGAATCATAGCCTGTCACATAAAAAGAGAAATACAACATCAGAAATACAATGATAAATAAACATATTTAAAAACTAGATTTAGAAAACAAAAAATAGATATGAAAATTACAAAATCGAATTTGAAAAACTTAAAAAACAAATCTGAAAATATATTCCTAATTTCACAATTATTAATTTAGGGCTCAATGTTGACACCTTGTTACCTATTAGGGGCTCCATAGTTTTTTTTTTCTTTTCAATTTAGGGCCTAATTTGGTCAAATGTTGTCAATTTGTGACTTTTTGACGAACATTGTTAAAAAATCAGTTAACTGACTTTTTGAAATGAAAATTAGTTATTAAGGGGTGAAATGCAATGTTTTTAAACTAATAACCATTACAATATATTTTTTAAAAAATTATTTCTTTTAAATAAAATATATCTTGAAAAACTGTTAATATTTTATTTTATTTTTTAAATATGTTTAAATAATAAAAATCTTATAAATAAAAAATTGTATTTTCTAAGAAAATTGTATTTGTTTTAAAAATAAATTAACATAAAATCTTATAATATTTGCTTGCAAAAATCTTATAAATAAAAAAATGTATTTTTTGAAAAATACAATTTTTTGATTTATAATATTTTTACTATTAATCGCATTTAAAAAAATAAAATCTAATTTTTATGAAAATATTAATTATTTATGATAAAAATAATTTTATTTTTAACATATAAATAAAAAAAATTAATTTTTAATTTTTAGCATGAAAATTTTATTTTATTTATAAAAAAGGCATATATAAGTTGTTTACGTGTGTTTACCATTTAGAAGATTTAAAAAAAAAACTAAAAAGTAAATTAATAATTTTTTTTTGGTTTATAAGATTTTATTTTAATCGTATTTTTAAAAAAATAACAAATTGACAATTTTTCAATATATATTATATTTTTATTTTTTTAAAAAATATACTCTATTTTTTTAAAAATATTTTATAATGGTCATTAGTTTAAAAAAAAAATTGACCTCTTAAGAACTAATTTTCATTTCAAACTAATCAGTTTGTCCAGTACGTGTAGGACACATGTCAATTAACTAAGTTATCTAACGAATTTCGTCAAAATCCCCAAATTGACAACATTAATCGACAAAAAAATGGGGCCCTTAATAGGTAACGGGGTGTTAATGTTGGACCCAAAATTGCAATTTATCCATTACTAGTTGACAAATTGACAATTGATAAAAGTGAAATAATGGATTTCACACTGTCACTTAGGGGTGTTCACGATCCGAATTGGTCCGGATTTTATCAAAATTTCAAAAAAACAGGACCGGACCAATTATTCAGTTCTGCCTAAATTCAGGACCAGGATCAGACCATTACATTACAGGACCGGTCACATTGGTCCGGTTCCATTGGTTCGGTGCATGTCCGGTTCCATCGGTTCCACAAGTTACACTGCTATATATTTTTTCTAAAGATAAAACATGCAACAACTATTTTTTTCATGAAACCAAAATATAGGACGATTACATAAACAAAGTTCAAATAAAAATATTCAGACAAACAGCAAATTAACTGAAATAGAGGAACAAAAGAGAAAAACATAAACATGATTTAGACCCTAATAACTAAATTCAGATGCAAAATTGTAAGAAAATTGAAAATACGAGTAGATTTGAGGTAGAGACTGAGAAAATAACATCAAAATCTCATTAAATCATTACCTTTTATTGGAGATTTGAGAGGCAAAATAACAGAGTAATGATGTTCTGCAATCTCGCACGAAAAAACAGATCTATGTCGTAGATTAATTACTTCCGTTACAGCTGCACCGTCGGTAGAGATCGATGGTGGTGCTGTGGTTGGACAGCTGAGTCGAAATCAGGGCGCCGCCATGAAAAATCAATTTGATTTCTAGGGTTGAGAATTGAGATGAGAGAAAGACGAGAGAGAGGGATAGAAAACCAAACTGCGGAAATGAAAGAGATATGATAGGGTTAGGGTTTTTGTAAACTTGTAATGTCGCTGGATGGATAAGGTCATAGCAAAATTATTTTATTTTTTTTGGAAATTAGGAATTTGAAATTATGAATAAATATATATATATATATATATATATATATATATATATATATATATATATATATATATATATATATATATATATATATATATATATATTATACATAATATATACATAATCGGTCCAGTCCGGATTCGGTTCAGGACCATATATATTTTTTTTAAAATCAGGACCAACCCAAATAATCGGTTTCAGATAAATTTGGGACCAGAACCAAACCAATTCTATTGGATTGGTCCGATTTTCATTGATCTGGTCCGGTTCTATCGATCCGATCCGATCCGTCGATTTTTTGTTCAGCCCTACTGTCACTCAATTAAAAAAAGAAGAGAACAATTAGATTGAAACAAGAGGAACAAAAGAAATGAGAGGGTTTCAAAGAGAGAAAGGGTGGTTGGGACGGAGAAGAAGATTACTTAATTATCTACAATGTAACAAGTTTATATATATATAAAGGTTGAAGTGCATAGAGCACTTCAACAAGCTCATTTTTCCTTCAAAACATGAATGATTTTAGATTATTTGTTTTGCTTTAAATCAACTAATCAAGAAAATAATTAATTGTTTTTAAATTAATCTAATTATTCTATTCCCTCTCCTGTTAATTAAATGCAAATGAAGTGTTATTTCTTTCTCTTACTCTTAGTCACTATACTTGAAACCCTTTCTTCACAAATTCATATATATTATTGCTTTGCAAACTCTTAATTTTACAAGTAAAAATGAAATATGAAAAAACAATAGTAAAAAATACATTTAGAAACACATTGAGTTCTTTCATTTAATAAAATGATATTTTTGAAATGTGGGTAATAGTAATAACTTTCTTTTTTTAAAAAGGACTTATGGAAACTCCAAAATAACCAATTATTTTGGACATGAAATTCTTTCATTTAATAAAATGACATTTTTTTTACTTAAAATAAATTTTAAAATTCTATCTTGGATCCAAATTGTACAATATTAGTATTTTGAGGCCTTAAAAAATAAAAATTATTATATTCTTAAAATAATATAAAAATAATTAAATTTTTATAACTTTTTGGTTAAAGTTCAATCAAATAATTGTATCTCTTTTGATGTATAGTTTTGAATTATTTGTAAGGACAAATAATATATATGTTTGAACAACCATGTATGTGTAACTAATTAAGTTTTTTTTTTTAAAATGGCTATTGATTATGTATAACAATGATCTTTAGATATATTTTTTTTTTCTTAAATGAAAAGTGTTTTTTAAATGAAAATAGTTATTGATTATGTTTAGAAATCTGTAATATTAAATGTGATGATATATTTTTGTTGAAAAATTTGTTTTCAAAATTATATTTTCTTAAATTCTTCTTTGTTTTAATAAAAACTTTTTTTCTTTTTCTTCATTAATTTCTTCAAACTAAGTGGTTTTTTTTAGTTAATAGTTATAATGTAGATTTTTTTTAAAAAAATATAGGCTTGAAATCTTATTCAGCCACTTTTTTGAGTTTATTATTGATAGTTTTTTTGTTCATTAAAACTCCATAAAAAGGATAAAATAAAAAACTGAGATTTTAGTGTTCTATTGAACCATCTTTTTAAAGAGTAACATATAGTTAAGTTTCACTAAGTGTTATTAGGTGAACTTTCACAAATAAAAAAAAATGATAAATAAAAAGTATAAGAAAGGATTTCAAAATCTGGGATAATTAATTTGCATTGAAATTTTAAGTTGATTTTTTTGGGTTATAATTGTATATTTATTGCTAAAATAATAAATAAATGGTTTTTTAACTATTTCAAAATATTTTTCTAAAAAATATCTACTTTTATATGGGTTTTACTAAATAAATAATATAAGATATTTTAAGAATGAAAAATATTATATAATATTGGTTATAAAATACGAAGTATGACTTTATAAGATTATATAAAAAAAAACTATTTTTTAAAAGACGTGAATAAATGAAATAATAGAATTGTTGATAATATTAATTACTTATAAATGAGATAATTATTTATATTTAATGATAGTCATGCAAATCAAATAAGATAGTTATATTAACTATATAATTTAGTTAATGTTATTTATCAAAATTTTTCGACCTAGAATAATTATTTTTTCATTTAAAATCTATCTATATATCTATAGTATAAATGAGGGAAGGGAGTAGTGAACAGTACAATGAATAGTTTCAATTGTCGAAATTTCCATTTTGCCCTCATTATTTTGTCTTTTTTCCATTTTGTCCTTAAAAAAAATATTTTTTTTTAAATTAAATTTTGCTCTTAAATTTTTTTTTTTAAATTAAAAAAAAATATGTCCTTAAACACAGGTTTAATTAAAAAAATAAATAACTTGTCCTCAGATACGGACTTATTCTAGTATTCTAATAAAAGTATAAAAGTAAGAAAGTGTGTTCTTTCTCAAAATAAAATGTCGCTATCAATGGTAAAAACGTCATTATCTTGATTAACTTTGTTATGTTGCATAAAATGAAGGGCAAAGATATCAGTACACAAAATAATATTTTCTATTTTTTTTTAAAGAAAGAATAGCTTATTCATTTGACAAGTTGTATACTCCCTCCGTCCCAAAAAATGCTTCACCTTTTACTTAAAATGGTGTCCCATTTGAAGCTTCACTTTTTCTAAAATGAAAAAGTTTTATTAATATTCTATTATACCCACTAACTATTTTCTCCACTAATTCTCTCTCCTAATTCACTATTACACTCACAATACTTTTTAAATTTACTATTTCCTCCACTAATTCTCTCTCCTATTTTCAAATTACACCCACGACATTTTTTCTTCCCACCTATTTTCTTAATTTGCGTACCGAACCAAAAATGATGAACCATTTTCTGGGACGGAGGTAGTATTGAATAAGCTAAGACCAAGTCCAATAGGTCAACTACCAAAAAATATTCAACTACCCTAATATCACGACACCTCATCTTCTCTCTCCATCCACTCAATCATTCAACTACTTTCTCAACTACACCCCCCACAATAAGCTAGTTTAGTTTAAAATTCAACTCCTCCCAACTCATCATTCTATACCCCACCACTTTTTATTTTATTTACAATAATTAATTTTATAATTAAAAAAATAATAAAAATAATAATAATTTATTATTAAAAAATAAATTATTAATATGTTTATTTATAAATTCGATTTTTTTTTAATTTTTTTAATTCGAGATTTTATTTAATTTTTTTAATTCGAGATTTTTTTTTAATTTTTTTTAATTCACACTTAATTAATTTTTTTCGAAGCAATTAAATAAATACGAGATTATTTTAATTTTAATAAAAATAAGAAAAGTTACAATAAACTTAGCTCGTTCCACAAACGATGAAAAAAAAAAGCATACGATACATAGACTCGACTCACGGTACAATAAAATTTAAAAATCACTGATTTGCGAACTTTGCCCATATGTGTTTGACTAGATCGTTCTGCAATTGTTTATGAGCCCTTTGATCACGTAAATCCGATCTAGTACGTACATGATTTTCAAACGCAGGTAATACCTCAGTTGAGAATGGTTGTTGTGTACTAGACCCACTTGCATCGGACTGATCCTGAAAGTGAAGCCAATTTTGAGAATACGTATCACGCTCATCCTCAACGATCATATTATGTAATATAATACATGCTCTTATGATCATAGCCAAGTCCTCTATCTGCCACAATCGAGCTGGATCTCGAATGATTTTAAATCGAGCTTGGAGCACTCCAAATGCCCGTTCTATATCCTTCCGATATGCCTCCTGGTATTTTGTAAATAACTTGTCTTCTTCACTTTGAGGAAGTTTAACGGATTTGACGAAGGTCGGATAAGAGGGGTAGATACCGTCAGCAAGATAATATGTCATATTATACTGACGTTCATTCACAAAGAAATTGACTCGTGGAGTATTTCCTGCTTCAAGATCATCGAAAACTGGCGATCGGTCCAGAACATTTATATCGTTTAATGTTCCCGGACATCCAAAAAAGGCATGCCAGATCCATAAATCATGACTTGCAACGGCTTCAAGAATAACCGTAGTGGTTCCCTTATCACCTCTAGTAAATTGACCTTCCCAACCAGCAGGATAATTTTTCCACTCCCAGTGCATGCAATCAATACTCCCGATCATCCCTGGGAACCCCCGCTTCTCACTGACCTCAAGTATTCTTTGCAGGTCAGCTTCGTTTGGGGCTCTCAAGTACTCTTGCTCGTACAATTGAATGACCCCCTTGCAGAATCTCTGTAATGCCTCAAACGTTGTAGTTTTCCCTATTTTAATGTATTCATCAATAGAATCAGCGGACATACCATATGCTAACAGTCGCATGGCTGCGGTACATTTTGCTAATGGAGATAGGCCTTCTCTGCCGGAACAATCGGATCGTTGTGTGAAGTACTTGTCATGGCTTGAAAGATCCTCGACGATGCGGAGGAATACATGTTTCTGCATCCTATATCGGCGTCGAAAATAATCTTTATACAAAGCATTTTCGGAAAAGTAGTCATCAATCAGGCTCTTATTGTGCAAAGCGTGATCTCTTTTCAAATTTTTTCGAGTTTTTTTTGGAGTTTTATCATCAAAAAACTCGTTCATGATAAAACTCTCCTCAATTTCAAGTTGCCTTTTGTAGGCTTCGACATCAAAAGGAAGAAATCCAGATGGATCCATTGATATAGAAGGAAGGAAAGGAGAGAGTGTTTGATGTAGGAAGAAGGAAAGAAGAATGTGTTTGGTGTAGGAAGAATGAAAGAAGAGAGTGCTATTTATTAGAAAATGAGTGGTTGAAGTTGACGGATTTGAAGCGTCTATTGAATTGAGTTAGTTAAAATGAGTGGTCGTGGTTGACGGATTTGAAGCTTCAATTCAATAGAGTTAGTTAAAATGAGTGGTTGTGATTGACGGATTTGAAGCTTCAATTCAATAGAATTACATAGATTTAATTAAAAAGGTACCAGTACATAAAGAGAATCTTGAAAGTAGTACATCAATGCAGAAAATTGACATAAAGCAATCTACACACATTAATTGCCATAAAGCTACAATACACACATTAATTGCCAAACAACTCTTCAGTCAACATTTCGAAAAGTTATTGTTGATGATGATCGCGAGACTCCAGTTGACTCGACTGCATCCACATTTTCCTATTTTTAGCCCGAGTCTTTTCCATGGCAATATTGTTTGCCTTCTCTTGTTTTGAGACTAAGTCATCCATTCGTTCCAATTCTTTCTCTTTGAATTGTTTGAATTCTGACCACTTTTGTTCCTTTACCGGTGACAATACCACTTTTTTCTTCCCCGCCTTTTTCTTAGTTGCCTTCCTTCCCATAGGACGAGGAATGGATCCAACCGAGCTTGAATCACCTCCATCACCTTCTCGTGCTCTTTTAGATCCACTGCTATCTGATCCAGTATTTCCTCCAACCTGACTTGCGTAGCGTGGTTGGTCTCGGGTAGCTATCCACTCCTCCATCAAATTAAAAGTGCTATTGTTAGCAGTTTTATGTAATTCGTGAGCTTTTATCAAAACATCATTCTCCGACCACCCGCTTTGTTGCATACGCTTTGCGTTATCGTATGCACCTACCCATTTGCCCAATTTGGCGTTTATATAATTGAAACGATTTTTGCATGAAACTACGTCACGAGGAGGGTCAAATTCACAATGTTCGTTACAATAATCAGCAATCTTACCCCAAAACGCTTCACTCTTCTGATTTTTTCCGACAACACTGTCGGTTCCAAACTTAATCCACCCACTGAGTAGCACTATATTGTCCTTCGTGCTCCATTTGACAATTTTTCTCCGACTAGTGGTTGAACCTCCTACATCTGGAGTTGGAGTAGCTTCATCAGCACCGCTATTGCTACCCAGAACCATTTGTGTTGAATATTCGGGATATTCAGATTCTTGAGGGGGTAGTGGTGGTTGTGGAGGTCGTAGAAATTGCATACCGTAATATGGATTCCAGGTGGGTACAGCTGAAGGCATGACATTTGGTGGATAATAAAATTGATTTGGGATTGAAAATCATTAGGATTGGAGTAATTTGGTGGAAAATTACTTGACTTCTGAGTGTTGAAAAAAGGATTATTGGGATTATTGAGATCCATTTAACTAAAAAGATGATGAATGTTTTAGAAAAAAAGATGGGTAATTAGGATTTTGTTGAGAGAAAAGAGAGGTTTTTTTTTTGGTGTACAAAATATATGAAAGTTATGTCATTTTATAGAGAAATTTTTTTTCAGAATTTTGGTAAAAATAAAATAAAATTATTTCTGTCAAATAATTGAGCTCAAAAAACGGGGTAGAAAGATAAAATCAAAAATCTCCAGCAACCAATCACAGCTCAACACTTGGCATTATCCAAAAAAAAAAAGCAATGACGCGCCTTGAAGAGGCGTGAACGCCACGCGCCAAATGCGGTCCTATCAGGCGCTGACGCGTAGCCAAGGCGGGACCCTCCTCCTTCTCCTCAACCGGGTTGAACATTTTCATCCCACACCCCTCAACTACCCCCATTCAACTCCCTTATTAAACCAACTCAACTAATTAACTCCCTCTCAACTACCCTCTCAACTCCCCTATTGTAGATGGCCTAAGAAGTTGAGTTATTTGACAAGTTGTGTATTGAATAAGCTAAGTAGTTGAGGAGAGAATTTGTGGTTGTAAAATATTTTATCACTAGAGCAAGCCCGTGTCCAAGGACTAGAGCAAGCCCGTGTCCAAGGACAAGTGTGTGTGTGTGTTTTTTTTTTTAATTAAATTTTTTTTTTAAAGGGCAAAATGGGAAATGGACAACTTAGTGAGAGCAAAATGGGAAATTTGGCATATGATACTATTAATTCAATTGTTCACATGGTGAGGTGGCATGTTGCCATTTATAATATACTCCCTTCGTCCCATTAGAAATCACTCAGTTACTGTACTCGCGTGGATTAATGAAAAAATAATGATATAAATGTTGTGAGTGTAAAAGTAAAATAGGAGAGAGAATGAGTGGAGGGAATAGTAAATTATAATGGTGTTGTGAGTATTAAAATAATGTAGGAGAGAGAATGAGTGGAGGAAATAGTAAAGATTCTTTGCCATTTTAGAAAGTGTGTGATTTGTAGCTGGACGCCCAATGAGAAAAGTGTGTGATTTGTAGCGGGACGGAGGGAGTAGATTATAAATATAATTGGAGTTTGCCTTTTCATATTAATATTTTGATATTTTCAAAACAAAATAAAACAACAATTCAATAAAAACAAAATATAAATTTCAGCTTATATGATTTTTTACATTATTATTGTTGTAGTAGATACATTTATTTATATTTAGGTGATTAATCTATTATTTTGTTAAACAACAAGCTAGTCCGGCCCAGTTCAGCCTGCCAAACCAAGAGTCCGCTTAATCTGCAGATTGGTAAGGCTTGTATATTTCAAGCACACGAGTCAAGTTCGGTTCGGCCCACCTGATATACCATGATCTGACCCATTCCGTTTGTCCATGGTCCTATTCAAAAACAGGCTGGACAAATTTATTTTTTTCTAAATTCCAGAAAGGTGAAATGAAGTTAGTGAAAGTCAAACTTGGATCATTTCAAGTGAAGGTAAGAACTTAACCACTAACAACAATGTCTTCCATGTGATATGCTTCAGAATAGTTAATTAAAAGAAACTGAAATTTTGCATATGGGGGAGGGGGTTAGGTGGTGTCGGGATGGGCAGACCCAAAATGCTTGCGGGTTTGGCCCGGCCAGTGGCCTGTATTTTAGATCCAACCTGCCTCTTATACAAAATGCTGAGCTTGGTTGGAACTGTCCAAAACCTATTAGTGAACGGTGAAGATCGAGTTTCCGCCCAGCTGTGGCGACTAACTGACTGGCTGGTCAATATTGACGTCCTAAAAGTCAAGCGCTACGATTCTTTCTACTTTGACGTGATTTTTTTCACGAGTTTTCATTATTTGTAAAGTATCAACTCCACAAGTAATCAATCAAGTTTTTGGGAATAGATTCAAAGTCGAAAATTTCCAACAGGCAATTACCATAAGAACAATAAAATATGACCATTGATCAAAACAACAAAGAGACATTCATTCAAATATAATATAGCAAACAAGTAGAGCTAGTACAACAGACACTCTTTAATACATACACTATTTGGAAATAAAACATGTAACAAAACTCGTAGATTCTTGCGATATTAATCTGAACCCACAAGGCTCGGTCTCACCTAATCCTTCTTGATTGAATTGGCAACATCAATGACAAAACGGTAACGAACATCCCCTTTAGCAAGACGCTCCATTGCAGTATTCAGATAATCAATCGGAACAACCTCAACATCAGCAGTAATATTATGCTTGGCTGAGAAATCAAGCATTTCTTGGGTCTCCTTCAACCCTCCCATAGCACTACCACCAACAATCTTCCTTCCCATAATCAAAGTATGCACCATTAGATCAACTGGCTTATCTGGTATTCCAACCATAATAAGCTTTCCATCTGGTTTCAAGCACTGAATCAATGGCACAATTGGATGAGCAGCAGAGACAGTGTCAATGATCCCATCCAAAGAGAAAGCTGCAGCTCCCATCTCTGCTTCGTCCTTGCTGTTCAAGAATTTCTCAGCACCAAGAACTTCTATGGCTTCTTTCTTCTTAGCAGGGGATGTGCTGATTACAGTGACATGAGCCCCGAATGCCTTGGCCATTTTGACAGCAACATGGCCAAGTCCACCAAGACCCACAACACCAATGCTCATACCGGGCTTGTCAAGACCATAATGCTTGAGGGGACTGTAAGTTGTGATGCCTGCACACAGTAAAGGTGCACCACCATCTAGAGGAAGGGTCTCCGGCCACCGGAGAACAAAGTGCTCATCTGCAACCATGTGATCGGAGTATCCTCCACGGGTGACCGTTCCATCATAGTATGGGAAACCGTAGGTTTGGATCTGTTTAGGACAGTATTGTTCAAGATCGTTAGTGCAGGCTCCGCAAGAATGGCATGATCCCACTAGGCATCCAACCCCTACAATGTCCCCAACTTTGAACTTTTGTACTCCGCTGCCTACTTCTGTCACCTCTCCCACAATTTCGTGTCTGCATAAATGGATCTAATCAGCTCATGAGGAGATAGATTATGACTTACAACTATGTTTAAGATGATTTTGCTGATGTTATATGCAATTTCAAACTCAGATCATTAGGATTATAAATCACACACATGGATATGTAGATAGAGTGACATACCCAGGGACGACAGGGTAAGAACTCATTCCCCAGTCATTCTTGGCCATGTGAAGATCAGAGTGACAGATCCCACAATACAACACCTTGAACCTTACATCTTTCTCCCCTGTTTCCCTACATAAACCAAACAACAAACACCTTAGATGCACAATCAGAAACTATGATCTTACATACACAAACCGAGTAATTGTATGAATCTAAAATCTGGGTTTTGATCAAATGCAGTAAACAAATCTGGGTTTCGACCAAATTCAGAGAAAAACATGAAATTGAAGAGTGAAAACATAAATTACCTTCTGGAAAAGGTGAAAGGGGTAAAAACACCGGTGTTGTCAGTGGCGGCGTATCCGACGGCCTTGATTGGGTGCTCCGTTTCTGGTGTCTTTGACATTGCTTCTGAGAATTTTGATTTGCTTGGATTGGAGAATGAGATGATTTTTTGAGATGAGAAAGAGAGAACTGATTGAATAATGAATTGAGGTAGGAAGGGTTGATGGCTGCATTAAATAGAGGTTACTCGACGCGTAATTAGTGCTGGTGGGGGGTCAGTTTCGTCAAGCCGTGCTCGATGGGTAAGCCACGCTTTTCCTAATTTGTCCGACACCCGATTTTTTTCCCGAGATTTCACTGTGTGAACGTACGAAAGAGTTAAGGTGCAAGGCCGTTAACTTTAGTCAACCGCCGTGTAGATGGAATTTGGGGCCGTTAAATTGTAAAAAGAAAAAGGAACAACTTAGGGGGCTTTTGTTTTTTCATTTTACCTCTTATTAAGAGGTAAATCACTTAATTCTAAGAGGTAAAACACTTTAAGTGTGTATGTTTTTTTTTTTTTTTTTAGCCTTAATGCCTCTTAAAAGCCACTGATTTTTAAGAGGTAAAAATGGTGCTGAAAGCCTCTTAAAACGCACTGTTCATGCTTGGTTTATGTTAATTTTTTTTAAAACCGTTTACTGTTCACTGCATTTACGTTTGGGTTTTTTTTTTTTTTTTTAATTTTTTTATTTTTTTTAACTGTTTCGTATAATGAATTCGTATACAAAATCAAATAACTTATCCAATTCGTAATTCGGTTTACGCTTCTTAATCATTCACCATTTTTAACCGAAATCGTATTTCAAAGACTTATCACTTAAAAAAAACAAAAACCCCCTTAATTTATTCCTAGAGAATATATTCAAACCTGGCATGCTAATTTATTAAATAGTTTTATGTATTTCACGAATATAACTTTATGTGTATAGATAATTTACTATATGTCTCCTGAATATAATTTTATATTTTACTCTATATATACACCTACATTACAATAAGCCTTAAGAAAATTATATTTTTCCCAATAATTAGAAAATCCTTCATTCATATGGTTTAAGTTTCTTGGTTTGATTTTGCATACTTGTTAATAAACTAAGACAAAATGGGCCAACAATAATATAGTAGTGAGTTGAGGAAATACTTATCCAAAATAATATTCATAAATCAAGTGTGAGAAAATTCTATAGGTAAAAGTATACTCCCTCCGTCCCATAGAACATTGCACGTTTACTATTGAGAACGGAAAATAAGAAATAATGTTATTAAAGTAGGTGTTGTGAGTGGGAGGAGAGAGAATGAGTGGAGAGAATAGTAAATTATAATGGTGTTGTGAGTATTAAAATAATGTAGGAGAGAGAATGAGTGGAGAGAATAGTGATTTAAGGTTTCCTTTTTAGGAAAGTGGGACTTTAAAGAGGGACGCCCAAAATAGCAAAAGGGGTAATGTTCTATGGGACGGAGGGAGTATGCACTTTATAAGTATAAAGTTGTCCAAAATATTATTCATAATTTTGTCATTTATGAAAACAAATACTAGTAACTAACAACCTTAAAATGAAATATATAAAAAAGAAAGTAAAAACATTAAACTGAAACGGAGGGAGTATACGTTTTCAAAAAAATGCACGGTGATATTATCGTAAATAACGTAAGTTGTTTTTTTAAACATTCAGTGACATTTTTATAAATAAATGTATTTTAAAATGTGCGATGACAATATTGTAAATAATCGAAACTCGTCATGAGCACTATTTAATATTGTTAAAATGTGGAGAGGAGTAGGATTATAATTTCTATATTATTTCACTCTCATCTTTTACAATTGTCCTAAACACCTATTTATACTAATTTTAGAGTCCTAATTCTAATAGGAGATACAATCCTATATATACATAATAATCCTTCTTTGACTAGGATTTTATTTTAGCTATGTATTCTACTTTCCTACTTAATTAAGGAGTCTTCCTAAAATACGAAGCTAACATTAGGAAACAAGTATTTTCTTGCAAACTCGGTCCGCTCCATCGGTCTAGATCCGTTTCACTCGGTCCGATCCATGTCGCTCCACCATATTCTCCAACTCCCCCCCTCAAGTTGGAGGATCTACAACGTAGATACCCAACTTGCCAAATAAAAATTAAAACGTTTTTAAAAAAAAAAATTCTTTCACTTCGACATGCGACATCTGCGTCAAGTTCTTCCATTTTCGTGTTGCAGTTCAAGCAACCTCGGGTTCGTCTTTTTTTTTTTTCAACAACAACAAAAATTTGTTCCAATATCTGAAGAGTCATCTACATCAGGTCTTCTTTCTTCAATTCTGTGCACAATTTGTGCTCGCACATATCTTCTTTTTCTTCAATCTCCCTTTTTAGAGTGAACGACACTCGATCATCGTTTTTATAGTGAACGACACTCAATCATCGTTTTTATAGTGGACGACACTCGATTATCGTTTTTATAGTGGACGACACTCGATTATCGTTTTTATAGTGAACGACACTCAATCATCGTTTTTATAGTGGACGACACTCGATCATCGTTTTTATAGTGGACGACACTCGATTATCGTTTTTATAGTGGACGACACTCGATTATCGTTTTTATAGTGAACGACACTCAATCATCGTTTTTATAGTGGACGACACTCGATTTTATTTTTTTTTCAAGGGATAGTGAAGTTGGTATAATCAAAGGGATAAAGCAACAATCGGAACCCTAGGTTTTAGGAATTCGTTGCGGAAGCGAATTGGGTAATCATGGAGGAGACATTAAAGATAAAAAATTTTAAGAAAGAAAAAAAAAAATTCGAAGGGGAAAAATTTGAGCCGAGGGGGGTTTAATTACAAAAGAAAAAAATTGGGTCGTAAGGTTTATTGGTGGATGGTCATCAGCGGGAGTTGCTTTGTTTTACCATTACGGTCATGGTTCACGGCAAAGACACTCATATTGGTGATGGAAGGCTAGAGCGAGAAAGATTTGGAACAACACGATGCAATGCCTAGTGATGAGGATTAGAAGAAGGCTAGGCATGCTAGGTTTGCACCGGTTCTAGTACTATTATTGATTCAGCGGAAGAACAGAAAAAGAAAGCAAGGGCACTCAGGTTCTCAGAATCGCAAGTTAATGGCAAAGGAACTATGACGGTGATGTGGTTTGGGGTGGCTTAGGGTTTTGCCGCTAGGGTTTTGGCGGAGAAGTCCTTCTATGGATCTTAGCTTTGATACCATGTTAAAATGTGGAGAGGAGTAGGATTATAATTTCTATATTATTTCACTCTCATCTTTTACAATTGTCCTAAACACCTATTTATACTAATTTTAGAGTCATAATTCTAATAGGAGATACAATCCTATATATACATAATAATCCTTCTTTGACTAGGATTTTATTTTAACTATGTATTCTACTTTCCTACTTAATTAAGGAGTCTTCCTAAAATACGAAGC
Organism: Adenophora triphylla var. japonica; assembly: GCA_022495995.1. Lineage (NCBI taxonomy): Eukaryota > Viridiplantae > Streptophyta > Magnoliopsida > Asterales > Campanulaceae > Adenophora > Adenophora triphylla. The sequence goes on from JAFEMH010000647.1 coordinate 330,529, forward strand.
TAACATTAGGAAACAAGTATTTTCTTGCAAACTCGATCCGCTCCATCGGTCTAGATCCGTTTCACTCGGTCCGATCCATGTCGCTCCACCGTATTCTCCAACTAATATCGACCTGGCACTCATAGATACTATTGCTGGTCTCATTGTCACTCAAAGTCTTCAGTCTTTTCCCCCCGAAAACGCCTAAAGATGTCACGTAGGCTCTCAAACGGGTCTTTAAATTATTATTTTTCCGGTGGAAGTGATAAAAGAGTAATAGAGCTAGCGTTAAAGAGTACTCGTGTACTATTGTTTTGTTAATGATAGTATACTCCCTCCGTCCCAATAGAACCTGTCCAAATTTTGCTTTGTACACAAATTAATAAAATGGGTGAGAAGAAAAAATATTATGAATGTAATTTGAAAATAGGAAAGAGAATGAGTGAAGGGAATAGTAAATTATAATGGTGTTGTGAGTATTAAAATAATGTAGGAGAGAGAATGAGTGGATGGAATAGTAAAGATTTCTTTGCCAAAAAAGAAAAGTGAAAGCTATTAACGGAACACCCAAAATAGCAAAATGGAAAGCTACTATTGGGACAGAGGGAACGTGTGTTATTGAGTGTAAGACCATGTATCCCAAGAGAGTTAGTGCATCTGTCAAATAGTATACTTGGTAGTGTTAAAGATAGTGTTAAAGAGTGTTAAAATTTGTTCATAAGTTCCTGTTATTTGCAAAATTGCCAATGTGCATATACAAAACTATCAGTTATTTACAAAATTTTAATTGCACGTTTTGGATTTCGAACTGCTCTAGCGAGATCCTCCCTACTTACCCGATTTTGCCACCTCGTTCTATTTTTCTACTTGATTAACTAGATTTTTTATGCTCGATGGGACCAGTGGCGGACTGTTGAAGTCCCATGTATCCCACATCAACTTGAAGAATATAAATGATCCATTATATAAGGTTGGTTAACCTCACCCCTTAACAAGGCCTTTTAAGGGGATGAGGACCCAATTCTAACATGGTATCAGAGCCTGGTTCAAGTTGATGTTGGGCTTAAGTTAACCCGTGTTGGGTGCCCGTGTTGGGTTTGAAGTTCACGTGTAGTGCCAAGTTACCGATCTACACGTGAGGGGGCGTGTTGAAGTCCCATGTATCCCACATCAACTTGAAGAATATAAATGATCCACTATATAAGGTTGGTTAACCTCACCCCTTAACAAGGCCTTTTAAGGGGATGAGGACCCAATTCTAACACGGACGCAGGAAATTAAGTAAGGGGGGCCAAGATTCTTTGGAGCAAAGGATTGAAGATGGGGGTTCGAGGGCAGCGCCCCCGAATTTTTTTTTTTTGGCTATTTTTTCCACATGCAATACAACTTTAGTGCGACTAAATGAGTTGGAAAAAAAATCTTAGCTGCAACAGAAATTACAGATAGTTACCATTTTGCTTAATATCCGAAACAAAATCAAAATATCAAGCACCATAGGAACAATGAACAATTATGTAAGTCTAAGTAGTTAGTATGGCATGTCTAAATACAAAAAAAATACTTCCGTCCCTAAATGAATGTCGAAAAAAAGTTTCAAATTTACTCTTGAATCAAGAGCAAAATTGAAAGAAAAAAAAAGGACATTTATTTTGGGAGAGATAGAGAGTAATGACAAGCATAATGCAGAGGGAGTAATGACAAGCATAGTTAAAAAAAAAAAAGTCAACCAGGGCCTAATGTACCTGCTTGGCCCTCCCTGTGTCCGCCCATGGATTGGACCCAAAAATTTTCAAATCGATCACAGCCACACAAATTGAGCAAGCCGATGTGGTCGAATCGATGTCGTAGGTTTTTTGGGAGAAACAAAAAATTGCTGGATCAAATCCATGACACACGCATTTTAAAAAAATCTACTATTTGAAAAAATTTCAGCGTGCACTTTTGAAAACACGTTTTTTGTTAAGATTAGAAAATACACATTTTTTATTTTTTACAGATTTTCTGATAGTAAGTGGTAAAAAAATTGGTCATGCATGGGAATTAAGGAGAGAATATATACTCCCCCGTTTCGAAATAATCTTCATACTTTTTTCGTTGTTATTATACAAGTACTTTGATCAATAAATATATGCTAATATAATTATTTTAAATAGTATTAAAATGATTTTTATATTATTATAATGGTATATTAATAATAAATTTTAAATTTCATTAGAATAATAAAATTAATCTAAATTTATTAATCAAAATTTATTACTCAAAATACGTTCGTAATAACAATGAAAAAAATAGAAGGATCATTGGGCAAGAGGAAGTATATATTCAAGAAAGTTAATAGTAGGATATATATTGTAAATATGAAAATTGAGGTAATAGTTATTGTTATTATAATAAGTGAGTATCTTTTAATAAAGAAATACTCTCCGTTATATAACAAATGTTGCTTATTGTCATTTTGAATGTCCATTACAAATTTTACTATCACAAAGTGGAAACTTAATTTTTTATTCAATGGATTAATTTGCATACTCATAACAATAATACATTTACAATTATCTATTCCATTTTCTTTCTCCTACTTTGTTTTCCACACTCATAACACATACTTCCTCCGTTTTATCCAAGTGTGTATCAAGATTTTGGACACACAAACTAAAAAATACTATTAAGATAATGAAAATGTGTGGTAGGAAATGAAGAGAGAGAATGAGTGAAGTTAATAGTAGGTTGGTTGAATAAATTGTATGGTGAAGAATGAGTGGCTGTGGAGTTAATGAGTGGGTGGGGTATGGAGAATATAAAATATTAAAATCTTTTCCATTTTTGGTAGTTCACACTCGGCTGAGACGGATCAAAAGGGAAATAAGTGTACACTCGGCTGGAACGGAGGGAGTATTTCACTATCAATATTATAATTACTTTTTTTAATTCTTGCACATTTAATTTTAGTAATATTTGCTATGGACAGTTTAAAAAAAAAGTTGCTCAAATTGTATATAATTAAGGTTCTAGAAGGGGGCCTTTTGCATAACAAGCAAACCATGAGGGCTTTATCAACATTTATCCTAAGGATGTTGATATCAGTGGAGTGGCAGAAGCGGAATATTTTTCGAAGTAACACAACAATACTCACTCCGCCCCCCATAATAAGCGATACACTTTTCTATTTTGGACGTCCCACTGATAAGTCACACTTTCTAAAATGAAAAAGAATTTTTACTATTATCTCCACTCATTCTCTCTCCTACATTATTATAATACTCACAACACTATTATAATTTACTATTCTCTCCACTCATTTTCTCTCCTACTCAACTATCTACACTCACAACACATCAACCTTCTCACTTTTTCCTTAATTCCCGTGCGGAACAGTAAGTAACTGCGTCGCTTGTTATGGGACGGAGAGAGTATATAACAATGTATTTTTTTATTATTATAAAGGGGGCGAAATCGGTAAAAACAATATTTTAAAAATCAATAAATTATTTTTTTCTTGAAATTATTAATGTTAATTTGCAAATTTCAAAAGATAAAGGAGGCAATTGCCCCCTTAAATAAATGAACTAGGATGGGTTGATATAAATGTCGAGATTGGCGGTTGGCCCTTATCGTGAAAAGATATACTCCCTCCGTCCCAATAAGACCTTCCACATTTTTAAAAATCACGCAAATTAAGAAAAGGGGAGGGAAGTAAAGATATTGTGAGTGTAATTTGAAAATAGGAGAGAGAATGAGTGGAGGGAATAGTAAATTATAATAGTGTTGTGAGTATTAAAATAATGAGGAGAGAGAATGAGTGGAGGAAATAGTAAAGATTCATTTGCCAAAAAAGGAAAGTGGAAGCTATTAGCGGGACACCCAAAATGGCAAAAAGGGAAGCTCTTATTGGGACGGAGGGAGTATTTTCTTCGTCCTATTTGAAAAGATACAAATTTTTATTTTGGATATCCTATTTAAAAATGCACATACCTAAAATAAAAATATTTTAATATTTCTTTATTAATGAAATGAACTTTTCATATTTATAATAACTATGCCCCTACTATTTTCTATCACACTTTCTATCTTTTACCTCAATGTTCATACTTCCAATATTTACTATACTATACTTACTCCGTCCCATTGATGGCTTCACTTTTTATCAAAATGGATGTTTCATTAAAAGTTTCATTTTTCTTAAAAGGCAAAGAATTTTTACTATTTTACCCACTAATTTTCTCTTCTACTTTATTTTTATACTCACAATACTTTTTAAATTTACTATTTCTTCCACTTATTCTTTCTCTTATTTTATTTTTATACTCACGATATTTTCTCCACTATTCTTTTTTCTTAATTTGCATGTCAAACTTAAAAGCTTGAAACTTTAAACGGGTCGAAGGGAATATATTTTCTCCGTAATTTTCTAAGCATAAGGTCAATTTTTTGCTTTTCCTGGGACGGAATGGGACGGAAGGAGGAGGGGACACGAAAGCACGACTCAATTAAAATATTAAGAAGATAATGGGAATTTAATTGTGTATATTGAAAGGCCCGCCCAATTACACATTCAGAGCACCATACCGTTGCTTCTAGAATGATCTAATTTATTAATAGTCAAGCTTGGCGTGCGATAGGGTTGACTTCTAGGTAGAACCTAGAGTCATCCTGTTTACAATTAATCACACCACCCATATTTGAAATATGTCACTTTTAATACTATCCAATTTTAGAAAGTAAATAACTTTTTACTGTTAAAACTTACTCCCTCCGTCCCACCTCAATTGGTCCATTGAGGTGGGACACGGTTTTTAAGAAAAAATATTAAAGTGTGTAGAAATTAGAGGAGAAAAAATGTAAAAGTTAAATGTGTGGTAGGGAATAGGAGAGAGAATGTAAAAATTAAAAATATTTAATAGGAAAGAGAATGAGTGGGAGGAATAGTAAGTTAAAGTGGGTATAATGAATGGTTTTTTTGTAAATATATGGAGATGATAAGGATATTAATATAGGAAAAACTTTCCATTTAAGGAATGGACCAATTGAAATGGGACGTCCCAAAAAGGAAAGTGGACCAATTAAGGTGGGACGGAGGGAGTATTAATTTATAAATTTTGAAAAAGATTTACACTGAATTAATATTTTGGCCTCATATATTAAATTCAAACACATCAATCATTATAGTGATTCTAAAAAAAATCTTAAACCCCTTAAAAAAAAAAAGTTAGCTTCACAGTGTGTCTCTGTCTAGTATACACAATTAAATTCCCATTATCTGTGAAGTTTGAATAGAAGAAGATAAACTTGACTTTTTTAAAGTCTTTGAAGTTTGAATAGAAATGGTCAAACTTGAATTCTGAATTTTTTATTTTTTATTTTTTATTTTTTATTTTTTTAAAAAAGATACTGTATTACGTGAATAAAGGGCTCAATAATAAATTAACATTATCCATTACGCTATAGGCAAAACTAGCATTTAGGCCATCTAACTTTAGCACATTATTCACACAGGTGTTTGTACGCTCGTCGAAATTTTTAGAAAAAATTAGGAGTCGCCACGCCGTTTTTAAAGAAACATTGAAAACTTTTTAAAATTGAGAAAATGGGTTCGAGGGTCAGATTACGTGTTGGGAAGAACGTTTGGCGTTCACCCAACACGCCTCGTATACACGAGTCTTTCTATTGTTCAACATCCAATTCATTCAAAAGTGTGTGCAATTGTGTGAGACAAAATGTGATAAAAATGCATTTTCGATGCTTTGCTTTATTATTAAACTACGAGGGATACAACTTGTGAGCCACTTATTTTGGGGGGCCACGTCCCGATTACAACGAGATTGCATATTGAACATTATGATTGCAACGAGGCAATATTATTACCATATGGATAAACACATGAAAGAGAATGAATATGAAGAATTCATCCTCTATTTGGTGTCTAGACAAACCAATATCAAACCGATGCTTAAACACTCAGATCACAATGAACTAGGAACAAATATGAGATTATGACAATGCCCATTTCAATCAGTTCTAGCATGAAGAACAAATGCCAATATCAAACAAATACCCAAGCATACAGATCAAAGCAATACTGGGAACAGACATAAGACTATGGCAATACCCATTTCAATCAGTTCTAGCATGAAGAACAAATGCCAATATCAAACAAATACCCAAGCATACAGATCAAAGCAATACTGGGAACAGACAAAAGACTATGGCAATACCCATTTCAATCAGTTCTAGCCTGAATATCCATGCCAAACACGGCAATACCCATGAACAATTGAGAAATCAACCCATTGTATAGATAAAGCATGTGGATTAATACATGAATATCACAAGCATAAACTGATGCAACACAGATCCAATCACAGATTCACGGATTGCCAATGAAGAACAGAACAATGGCAGATTAACAGAGCAAAACACAATGAGAATCGAGAGAGAAGAAGGTTAAGATTCGTTACCCTCGTAGTGTCCACGATCCTTATACCACGTTAGGTATAAGGAGCTTCAAATCAGCTTAGGAAATCGGATGAGAAGCCTCAGATTGAGTGAAGAACTAAGGTCTTCAGTCTCGGAAGATCTCATTTGTTCACAGGAAGTTGTAATCGGACATGAACGCCGGCGATTGTTGGCTGGAAATCAGGGTATGGGTATGAATAGAGATCGGATGTGGGATCGGTGGCTGGAACTATGGCGATTAGGGAGGTAATGGGTGAGGTCTCTGTTGAGAATCGATTGGGGAAAAATTGGTGAGGAAACTCGTTGGTTTTGGAGGCGCTAGAAGAAGATGAAGAAGGGTGATTTAGGGAGCGAGAACCGGTGAGGTGAGGATCGCCATTTAACGAATAGAGAGAGAACTGGGTTGTTTGCGTTTAGAGATTGGTGAGGAAGAAGCGATTAGGGAGAGTGAGACGCCATGGACACCGTTTGGAGAGAGAGCGAGCTCTCTCTTTGCGTCTAGTGAGAGAATACGAGGAGAGAGAGAGAGAGAGCTCTGTCTTTTTTGGGTCAAGAGAGAAAACTGGGAAAGGAAGCTTGGCCGGAGGGGGATTGGGTCGCCGGCGAGTGGTGATTGTGAGGTAGGCAGTGAGGAGGCTGAGAACGGGGCCGGAATTTAGTGGTGAGGTCGACGAATTGAGAGAGACGCCATTTGCGTCTAGAGAGAGAAAGCTCTCTGTGCATTTTTGTGAGAGAGAGAGAGTTAGCCTCTCTGTTGTTTGCTTCTGTTGTTGTTTTGGTTGGGGAGATTGAGTCTCCGATGAGTGGTGATTGTGAGGGGGTGATTTAGGGAGTGAAAATGGTGAGAATCACCATTGTTGTTGTTGTTGGAGGAAGATGCGACTAGAGAGAGAAAGAGTGGTGTCCTCTGTTTTTGTCTCTATTGTTGTGAAACTGGAATGTTCAATTTATAGGTGGAATTGAGTTGGCGTTTTTATCCGCGCGGACAAGGAAGGTAACGTGTCATTTTCTCCCAAATTTAATTTTGGGCAGCTTTGGGGTCAAAAGTAACTCCCTTTTCAGAATTCCAGCAGCAGAATATTGCATGCGGGAATCTTCCCTTTTACCTTGTCTAAAGCATTTTTACCTTGCTTAGGAAATGTCCAAAATGCCCCTATTTAGTTAGCATTGTTAGGTTTTGTTAGATTACTAACGAAAAACCTAACGGTTCAGATTGGAGCACTTACAGTAGCCCCTCGGCGACGGTGCTTTCGAAGGAAGCAGGGTCGTCGATAAAGGTAAGGCTCCAAATCTGGCAAGATGGAAAAGGGGTGACCAAAGTGGTCGGATGGCTGAACCTATTCGATAGGCTACCTACGTATCCTTTTGAGAAATCAAGCCAGTCGTAGTTCGCGTCTTTCGTCGACCCAAGAGCGAGCTCTGCAGTCGGTTGCTGAAAGAGACTCTGCTGGGGATAAGAGATGACCATTTTGGTCTGATGGCTGGAGTTGTATATCCGCTCTGCTGGGGATAGGAATGACCATTTTGGTCTGATGGCTGAACCTATGGTAGGCTTCCTACGTATCCTTAAGAGGAATCAAGCCGGTCGTAGTTCGGGTCTTTCGATGTCGACCCTGGAGTGACTATTTTGAGGCGTCAACCTGGTGATGAGGGCGTTTTAGGTGCCTCAAACCTTGATGATGGCGTTTTAGGTGCCTCGAACCTTGAAGATGGCGTTTTAGGTGCCTCATACCTTGAAGATGGCGTTTTAGGTGCCTCATACCTTGATGATGGCGTTTTAGGTGCCTCAGACCTTGATGATGATGGCGTTTTAGGTGCCTCAAACCTTAATGATGATGGCGTTTTAGGTGCCTCAAACCTTAATGATGATGGCGTTTTAGGTGCCTCAAACCTTGATGATGATGGCGTTTTAGGTGCCTCGGACCTTGATGATGGCATTTTAGGTGCCTCGAACCTTGATGATGATGGCGTTTTAGGTGCCTCGGACCTTGACGATGATGGCTTTTTAGGTGCCTCGTACCTTGATTTGAAATGTTTTCCCTTAATGGTTTAGGATGGATGGTCCTTCGGTGGACTTCGTCTGCTGCCGAAGGAGAGGGTGACCGTTTTGGTCGGGTGGCTGGACCTATGGTAGGCTACCTACGTATCCTTAAGAGGAATCAAGCCAACCGTAGTTCGAAAGCTGCTCGGGATTTCGTTGGCTTTCGTTGGAGAAAAATCGGGCTTACGTTTTACGGCCGTTGATGATAATGAGGAAAGAAACGGGATTCCGTTGACTTCGCTGGGGATTTTGTTAGCTTTTGCTGGGGAAATCGGACTTACGTTTTACCGCCGTTGATGATTTTGATGAAAGAGACGGGATTCCGTTATCTTTCTCGGAGAAATCGGACTTACGTTTGACCGCCGTTGATGATATTGATGAAAGAAACGGGATTCCGTTATCTTTCTCGGAGAAATCGGACTTACGTTTGACTGCCGTTGATGATATTGATGAAAGAAACGGGATTCCGTTATCTTTCTCGGAGAAATCGGACTTACGTTTTACTGCCGTTGATGATTTTGATGAAAGAGACGGGATTCCGTTATCTTTCTCGGAGAAATCGGACTTACGTTTGACTGCCGTTGATGATATTGATGAAAGAGACGGGATTCCGTTATCTTTCTCGGAGAAATCGGACTTACGTTTGACTGCCGTTGATGATTTTGATGAAAGAGACGGGATTCCGTTATCTTTCTCGGAGAAATCGGACTTACGTTTGACTGCCGTTGATGATATTGATGAAAGAAACGGGATTCCGTTATCTTTCTCGGAGAAATCGGACTTACGTTTTACTGTCGTTGATGATTTTGATGAAAGAGACGGGATTCCGTTATCTTTCTCGGAGAAATCGGACTTACGTTTGACTGCCGTTGATGATATTGATGAAAGAAACGGGATTCCGTTATCTTTCTCGGGGAAATCGGACTTACGTTTGACTGCCGAAGGAGAGGGTGACCGTTTTGGTCGGGTAGCTGGACCTATGATAGGCTACCTACGTATCCTTAAGAGGAATCAAGCCAATCGTAGTTCGAAAACTGCTAGGGGTGGAATCGAGGAAAGAAACGAGATTTCTTTAGCTTTCGTTGGAGAAATCGGACTTACGTTTTACTGCCGGGGATGAACCTAAGTTGAGGTTTAGTTCAGGAGTATGAACCTAAATGGGGACTTAGTTCAGGAGTATGAACCTAAATGGGGGTTTTGTACCTGAGGGAGATTATTTGAGGGCGTTCTCGCTGGGGAAGATTCGAGCTTACGAGGATTACCGGGAAAAAGGGTGACCGTGCTGGTCAAGTGGCTGGACCTATGGTAGGCTACCTACGTATCCCGGATGGGAATCAAGCTTGTACGTAGTTCGTCAGAGAGATGGCGATAACGAGAGGCCACGGGCTTTGTACCCAAGATTGACTGTTCTTAGGGGAGTCACCCCAGGATTGACTGCATTTGGGAGTCACCCGAGGTTTTGACTGTTATCTGGGAGTCACCCTAGGTTTGACTGTATTTGGGAATCACCCGAGGATTTGACTGTTATCTGGGAGTCACCCGAGGATTTGACTGTTATCTGGGAGTCACCCGAGGTTTGACTGTTTTTTTTGGAGTCACCCGAGGATTTGACTGTTTTTTTTGGAGTCACCCGAGGATTGACTGTATTTGGGAGTCACCCGTGGTTTGACTGTTATCTGGGAGTCACCCGAGGATTTGACTGTTATCTGGGAGTCACCCGAGGATTTGATTGTTTTTGGGAAGTCACCCGAAGATTGAGTATTTTTGGGAAGTCACCCGAAGATTGACTATTTTAGGGAAGTCACCCGAGAGATTGACTATTTTAGGGAAGTCACCCGAAGATTGACTATTTTAGGGAAGTCGCCCGAAGATTGACTATTTTAGGGAAGTCGCCCGAGAGATTGACTATTTTAGGGAAGTCACCCGAAGATTGACTATTTTAGGGAAGTCGCCCGAGAGATTGACTATTTTAGGGAAGTCACCCGAAGATTGACTATTTTAGGGAAGTCGCCCGAAGATTTGACTATTTTAGGGAAGTCGCCCGAGGATTGACTATTTTAGGGAAGTCGCCCGAATTTTGACTATTTTAGGGAAGTCGCCCGAGGATTGACTATTTTAGGGAAGTCGCCCGAGAAATTGACTATGTAACGACCCTAACCATAGGCACTAATTTTAGTATTATATTATATGCTTTTAATATTATGGTTAATATTATGTGTTTATTTTATATCATTAATTTCTTATATTAGGTTGAGATGATTGGGAAATTAAATAAAGCATCTTGGGAGAAGTATAATAATAGAAATGGATAAAATAAATAAAATGTGGGTAAATAGAAAATAGATAGAGTGTAAGATGAAGTTAAAATGTGTGGAATAAAGAATTAGAAATGAAGGTTTAATTTAAATGTGAAAAGGCTTTATTTAATAAAGGGTTTAATTAATTGAGGGGAAGCCTTAGTTGTGGAGGGGGGCCAAATCCTCCTTTCCTCCTAAACCCTCCAAGTGTCACATTTTCCTCCTACCCTCCTATCCTCTTCAATCACCTCCTTCATCCTTCTTCATTTCATACTTCCTCCTAGCAAAAATCCTCCATGGAAACCTCCTTCCAATATCTTCCTTCCAAAAATTGTAGTTAATCCAATCCTTCTCCATTTTATGATTCGGGTGTACTTTCATGTTCGTAGAGGCAAGGGGAATACATCAAGCTCGACAAATCATGGTTTCATCTCATATTACTAAGTAAGTTATTATGACCCTTCTCTTCATTAAATGCTCATTAACTCTAAATGATGTTCTTGTTATTATGAAGGTTGTTTAATGCTTTGAAACTATTCTTGGAAGTTGAGAAAATGGGTAAATGACATAGAATAATGTTAGTGTTCATAGAAGTGGATTTAGAATGTAAGAAATGGGTGGAGTTAGTTTTAGAAGATTGACCTTGAAATGTATTAGTGAAATGAATTAGAAATCTTGTGGTAAATAATTTAGGTTTGTATTATGTTGGGGTTTAAATGATTTAGGATGAGGATTGTGAAGTTAGAAATTCTTTTGGTGTTCTTGGAATTAAGGTTTGTAAAAAAGGAAAAAGAAAATAAGTAAAAAAAAAAAAAGGGGGTTTTGGAAATCTGGGCTTGCTGAAGAAGGGCTTGGGCGGTCGCCCAAGAGGGGGTGAGCGGCCGCCCGTAAAGGCGAAATTGGTCTCTGGAAAACCTCTTGGGCGGTCGCCCAAGAGGTTTTGAGCGGTCGCCCATGAGGGCGGCAACTTAGGTCCCTTTGAAAACCACTTGGGCGGTCGCCCAGTGGCATGGGCGGTCGCCCGTGGTGCCGTAACTTCCTTAGTTTCCGTTCTTGCTGATATTTACCAACAACCTTGTGGCATAACTTCTAACCATTATAAATTAATAGAACCTAATCCAATTCGGATAGGAATCAATCCTTTTCAACCTAGATTCAAGTAGAGCTCTTGGGCCACTTAAGCATTGTGACTCCCACTTGATAGATTTATCTTGAATCCCTATAGAGACCTTGTAATATAGAATATGGTCCGGAAAATGGTTATTAAGCTTGATTCGTACTTCACCAACGTGGTTAGAGCTTGGAAAGTAGATCATGAACTCTTATTAAGATTATTCAAGGTTGAGTAATGACTTCGTAGAAATGGTTATGATACATAGTGGCCTTACTTGCCTCATACCCTTGGTGATTAGTTGAATAGTGTAGAGACTATAATTACACTATTGTGTTAGTCAGAAATAATTGTGTATCACATTGTGGCATTGCATCCCAATTGTGGATTATCTGGCATGTTGATTATATTGCATCCCGGTGTGGATTATGTGGTTATATTGTTACCTTAATTGAATTTATATTCGTTAATGGTATTATGCATAGTGTATTAAATGGTTGTTGCACTATGGTATGGATTAGCATGAGTATACATTACCATGTTGTTATATTATTATCCCTTTTTGTGGATTTATTTCAAGTATCTATCATGTGCTTGAACGTGTATATGTGATAAGGGGGTATAATGGAATTCAATCAATTATTGATTTGTTCTATAAGTGATTGAAGGTTCATTATACCTGTGACCTGCCCCTCTGTGGCCACAGAGTGGGATGTGCAAGCTACTGTATTGAGCCAAAAGCCTTTACGGTTATGCTGCGATTTGGTGTACCGGTGGAATGCTCTGTATGAAGCCAAAATGCTTTACAGTAGTGATGATATTATATGATACTCTGAAAAAGGGTCATATAAGTATCATATTTTCTTATATGGATCTCTGGGGTATGAGTCCTATAAGCGGTGAATGTGCATGGGGGCAATTCACCAAAGAGAGGAGTTTTACTCCCACGTTGTACGACTTATTGTTCAGACGGGAAAGGTAAAATGAGGTAACGTAAGGTGTTTACCGCTTTCATAATGTGTTATGTGCTACCATGCTATGTGTTGCATCTTGTTTGGCATCTTGCTGCATTCATAATAACTTATTGAGATTTATTCTCACCCCTTCCCTTTCTTGCTTTAGATTGTCTTTGAGACAGGTGACCTGAACCAGTGAGGCCGGGGAAAGAGTTTGGACTCTTGCTTTTGGGACTTGTCAGGATAGGTATATGAGTGGGTTGTCAGTAGTCATATTTAAGTATTACTCTTTTATAAGTTGTAAGGAAAACTCTTTTGTCAAACAATGTTAATTAGGATTTTCAATGTAACTAATCAAGTATGGTTATTAAAGTATTTGTTTAAATTCCTCCAAGTGGGGATATTATTATTTGGTTTTGTTTATGGAAGAATGTAGAATTGGTTTTCTTGTAAAGGCAAATAAAAGTTTTAAAAATATAAGATGGGTTTTCTTAGTTTGAGCTTCTCAAGCTCGGGACACGCGTTAGGTCCCGGGTTGAGGTGCTCACAGTTGGTATCAGAGCTTAGTTTAGAGGTCAAGGGTAGATGTCTAAACTAAGGGAGAATGTGTGGTAATTAACGCCGAGTGTTTAATGCAGGAGTTGGTTCTAATGGCCGGAAGTAATGATGATCAGCGAATGGTTCTAGGAAATGAAGGAGATATGGGTATAGGTGGAATTCAGAATGAAGAGATGACGAAATTATTCTGAATGTTTGTACATAATATGGAGACTAGAGGATCAGTTCCGAATCATCCTGAGGGATACCAAAGTGATGGATTAGAGAGATTTGTGAAGATGAACCCACCGAGCTTTAACGGAGATCCGAATCCGTTAAAGGCAGAAAAATGGTTAGCAGAAATGAATAGGATTTTTGAGGTTATAGAAAATCCCAACGAAGAGAAAGTTAGGTATGCCGTTTTCAAGCTTGAAGGTCCAGCTGATCAGTGGTGACAGATTTTGAAAGGAAATTGGGAGCGGGATCGTACGCCCCAGACTTGGGATAATTTTACCAAACAGTTCGAGGATTATTTCATTTCGATGGTTACAAGGGACAAGAAGGAGATCGAATTCTTAGGACTAGAACAAGGGGACATGACGGTGAATCAGTATTCAGTCAGGTTTGAGGAATTAGCTAAGTGTTGCCCTCATTTGGTACCGCATGAAGCGAGGAGAGTTCATAGGTTTATCAAAGGTTTGAGGATTGAGTTTAGGAAGAAATTAGTGATTGATAGCTTCACCAATTATCAGACAGTCATAGAGAAAGCTTATAAGATCGAGAATAGCATTGAGGAAAATAGTGGAAAATCGAAAGGTGGGATTGGAAATAAGCCAAAGTATCTAGGACAAGGATCCAAAATCATTAGAGGACAGCCAAGGGCTTTAACTTCAGGAAGTGTGAGAGGGAAACTTGTTGTAGCTTCTTCGTCTAGGCCAATATCCAAACAGTATGGGATGATTTGTAAATTTTGCAAGAAGGTTGGACATACCGAAGATCGGTGTTGGAGTAAGCAAGGCAAGTGTATTAATTATGGAGAGATAGGACACTTTAGGAGAAATTGCCCAAGGTTGCAGCGGGGACGATCTTCAAACAGCAGTCAGCAAGGTGGACGACAAAGAGGTAGTACCAAAAGAGATAACGAAGAGGAACCAAAAGAGAAGGTCTGTGATCGAGTGTGTGTTTCGGGTCTAGGAGAGATAAATTCCTCAGGAGTCACTAGAGGTAAATTTCCTGTCTCAGAAGTAGGAGTTATATATTATAGATCTTGTTTCATATCATTATGTGTGGCATAGCATGTTGCTTCTATGTGGCATACATTACTTGAGAATTATTTTATTGTTAGAGGATTCTGCTCTTATGAGAGAATACCTCGAATTTCCTTTGGTTTGCCACGGTGGTGATGTGGTTAGGGCTGAGCATGTATTGCCAGCTGATTTGGTATGATTACCCATTTATGATTTTTTTTTGATATACTTGACCTGGAGGGTTAAGTAGTTGTTATGCATTGGTAGACTACCATAAGAAGTGAGTCTTCTTTTCTGTGCCTAAATTGTTTACATTGGTAATTGATACAGATGAACCTTTATGTGGTACTCTTGATATATAAGCATTAAAGGCAGAAAGTTTTGGTTAAAAATGTGAGTAGATGGTAATTGTGTTTCCATTAAGGTATCTCATGTGTTGATTCTAAGTATAATAATCAGAATTTTAATCCTTAGTTTGATGGCTTTATGGTAGTTATGATTGATGGTCTCTTTGTTAATTAAAGTTTTGGGAAGATCATGAAAATCATTTGAGAGTTGGGTTAATGATTCCTTGTGAGGAGTCCTTGTATGCAAATTGTAGCTAGTGTGAGTTGGATCGAGAGGATTCCAAATTTTGGGTTCTATAGTCTTAAACTCGGACGTTACCATGGATCTTGCAAGGATTGAGTCCGTGATCCTTGGGTTGGCAAGTGCTACCGAAGGAATTTTTAGGAAATTCTTGGGAATTGTAAAATCATTTATTTAGTTAACACTAAAGAATATATAAATGGTGTAGGATGTACTAAGGATGAATCATATTGATAGAGATGGAGAATAGATTGACTATAGGTTCGATCCTTACCTTACCTAATGGATGTGAGGACTTTGTGAATTTTAAGTGCGTATTAAAGGAAGATTAGGTTGTGATATTATGAGAAATGGGAAAGTAATAGCGTATGCCTCGAGGAAGTTAACTTAGATAAAGCGAAATTTTCTTATCCTTACCCGAGAGTGGTTACAATTGTCTTGCGTTATTTAAGTGGAATCTTATCTTTTGAAGCTCCCTTTTGGGGATAGTTACCAATCCTAAGAGTTGGAGGATTTAGTTACTTAAAAAGAAGAGATTAGAAGACTATCTAGATTCTTGAGGAATAGGATGTGTTTGTGTGACGGATTTCCTTTCGACTTGAGAAGTTTAATTAACCTTAGCGAGTTTGCGTATAATAGCAGTTATCATTTTAACATTGAGATAAAATCGTATGAGGCTTGGTTCAGAAAGAAAATATCGATCTCCAATTTGTTGGGGTGAGGTTGGTGAAGCAAGGCCTAAGATAATTTGACGCCAAGGTTTGATAACCCATTTGAAGTTTAGGAAAGGTTGGTGATTTGACTCATAGACTGGCTTGGAGCAGCTTATAGAATATTTAAAGTTTAAATGCAATATTGTAATGTATCTAGTGACATAAGTTGAAATACTTTTAATTATTTATATTTTTATTGAGGTCGTGAAGATTCGGATTAGTGATATTTGTATGGTATTCTTGGAGCATTAAGTTGTAATATCGTATTATTAATAGAATTAGGAATCTGGGGAAAGAATCACAACATTGAAGAGACTATTTGAGAATTGGAGCCTGAGGTATACATAAGTAACCGAGGCGGGTTGAACATTTAGGTAAGTGACAGTCAAATTCGGGACGAATTTCCTTTAAGGGGGAGTGAGTGTAACGACCCTAACCCTAGGCACTAATTTTAGTATTATATTATATGCTTTTAATATTATGGTTAATATTATGTGTTCATTTATATCATTAATTTCTTATATTAGGTTGAGATGATTGGGAAATTAAATAAAGCATCTTGGGAGAAGTATAATAATAGAAATGGATAAAATAAATAAAATGTGGGTAAATAGAAAATAGATAAAGTGTAAGATGAAGTTAAAATGTATGGAATAAAGAATTAGAAATGAAGGTTTAATTTAAATGTGGAAAGGCTTTATTTAATAAAGGGTTTAATTAATTGAGGGGAAGCCTTAGTTGTGGAGGGGGGCCAAATCCTCCTTTCCTCCTAAACCCTCCAAGTGTCACATTTTCCTCCTACCCTCCTATCCTCTTCAATCACCTCCTTCATCCTTCTTCATTTCATACTTCCTCCTAGCAAAAAGTCTCCATGGAAACCTCCTTCCAATATCTTCCTTCAAAAAATGGTAGTTAATCCAATCCTTCTCCATTTTATGATTCGGGTGTACTTCCATGTTCGTAGAGGCAAGGGGAATACATCAAGCTAGACAAATCATGGTTTCATCTCATATTACTAAGTAAGTTATTATGACCCTTCTCTTCATTAAATGCTCATTAACTCTAAATGATGTTCTTGTTATTATGAAGGTTGTTTAATGCTTTGAAACTATTCTTGGAAGTTGAGAAAATGGGTAAATGACATAGAATAATGTTAGTGTTCATAGAAGTGGATTTAGAATGTAAGAAATGGGTGGAGTTAGTTTTAGAAGATTGACCTTGAAATGTATTAGTGAAATGGATTAGAAATCTTGTGGTAAATAATTTAGGTTTGTATTATGTTGGGGTTTAAATGATTTAGGATGAGGATTGTGAAGTTAGAAATTCTTTTGGTGTTCTTGGAATTAAGGTTTGTAAAAAAGGAAAAAGAAAATAAGTAAAAAAAAAGGGGGTTTTGGAAATCTGGGCTTGCTGAAGAAGGGCTTGGGCGGTCGCCCAAGAGGGGGTGAGCGGCCGCCCATGTAGGCAGAAATTGGTCTCCTGGAAAACCCTCTTGGGCGGTCGCCCAAGAGGTTTTGAGCGATCGCCCATGAGGGCAGCAACTTAGGTCCCTTTGAAAACCACTTGGGCGGTCGCCCAAGTGGCATGGGCGGTCGCCCATGGTGCCAGAACTTTCTTAGTTTCCGTTCTTGCTGATTTTTATCAACAACCTTGTGGCATAACTTCTAACCATTATAAATTAATAGAACCTAATCCAATTCGAATAGGAATCAATCCTTTTCAACCTAGATTCAAGTAGAGCTCTTGGGCCACTTAAGCATTGTGACTCCCACTTGATAGATTTATCTTGAATCTCTATAGAGACCTTGTAATATAGAATATGGTCCGGAAAATGGTTATTAAGCTTGATTCGTACTTCACCAACGTGGTTAGAGCTTGGAAAGTAGATCATGAACTCTTATTAAGATTATTCAAGGTTGAGTAATGACATCGTAGAAATGGTTATGATACATAGTGGCCTTACTTGCCTCATACCCTCGGTGCTACCATGCTATGTGTTGCATCTTGTTTGGCATCTTGCTGCATTCATAATATCTTATTGAGATTTATTCTCACCCCTTCCCTTTTACTGCTTTAGATTGTGCTGAGACAGGTGACCAGAACCAGTGAGGCCGGGGAAAGAGTTTGGACTCTTGCTTTTGGGACTTGTCAGGATAGGTATATGAGTGGGTTGTCAGTAGTCATATTTAAGTATTACTCTTTTATAAGTTGTAAGGAAAACTCTTTTGTCAAACAATGTTAATTAGGATTTTCAATGTAATTAATCAAGTATGGTTATTAAAGTATTTGTTTAAATTCCTCCAAGTGGGGATATTATTATTTGATTTTGTTTATGGAAGAATGTAGAATTGGTTTTCTTGTAAAGACAAATAAAAGTTTTAAAAATATAAGATGGGTTTTCTTAGTTTGAGCTTCTCAAGCTAGGGACACGCGTTAGGTCCCGGGTTGAGGTGCTCACAGACTATTTTAGGGAAGTCACCCGAAGATTGACTATTTTAGGGAAGTCGCCCGAGAGATTGACTATTTTAGGGAAGTCACCCGAAGATTGACTATTTTAGGGAAGTCACCTGAAGATTGACTATTTTAGGGAAGTCGCCCGAGGATTGACTATTTTAGGGAAGTCACCCGAGGATTGACTATTTTAGGAAAGTCGCCCGAGGATTGACTATTTTAGGGAATTCGCCCGAATTCTGACTGGTATCTGGGAGTCACTGTGTTGATGGTGTCGCCATTTCGCGGGAGGAAATTCGATTTCTTGCGTTTCTTTGAAAAAACCAAATAAAACCCGGAAAAAAGAACGGAGTCGCCACGCCATTTTTATTTTAAGGGCCAAAACTTTGAAAAATGCCCGAGATTAAAGATTTGGGTTCGGAGGTCATGTTACACTCCGGGAAGGACGTTAGTGTGCACCCGGAATGCCTCGTAAAACGAGTCTTCCAAGCTGAAAATCATTTGTGTGTGTGTGTGTGTGTGTGTGTTTTGGCCAAAATAAGTTGAAACTCAGAAAAGTAAAAATTGGGATATCTTTTTAGACTTTAAACTGATCCCATGATTTTTTGGAAGATTTTTGGATTGAGATTTGGTACTCAAAAGACCTTTTGAAGTTGAGAGTCACTTCTGCCAGAATGAAAAAGGCAGTGGACCTTTGATTTTGAAATGGATTCAAGGGTCTTAAAACTTCATAATCTGGATAAACTCAGAGAATGAAAGTTGTTCCAGACACCTTAAATAAGATTTGTGCGAAGGAATTTTCCATTTTGGAGAATATTTGAGGGGTCAAAACCTTCTGCAAATCTCAGATATGCAATCTGGATTTCCAGAAGCTGATGAACTAGCCTCTAAAAGAAAATTTGAAAAGAAGAGTTTTACTCACCCAAAAAATAAAGTAAAAATATTTCTGGAAAGATCTGGATGTTGGCTACAAAAAGTGTTTTGTAGTCAACACCAAATTTCAAGTTTATCTGTGTCCAAAAATTATGACAATGGACTAGGATCTTGGAAAATTGCTACTGGACAGCAACTTCTCAAGAAAGAAAATATGATTTTAAGGGGGGTTTTGCATCCATGATTGTCCCCATTTTCCTAGGTTTTGGTTAGTGATCACTTGACATTTTAGTGGTGAATCAACTATACCAAACCATCCTTGGGGTACATTAGGACTAAGCACTTCATTTGCTTGGGAAGGGGATTTTTATCCTTTGAAAATGAGATTTGATGCTTGAAAATGTTTTTAGGGTTTTGAAAATGAGTTTTCTTTGCAAGAAAGTAAGAGAACTTGAAAATAATGTTGATCCTTGTAGAAGATCATCCATGGAGATGAACTTCCATGGTGATCTTCTTGGATCTAAGACAAGAAGATGAATGAACTACATTTTGTAGTTTGAAAATGCATGCATGGATGAGAGATTTAGGGTAAGAAGAGGGAGGTTATACCTATCTTCTTTGTATTTTGGGACTTTGGCTTGAATATATGAGTGTTTGAGGCTTGAATGCAAGAGTGTTTGGGTTTGATTTGAGTGAGTGAAAGTTGGGAAGATTCAAGAGAAAAAGGTGACAATTCTTATAGAATTCTCACTGTTTTCTCGAGTATATTCGCCAAATACTGTGAATTGTGCTCTTCTTCCTCTTTATTTTTGTGACTGGAGGGCTCAATTTATAGCTCTCTGAAAATTGCAATCATGTCCGCGCGGATGGGATTGGTGGCGTGCACTGTTCATTAAATCTTTGCTCCGAGCTTTGGACAAGAGGAATAATCTTTTTTAAAATTCAAATTAACCAGCCAGATTATGTTTCCAGCCATTTCTTTTTTTGGTTTTTCTTATTTCTTTTGCTTTTTTGATTCTTTTTCTTGGTTTATCCTTTTTTTTGGCAATCCCTAATCTACCCTTATTTGGTTAGAAATGTTAGGAATGTTAGGAATTGTTGGAAATGTTATAACTTTCGTTAATTTTCTAACGAAAATTCTAACAAGCTCAAATTGGAGCACTTACAGTAGCCCCTCGGCGACGGCGCTTTCGAAGGAAGCGGGGTCGTCGATAAGAGTAAGGCTCCATATTTGGCAGGATGATCGAGTGATCGGGTGGCTGAACCTATTCAATAGGCTACCTACGTATCCCGAATGGAAATCAAGCCAGTAGTAGTTCGGGTCTTTGACCCTGGAGATGATGGCCATTTAGGTGCCTCGAACCTGATGAGCGAGTTCTGCAGTTGGTTGCTGGAGAGAAACTTTGCTGGGGATAAGAGATGACCATTTTTGGTCGGATGGGTATCCGCTCCGCTGGGGATAGGAATGACCATTTTCGGTCTGATGGCTATCCGCTCTGCTGGGGATGATTGCGATTTATCGCTTTCCTAGTGATAGCGTCTTAGGTGCCTCGAACCTTGGAGATGGCGTTTTAGGTACCTCGAACCTTGGAGATGGCGTTTTAGGTGCCTCAAACCTTGGAGATGGCGTTTTAGGTGCCTCGGACCTTGATGATGGCGTTTTAGGTGCCTCGAACCTTGGAGATGGCGTTTTTGGTGCCTCGAACCTTGGAGATGGCGTTTTAGGTGCCTCAAACCTTGGAGATGGCGTTTTAGGTGCCTCGGACCTTGGAGATGGCGTTTTAGGTGCCTCGAACCTTGATGATGGCATTTTAGGTGCCTCGAACCTTGATTGTGAAATGGCCTTTCGGTGGACTTTGTCTGCTGCCGAAGGAGAGGGTGACCGTTTTGGTCGGGGGGCTGGACCTAATGATAGGCTACCTACGTATCCCTAGTGGGAATCAAGCCCTTTCGTAGTTCGAGATCTACTCGAGATTCCGTTGGCTTTTGGGATTCCGTTAACTTTGCTGGGGATATTGTTAGCCTTTGCTGGGGAAAATCAGACGTATTCGTCTGGAAAATCGGTCTTACGTTTGACTGCCGGGGAATGATTTTGATGAAAGATACGAGATCTCGTTATCTTTCTCGGGGAGATCGGTCTTACGTTTGACTGCCGAAGGGTAATTTTGATGAAAGATACGGGATTCCGTTATCTTTCTCGGGGAAATCGGTCTTACGTTTGACTGCCGGGGAAGATTTTGATGAAAGATACGGGATCTCGTTATCTTTCTCGGGAAGATCGGTCTTACGTTTGACTGCCGTTGGATGATTTTGATGAAAGATACGGGATCTCGTTATCTTTCTCGGGGAAAGTTGGTCTTACGTTTGACTGCCGTTTGATGATTTTGATGAAAGATACGGGATCTCGTTATCTTTCTCGGGGAAAGTCGGTCTTACGTTTGACTGCCGTTTGTGATTTTGATGAAAGATACGGGATCTCGTTATCTTTCTCGGGGAGATCGGTCTTACGTTTGACTGCCGGGGAATGATTTTGATGAAAGATACGAGATCTCGTTATCTTTCTCAGGGAGATCGGTCTTACGTTTAACTGCCGTTGGTAATTTTCTTGACAAGGGGCTGACTTTGGTTAACTTTGGTTAACTCTGTCAAGTTGGGGATTGAACTGCAGAGTCCCAGATTTTTAAAGGGCAAAAGGGTCATTTTGACCCTGACAACCCTATCCGCGCGGATAGGAGCGTATTCCAGAGGGTTTTAATGAGGGCCAATGCCCTTCCTCTTCCCCATTCAGTTTTTACAGAATTACGAGAGAGGAAGAGAGAAAACGCAAAAAACCGCCATTGTTGGCCCAGAAGCTTCAAAACTCTTCCGATTTCTTCAATTTTTTGAGCAATGGAACACGGGGAAGGTGCTTTTCAAGGCCAAGGACGTGGCCCGGTAGCGGAGAGACGATTGGAGCTCGTCCGAATGAGGAGGCACTATACTCTTTCACAATCGATTGCGGAGGAGCCATACCCCGATGCTTGGCAACATTGGGCTTCTGATCTGAGTCTCCGAATGGTATACTTCGAATCTTTTCATTCCCTTTGTTGATTTCTTGCTTGAGATTTGAATTTTGGGTGATTTTTGAATTTTTTTTTTTGAAAATTCGAATGATTGATGTTCTTGGCTTTGAATCTTGATTTTGATGCTTTGCATGTTGTAATGAGTATATGGGTATCCCAAAATATGCATTTTGCTTGGAGAAAGAATTGGCCTTTTCGCCATTTTTTTTTTGTAAATTCGAAAATTATGAATTGTGACTTTGATTTTTTTTTTTTGAAATTTGAATATTGACACTACAAGAAACAGAGTTATTAGGGTCGGCATTTTCCCGTCCCAAAAAGTCATTTTGCCGTCCCAAATACTATTTAGGTCGGCATTTAGGTCGGGAAACGAGGGTCCTAAATAACATGCGACTCTAAAAGTTTTAGGACCCCCGTCACCGTCTCAAATACAGTATTTAGGTCGGGTGTAGCCGACCCTAATAAATTTTATTATTTTTTTTTTTGGGAAATTTTTGGAGCCAAATAGTTTTTGGTACCGATTGTTAGGGACGAGGTTGCCGACCCTAATAATATTTGGCGCCAAATATTTTTTTGGAGGGAAATTATTAAGGACCATGTCGTCTGACCCAAATATATTTGTGCCAAAATCACATTTTTTTGGGAAAGAAATAAGATCAGATATAGACGACCCAAATAAAATTTGGTGGCAAAATGTAAATATTTACCATTAATTATCAAACACTACTAATCTTCTACATGCCATTTCAAGCTTAGAGTAATAGCTGACATAAAATCAGATGAAATCATCACCAGTAACATATCATACTCCGAATTACTAATAGGGAACAAAGGAAGTGTAAGATACTCAGTAACATATCATACTCTGAATTACTAATAGAAAACAAAGGAAAAATACATCATCTTGTGTTATTCCTCGGAACGAAAGTTCGTGTTGATCATAAAGAGGATTTAAAGTCTCGATGTTGGTATTTGATTGATCATCCACCGATTGATTACTGCGTTTATGACGTCTAAGCGATTCAACGACCTTGTGGAAGAACATTTGAGATAAAGTACACGATGCAAGCTGTTATTATTTCATCGCCTTCATCAATTGTTGATCCAAGAGAGCACGTAGATCGTGTGGTAATTGAATGCAATGTTTTGGACCTATCTTTCACTCTCTTACACCAACTGTGGAGTGAATCTCTAACACTCTCGGCAAGTAAAGCTTTCCTACACTGCGAACCCATCTCGGAAAATCAACAATATATTGTCGAAGAAAATTGTTGATATATATATATATATATATATATATATATATATATATATATATATATATATATATATATATATATATATATATATATATATATATATATACTCCCTCCGTCCCACCCAAAAAGGGTAAGATGGGAACATTGTGACATGGTTTTAAGAGAAAGAAGTTCTTGGAAGATGCTAACCTGTGTGATAAGGA
Source organism: Adenophora triphylla var. japonica (assembly GCA_022495995.1). NCBI lineage: Eukaryota > Viridiplantae > Streptophyta > Magnoliopsida > Asterales > Campanulaceae > Adenophora > Adenophora triphylla. The sequence continues at coordinate 354,299 of JAFEMH010000647.1, forward strand.
TATTCAGAGGTACTGTGCTATAGCTACACCGGGCGAACAAGCACCCTACAGACATCGAAGAAAATGAATGTCCAAAAGATTTTCAAATTTGCTCAATTTTTTTACATTCATTTTGGGACGGAGGGAGTATAATGGAAGGTCTAATTTCTAGAAGGAAAGTTCCGAGAAAACTCTAGAAGGTGGAAGTTCGTAGAAGGTGGTCAATGATCAGTCTTGCCAGCTCCGTATTGTGTTTGCTATCAAACTCTTTCAAGAAAACAAGAAAAACTTAAAAATTTGCAGAATTTATTAGCATCTTCAAACAGGACGTACGTACCCACAAGTCAACCGAATGATAATCATCGCATGATTCTTCATGAAACAAGATTGCATAGGACTACAACTCAATTTTCTTCCCTCTTGAGAGAGCATAGGACTACTACCAATATTGTCAAAAAGTGGCCACTAAAATCTTCAATGGAGTAAAAATACACATGCAAAGAGAAAGATATTCCCAAACTATGCAAGTACCTGAACATAGGCGTACTTGTTGAAAAACCGAAGAAGAGTTTCCACTAGATGAAACAGGAAATCAACACAAAGATAGCGGGCATTCGTTGTTACCAATCTTTGACCTAAATCCTCTAATCGCAACACACAATTGACTTAAAGTTCGGTTGCTAGCTTGCATTATGAAAATTCAGTACTCACAATAATTCATGAAAGGAAACTTTTTTCTTTTTGCAGATCAACGAAAAAGAGAAGAAAAAAACAGCTTCTCTACCTCCCATCTCAATGTCCTTATAGCAGCAGTGAAGAGAGATCCGTAACATATACTTCCGAAAGAAGTTGTCACAGCATAACGTAAAGCATGCATCAGTGGGTTGCGTGGCATCGATTTTGCCTCTCGACCACCATGGATGAGAACAAGAAACACCATACCAGAAACTATTACGTGGACAGTATTACAAAGAACTGCACCTGTCCAAAACAAACTGACTGAGAAAACCTGCACATACAAATAAAGACTTATGAGTGTGTCACTTCATGAAATGCAAAACTTGCCAGCTCACCACAAGAAGCCACCAGCGTCCACTGTCGCCCATGCTTAAAGACACAATACCTGCTACTCCAAAGGACCATAATGCAAGCCATAAAAGCATAACTAGCATAAATGCCAAGAAGCTACCCTCTTAACATCAGGAAGGTTCCATACCATCTTCACAGCTCTCTGTAGCACCAACATGGTAAATGGAAGTCTACAGAAACGAACAACCTGATAATAAATGCACTAAGTAAACAAATCAAGAGGAAATGTTCGTTCACATAAAGAAAGTGGATCTAGTCATACTCTGTGTCAAAGAAAAGCTCAGAATGTTGTTAATATATCAATTGCAATTTGTACCCCTAAAAAAATAATATAAATGACTTTTTACTAACACAAATAAACAATTTATATATTTTGACCCCCTTAATTTTTACGAAAACCAACTGTAACAGGCAGTTAGAAACTCAAGAAGCCATACCTCGACTGGACATCCTCCTTGCCTCTTAATCTTTTCGTAACACAAGTTATGCCTGCATTAACACCCGTCATAACAAATAAATTGCGAGCTGTATCAAAAGGAAGAAAAACTCAGAAACTACACAAGATAATGCAACGATTGCATGCTTAAGTTCATTTATTGCTTTATGCATTACTCTTGTACCCAGACAAAAGGAAGAAAACGCAGAAATAGCACAAGACAATGCAACGACTGCATGCTTAAGTTCATAGCTTCAAGTAAGAAAAAAGTGACACCTTGATTCCAGTCTTATGAGAACCCTAGTACTGCCTAACCAAGCAGACAACAAGATAATATTTTTTTATGCTGTAATATCCTTAGTGAAATAGCTAAGCACGTAAGAGAAGTCAAGCACACTGCATGAAACTGTTCGGGTGGAAGGTTGCCGATCTCCTCACGAACCGTAAAACGAGACACAAAATGACAAGGCACACGAGAAAAGAACAGTAAACAAAGTCCATGGACAATGATCTCAATAACACAATTAACAACTTAGGTTAACCAAAAAGAAGCGAACTTAACGTAGTTACCATCCAAACTTTCAAGCGTAAAGGTGTTTATTTCCAGCAATTGCGCTCTTGGAGAGTAATCATGACATAATTTCTGGTGCAACCTCCGGTATTTGTCACATATTCAATTAAGGAAATGCTTCTAGTTCCTGACAGTGCGCACGAGCATAACATAAGATGAAGCCTCTCCAGTCATGTAAATATGAACTAAGATCTCGAGTCATTATAAAACATGAAAATTCAATGAAATGAAATGAAAATTTCTCAACCCCTAAGATGGTCGACACTTTGCAATTGCATGAAAATAAAACATACTTTAATGTATGCGTATTGAAACAGAATTGAATCCACAGAAAGCTCATGAAGTAATCAGTTTATAAGTAAGTTTTAATCGCACTTATAATAAGAATTAAGTAATCATTTTATAAGGCCTCTCAAGAAATGTATATTGGTAATTACCCACTGCTGGAAGCTACAATAAGTGAAGACGAAGGCTGCGCAGTAGTACTTGCTGTGGTAGTAAGCAGGACGCCTTTGTAAAGAAAATTAACTAAAGTTAGATAACAACCCTAGTCCCAAATTCCAGGGGGCTTCACTGAAAATGAGTAGAAGAATAAGCAAATCAAATTATCAACCCAACTGAGTACAAAATTACGCCGACAGAACCATAGCCGGAATACACGAATAGTACCATAACAGAATTACGCGAACAAGAAGTCACCGAATAGCCGCAAAGAGGAAGAAATCAATTTGCTAGGGTTTATGGTAGTAGATTAAAACCTACTGACCTGTTCCGGTATAGAGAGAAAAAGATGGAGTCGGTCGTCGGCGTGGTTACCTGTTCCGCTATAGAGAGAAAAGGATGGAGTCGGCGCGGTTAATTAGGGTAAACGAGGGAGAGGGAGAGGGAGAGGGAGAGGGAGACGTGGGTTTTGGAATTTTGGTGGGTTTTCTTTTTTCATTATTTAGTTTAATAATTTTTGATAAAAGTAAGGACTCCTCCAATGTGCCGTCCCCAAATTTTAAATCAATTAGGATTTTTGCAGAAGTCTCATTTAGTCGGTAATAGGGACTATTCACTTCGTCCGACCCAAAAAACTTAGTCCCTAAAAATATCCTTTTTTGTAGTGTGATCTTGATGATATGCATGTTGCAATGAATTTGTTGGTGTTTCAAAATGTGCATTTTGCTTGAGAAAAGAATTGGCGTTTTGCCAACATGTATGATTTTTTGACTTTTTTTTTTTTGAAAAGTGGGACGAATTTTTCCTCCCGTTGATTGAATGCATGTTATTTTATGAAAATGGGACGGAGCTTTTACTTCCGTAGAATGCATGTAGAGCCTCTCTCTTTTTTTTTTTTTGAGATGATGAATGATATGCATGCATGCATAGGAACTTCTTTTCTTTTTTTTTTGGGAATGGGACGGAGTTTTTACTTCCGTTGACTCTTTGTATGAAAGATTTTTTTTTCATGAATGTTGATTGGGATTTGCTGAAAACTGTCTTTTTTGTGCGAGAAAAATGGGGCTATGCTCATTGTATGCTGTTATGCTGTCGAATTTTCTTTGAAATTTCATGATGCATATGTATGCTTTTTTTTTTTGTGCAAATGCAAATGCAATTTTTTTTTTGACATTTTCTCTTTTTTTTTTTGTTTTATTGCAGGGTGGAAACAACTACGTTACGGAGCAGCTGAACAAGATGAAGACTCGAGGGTCGGTGGAGTCTGTGGTTGACTTGTGGGACCGGCTTCCGAATGCGGGCCGAGGAGCTTTGCCGAGTCCGAGACAGATTGTTGTTGAGACCGGGCTTTGGGAGTTTGTTGAGTGCTTGAGGGGATTGGTCAAGTTCCCTAAGAGCAAGGGCCTGATGTTTGCTTTGGCGCAGCACTGGTGGGATGCAACCCACACGTTTCACTTCTTCTGGGGCGAGGCTACGGTTACGCCTTCTGACTATGCTGCGATCACGGGTCTGTCCTTTAATGGACGCAGCATTGAGTGGCGGGACGGCTACAGCGACGCGGACCTGCAGGCTCTTCTGGGATTTTCCCCTATTCCCAAAAAGGGGATGGGGATGGAGTATGCGGTGGTCTACGGGAATATTGTGGAGACCATTGTGAGCTATGAGGCTGGGGAGGAGAGGATAGGCGCCGATCAGATTGCCAGGGCCTTCTTGTGGTTTGCTTTTTCGAGCACCCTCTTTGGACATCTTGAGGGACGGCGGTTTTGCCTTCTTGAGGTCCTTGGAGGACATGGAGATGGCCGGAGACGTCTCCGGGAGAAGCCGGGCCGGCAGAGCTTTACTTTGCTCTTGATAGGTACGGGGAAGGGCTGTGAGCTCCTTGTATTGCTTTGAGTTTGCCCCGAGGTATAAGCTCTCTTTTTGCTTTCCCCTTTTTTTTTTTTGAGCACACACTTTTCTTTTGCACCGGATTGATTGGATTTTTCCTTTCGCAGTATGGGCGTTGGAGTTTTTCCATGTCACGATGTGGCGGGCACCGGCGGAGTACGTCGGGCGTATCCGGCCATGCACTCTTGGTCCAAGAATGCCCGGAGAAGATAAGCTCCAGGGGGCGTACGACTCTCGTAGATACGCGGATTGCCTTCCTTTGACGGAGGCCGAGACGGATGAGAGGATGATATTTTATCCCCGGGATCGCTTCGAGGTGGCGCGGTTTGAAGGGCGCCGAGATTTGGGGTGTGCGGCGGAGGATTCTGAGAGGTCCGACCTGCGATGCCTATTATGCGGGAGAGAGGGTGACGCGCCAAAGCATGGCGTGAACTCGCCTTTGAGGACACCGGTGGAGCCTCCCGCCGATATGATGCACTCCGAGTGACAGATCTGTGATGCGGGATGATTACGGCCGGCCGGCACTTCTCGGCATTTGTGGCGGTTGAGCCGTACCTAGTATTTGTTTTGAGGAGGCCGAGGATGCCCCGGGTTACGGATAGAGAGGGCTTGGGATCCCGCGGTACCTTCGGACGGATTTTTCATATATCCGGGATGGGGTCCGATTGAGGGTGCAGATCCCTCAGCCTGAGCGGCTTCCACGAGCTTTCCGGCCTCGTCCGGGTATGAAGGTATGGCTTCTCTTTCTTTTTTTTCTTTTCTTTTCTTTCCTGTCATCATTTTTTTTTCTGTTTCTGACGCTTTTGCTTTTGTGCAGTTTTCGGAGGTGGTCGTCGAGAAGCTGACGAAGCAAGTGATTGGAGCTAAGAGATTCATCAGGAGGATGGTCGCTTGCGGGGCTCCTCGAGCTAGAGCGAGGCGACCACGGCGGCGCACAGTCGGGCGGAGGCTTCCCTATTCGCTCGTAGACTTCTTCAGAGACTCCTCTGTCTCCTCTCATTGATCCCGCGCGGTGCGCCTTCGGATCACGTCATTCTCGGGGATCCACACGGGCGAGGACACGTCTGGGCAAGCATGGTGGGTCGTCTTCGTACGTCCGGGAATCGACGCCTTCACCTTCGGATATGATTTTTTCGCAGATCTCGGCTTGCCCTATCGGGCGTGTCGGTTGGTCCCGACGAGCCTCTTTCGGAGACGAGGACAATTCGAGCCCGAGATTTTCGAGCTCCTGAGGAGACGGGCCCGAGCCGTAAGAGGGATCGGGGGCAGACATCGGGCGCTAGAGACTCCGATTGATTTTTTGAGATTTGAGATTGGGATTGAGATTTGTACAGCTTATGCACACATTTTTTTTTGCTCTTTTCTCTTTTCTTTTTTTTTTTGGATGTAATAATTTAGGATTATTGATGTTTGTTTATTTTTTTTTTATTCACACTCTTTTTTTTCTTTTCTTTTTTTTTTGGGATGTAATAATTTAGGATTTTATTTTATGAATGCAGTGTTGCATGAGCCTTGGTTTTTTTTTTTTTTGGCAAGGGTGTTAGTGTTTGGTATATGGACTGGTTTGGGGAGGTTTTTGCACAGGTTCCGAGCAACCGGGACGGAATATTCCTCTTTTGGTGTAGCAGCTTGGACTGTTGCAGATTTTTCTGATGAAAGACAATCATGTCCGCGCGGAGGAGTCCTGCATCTGACATTGTCTTTTAATTTTGCTTCAGATCTGGTCTCACTTTATTTCAAATCCTCTTCAACCTCCAGTCCAAACAGCCATTTTCGGGGAGAAAGAGAGAAAATCCATGGAAAACCTTAGAAAAGCTCCATCAAAATTATCCCAAGAATCCCAAATGTCATTCTTCAACAAGTTCAAGGATTGGTCCCGGGAGATTATGCATGAGAGGAGGTCCTTCTTTGAAGAAAGGTATAAGGTGAGGTGCCTATGGTCTCTCAAAGAATTGGTTCCGGATTATGAGCTTTTGAGGGCTTCTTCCTCATTTTGGGACACTAGAAGGCATGTCTTTTGCCTTTCCTCCAACGAGATGGTCCCAACCGTCGAAGAATTTCGGGCCTTGCTTGGTGGTCCGGAGGTGGAAGAGATAGCGGTTCCTTTGCCCGGAGGGGCTTCTTTCGTTGACAGATTGTGCATCCTGCTTCATCTTTCCCTGGAGGAAGTGCAAGGTATGATCCGTGGTCCCGATCATTTTGATATTTCCGATCTCCCTGATAGGTTTAGGGGCTTAGGTTTGCTTGACGATGCATATTGGGATGCCTTTGCCCTTTGCATGTTTGGGACCTTGTTCATGGTCTATTCTTTTGGGATCTGTCATCGGTCTCTGCTGGATGTAGTCGTTCATTGTCGCTTGGGCAGAGATGTCGTACTTTTGATCTTGGGGGAGACTTTTCATGCTCTCGATAGGCTGGCTACCGGGAGACGGTATATGTACGGGGGCAGCCCGTTCCTCTTGACTCTGTGGCTGATGGAGCGCTTTGGGATTTTTTGGGAGACTCCTGATATGATCAAGCCTTGGACATTTGCCAGGAGGGGGGTTGCTGTGGATTTCGATGATCAGGGCTCATGGGAGCATTGGATGGCTGGTCGCCAGACAGAGGATATCAGATGGTCAGTGCCTTGTTGGCGGGTGGAGACTCGCAGAGTGCTTCAGGACGGGTCTCATGTGGTTATGCTTCCGGGGCTTTCTCAGTCCAGCTTCTATATTCCGTCCTTGGTTACGAGAGGCAGTTCGGCTGGAGCGGAGTTCCTTTGGAGAACTTTGATGATATAGCCATCAGGGTGGTGGCTCCTGTTTCTATGGATGATCCCTCGGTGTTTCCATTTCTTTCCCGAGCGTGGAGGTATGACGCCTTTCCTCCTCGGGTTATTCTCGAGCGTCCGAGACTGTTTTTCACGACCACTTGGTACCTGGATTGGTACGAGAGGCATTTAGGAGAGACTCAGATGGCTATTTTGAGGCGGCGTGAGGCCATTGTGGGTGCGGAGGACCTGACAGTTTCCGAGAGGAGGAGGGCCGAGGCGAGGGCCAACCCTCATGACAGGAGCGGAGACGCTGTGACCGACTATGAGGCTTACGTCAAGAGACAGGAGAGGAGGGCTCCTATGCTACCAGCTAGGCTACAGGAGATGAGAGATGACGCTAGGGCTACTAAGGCCCTGACAGAGGCTGGTTTGATAGATCCTGTTCCTATACCAGAGCTTGGTAGGAGGAATACCGACATTTTTCCTGTTCAGAAAAAGAAGACTCGAAGGGGGAAGAAGAGGGGAGAGGCCAGTACGAGTGGCTTGGAGTGACTCTGAGGTTTCCGAGTATCCCTTTCTTGTCATAGCAGACACATTAGTTTGATTATGTATCTTAATTTCTTTTAGCAGGTTGCCAGTTGTAGGAATGAATCGGGCTTAGACTCATCAAAAAGTTTTTAACTTGTAATGAATATTTGAATTGCTTCAGAGTTTTTTGAGACGCTTTCATGGTCTGATCAGTGTATTGATGTCAAAGTATGACTTTTATTTGTGTTTTAGACCGAACCGTTTCCGGCTGCCTACGTTCCCCTCATTTTGAGGAGCTCAGGTCTTCGTAGTTCAACCTGATTTTTTTTTGTTTTTTTTTGTTGTTTTTTTTTTGGTGCAACCCTGTTTTTTACCTAGGCCGCCCTTTTCGGGTTTTCAACCTAGTTGGGTATTACTCTTTTAGCACTCTTTGTCTTCTCTTTTTTTTTCTTTGTTTCTTTTTTTTTTGACTTCTTTTTTTTGTTTTACGCGTAGTATCTGCGCAGCTTGTCACCATTCACTGGGTGTACAAAGGGATTCCCGTCGAGGTCTGCAAGTTGCATGGCTCCTCCGGAGAAGATCTTCTGGACGACGTATGGCCCGACCCATACAAAGCTCCCATTTGCCGAGGGGGTTGACACGGACCGGGGACTTTTCTTTCAAAACGAGATCACCTTCTCGGATCTCCCGATGCTTTACTTTCTTGTCGAAGGCTCTGGCCATTCTTCCTTGGTAGGCTCGGATGTGTTCCATGGCCTTCAATCGGCGTTCATCTAGCAGGGCCAATTCATCATGGCGACTCTGGAGCCATTCGACCTCGTTGATCTGGCTTTCCAGCAGTATACGGAGCGAGGGGATCTCTAGCTCGATTGGGAGTACGGCTTCCATTCCGTATGTGAGGGCAAACGGTGTTTCCCCAGTTGCCATTCTGACTGATGTTCTGTAGCCCCAGAGTGCCAGGTGTAATTTCTCGGGCCAATCTCTGCCTTGAACAGCCATTTTCCGGATGATATTTTCCAGAGTCTTGTTTGCTGCTTCGACGGCTCCGTTGGTTTGGGGCCTGTTGTAAGTGCTCCAATTTGAGCTTGTTAGTATTTTCGTTAGAAAATTAACGAAAGTTATAACATTTCTAACAATTCCTAACATTCCTAACTTTTCTAACCAAGCAAGGGCAAAGTGGGCATTGTTATTTAAGGTTAAACCTATAAAAGAATCTAAAAAAGCAAAAGAAATTGAAAAAAACCCAATCTGGTAAGTTGAAAAACATAACCAGTTTGAATTTTCAAAAGATTATTCTTCCTGTCCAAAGCCTGGAGCTGCATTTATTGAACAGTGTACGCTTACAATCCTATCCGCACGGACATGTTTGTCAATTTCAGAGGGCTATAAATTGAACCCTCCTCTCTCAGTTTACACAACACAAATCACTCACAGCAACTGCACTATGGCGAAAAATAGAGAGAAAACAGTGGGAATTCACTTGAATTGCCACCATTTTCTCTCCAATCTTTCCCAAATCCCACTCACTCAAAATACTTTCAAATTACTCTCATACATACTCTCATACATACACCAATCCAAGCTCAAATCACCCCTTGGGAGGAGGATTAGAGAGAAAACATAGAGGACTTCATTGTTATCTACTTGTTTTCTCTTTAACCAACTCAAATCATCAACCCTAAACACTTTCAAGCCCTAAACACTTTCAAGCCCTAAACACATTCAAGCATTTCAAACACAAAACACAAGGAAGATAGGTATAACCTCCATCTCCTTACCCTAAAATTCATCCATGCATGCATTTTCAAGCTACAAAATGTAGTTCATTCATCTTCTTGTCTTAGATCCAAGAAGATCACCATGGAAGTTCATCTCCATGAATGATCTTCTACAAGGATCAACATTATTTTCAAAGTGTTCTTACTTTTTTCCAAAGAAAACACATTTTCAAAACCCTAAAAATCATTTTCATACATCAAATCTCATTTTCAAAGGATAAAATTCCCCTTCCCAAGCAAATGAAATGCTTAGTCCTAATGTACCCCAAGGATGGTTTGATATAGTTGATTCACCACTAAAATGTCAAGTGATCACTAATCAAAACCTAGGGAAATGGGGACAAGCATGGATGCCAAAGCCCCTTTAAAACCACATTTTCTTTCTTGAGAAATTGCTGTCCAGTAGCAATTTTCTAAGGCCCCAGTCCATGGTCTAAATTTTTGGATACAGATAAACTTGGAATTTGGTGTTGACTACAAAACACTTTTTGTAGCCAACATACAGATATTTCCAGACATATTTTTATTTTATTTTTTACGTGAGTAAAACTCCCTTTTCCCAATTTTATTTTGAAGGTCAGATCACCAGTCTCTGGGAGTCCAGATCTCATATCTGAGATTTCCAGAAGGTTTTGAGTCCTCAAATCTTCTCCAAAATGAAAAGTTCTTTCAAAGAAATCTTATTTGAGGTGTTTGGAACAACTTTCATTCTCTGAGTTTTATCAGATTATGAAGTTTTGAAGCCCTTAAATCCATTTCAAAATCAAGTGTCCACTGCCTTTTTCATTCTGGCAGAAGTGCTCTTCAACTTCCAAAAATCTTTTGAGCACCAAAACTCTACCCAAAAATCACACCAAAAATCATGGGATCTGACCAAAGTCTAATAAATAATTCCCAATTTTTACTTTCCTCAGTTTCAACTTATTTTGGCCAAAGCAACACACACACACACACACACACACACAAACAAATGGTTTTTGGCTTGGAAGACTCGTTTTACGAGGCATTCCGGGTGCACACTAACGTCCTTCCCGGCGTGTAACGTGACCTCCGAACCCAAATCTCTAATCTCGGGCATTTTTCAAAGTTTTGGCCCTTAAAACAAAAATGGCGTGGCGACTCCGTTTGATTTTCAAAAAAAAATCGGGTACATCACAGTGGCGACTCCGCTGGGGATTTAAGCTTTTTCTAAAAAAAAATGATATTTGGTATATTGGTGGAAACCATTAAACTTCCCGTTACCGCCTCCTAACACGAGTCGGGGATAAATTGTGGTTTAACAATCCCACATACCGGTATCACCGTTTTCAAAAAAAAAAGAGAAAAAGCTTTTGAGGGTCAAGCTTCCGTCCCGGCTTTGAAAATCATTTGTGTGTGTGTGTTGATTTTTGCACATTTTTCGTGTTGTTTTGGCCGCCTCGGAAAAAGTCAAAATTTTGACTGTCGGAATCATGTCCCTAACTGTTGGAATTTTCGTGCTTACGTGCTTATGTGTTCATTAAATTTCAAAAAAAAAAAATTCAAAAAAAAAAAAGGATTTTCAAAAAGAAAATTTTCAAAAAAATCATGCATCATATTTTTAAGACACATAAAAAAATTTCTATTTTACTCGTAAAAGAATATAGATCGCTTGCACACTACGCGCACGTGACCGTACACCGCACACTACGTCCCTAACTCGGGAAATCCTTGTCGCGGTCCGTTTGGTCTTATTACGCCTCTCGGTGCAAGCACAGACTACCCAAACATCCCATGGAGCCTCGTGTCGACCATGCACTTGTCCGTGACACACTTTGTCCGAGACCCGGTTGGTTTTTAGTTTGGTCTGTGTTATACCCTGTCTGTGTATAGACCTTTCCTTTCAAGCCTTTGTCGGCATACCGACTCAATATCTTTCGGGGACCCTAATCAGTCGAAGCTCTGCCGGTTTTTCGCCGCAGACTTTGACCAAGATATTGACCGGCGCGTTGACTTCGCCCGACCGGCACAAATTATACATCGACTCCCAAAGATGACACTGAGTCATCAAGGATTAATGATTATTCCATGCCTAATTACGACCTAATTGACGACAATTCAAGATCAATTGTGGACATTTATCAGTCCAAATGATGCCGACTTTTTGTCGAGCCCTCGGACATGATCTTGACTTTGACGTCAGCTTTGTCCGTAATTTACATCGAATGCTCGTTAAGACTCGATTACCCGCCAGACTTTTAGGATCGTTTTTCTTTCGGTCGGTGGGACCCGCTTGCCCTATAGGACCCTCGCCCGGGCCGCCCACCCTGGGAGGTCGAAATACAGGTGGAATACGAGGGGCTTATAGACGTAGTGACGGGGCCCACTGATCCAGGATCCATAGTAGTTTGTGAAAAAGAAGAGCAATCTTTTCCAACCGATTAGGTTTAATAAAACATGTTTTAAGTAAATTTAAACAAATAATCACATGTTGAATGAGCCCTAAGCCCAAACACCAACCTCGTTTCCGCTTCCCGAGTCCGAACCACACCCTTTCGTGCCTTCCACAGTAGCAAAGTTTGGATCAAGCCCCCCGGGTCATCGTTTGTTCAGCTCGGTCATTCCGTAGTCGATACTTCATCGGTTTCCTCCTCGCTTCAGCTCAAAGTTTTAATGGCCAACTCGGAGGAGAACAGTGGGGACGTACGAGATCCGCACCCGAAAATTCGCAAAATGCCGAGCGGTGGAATCAGATGTTGGAACGTATAAGACAACATCAAGAGGCTCGCATCGCCGCTTATGGGAAGGTATCGAAACCAGGGGCTAGCAATTGTTCGCAACCCTAATGGAACCTTTACGGTTGATGCGAAGATTGGAACTAATTACCCTCCCGGTATGCCAACTACCGTCAAATGCCCCGTTCCCTTTCGTGTGGAACTACTAATGGGCCAAGCATCCCCACCTATCACTCACCGCCTCTCGGCCTCATCGTATCGATACTCCTCAACAGCCGATCTTGGTCAATTTCCCCCGGCACCTCTCGGTTTTCACCTTTGGGTTTCAATCGCCCGTTTCGCCCCGCAACTTGGAATGGGTCCGGTTCGCTACTCCAAAACCTCGCCCGGCCCGAGCCATCGGGCCTGAATCGGCCGGTTCGGTACATCTCGCCCCTACGGCTCGATACTCCTCAACAGTCCGATCTAGGTCAACCTGCCCCCGGTGCCTCTCGGATCTCACCACCAGGATTGAATCGCTTGGCTTTCGCCCCAGCCTTGGAAGGGGCCGGTTTACTACTTCACAACATCACCGGTTCGGGTCATCATCTCGGAATGGGTCACCCACGACTTCTCAAGCCCAGCAGTTTGACATGGCTCCACAAGCCATTTTGGGACAGTTCACTTCTCAGGCTCCATATTTCAGAGGGGGCCAGCTTGCTTCCTCCAATTCTTGAGACACGCTTGCCCCTATGATACTGCAAGATCACATGGGCCACCAGGCTCTTATCACCACTTCATCAGGATTACCGTATTCACAACATCCTCCAAGCTCTACCTCGCCCCTCCGGTTGGAAAGTCCGACAAGGTCAAATGCTCCTCATCAAATTCTCCACCCGGCTGTTACGCAAGCTGCTCCTGTTCATCAATTACAATATGCACATTACCCTTATAGTCACGTTCCTCAGTGTGGTCAAGACACGTTCAGTCCTACTGTTACGATGCCTCAAACCTCATGTCTTCAGCAGCCTTTTGGATCCGCACTCACTGCTCCCTGGGATCCAACCATTACGAGCCATATATCCTCATCCTCGGCAACTGCCAGGCCTTATGAGGAGGGTTACGGTCGCGCTTTTAATGCTCAGACTGTCATCCCTCCCACCAGAGTACTTCCCACTGTGGTTTCATTTACTGATGCCAATCTTGTGGCAGTATCGTGCAGTCCTAGTGTTCCTATTGACTCGTCCAATGGATTATTGGTGGAACCAATTAATGAGGTACAAGAAAAGCCTAGCAACGAGAGTATCGACGATCGCTCGACTCGGGCCATCTCACCATATCAATCTTGTGTATCTGACACGAATGAGGTTTACAAAAGGTCGAGTCTCGACGATTACATCGATGATTACATCAAAAGGGTTCGTGCACGGGGAAGCACTACGGGTCGGAACATGTCTCACCGCTATAAACCTTACCCTTCCAACACGGCTGCAACATCCATTAAAGGAAAGAGGGCATTGTGTACAATTGACGGCATCCAAAAGCAACCAAGAAATGGTGGTCCTCTAAGGCAACGAGAACATTTTGATGATTTTGGGATGCCCATGGGCTTAATTTTCAACGGTTTAGTAAAGGAAGGCCTTTTGGAGCCCCTCAGAGACTACCATCCAAGGAGCTCAAATGCACCCCTCGACATGAGTAAGCACTGCGCCTTCCATGATCATTTTGGCCACACGACCGACAACTGCACAGTCTTGAAGAGAGCGGTTCAAAGGTTAATCGAAGCGGGCAAGCTTGAGCGCCCCAAGGGACCAAAATCGGCCAACCCTGTTCAGAATGGTGACCAATTCTCGAATCAAAGAGCATTAAGAGTTCATTCTCCCCCAAAGGAGAAATCACATCCCAAGGATTTGGGTGTTCCCCTAAGCAAAGTTTTAAGTAGCTTGCTAAAGCAGGGTCTCCTCGAACCCATGAGAAACTATCAGCCCAAGGATCCCAAAATCCCTTTGGACACCACCAAGCATTGTGCTTACCACCAGTATCACGGTCATGTAACCGATAACTGTACAGCTTTGAGAAAGGCAATTCAGGGGTTAATTAAGAAGGGCAAACTCGAGCGCCTCAGTGATCTCAACCCTGCCAATGATCATTTCCCAAACAACACGAATGTAAACATGATCGAGTTTTATGATTCAAGCCCTGTGAATTCAATGGACTTTGGCAAGCCAGATGATTTAGTCGCAACAAATGTTGAGAATGGCTGGTTTGACTGCCACAAGCATGTGACCATGGCAAAGCTGGATTTGGTGAAATGCTTTGAACTCTCGCCCTCCGATAAGTTCACGACTGACGCCAAGGGTAAATGGGATGATAATGATCGGATGGCAGATAAGGCAACCGTCAGGGCTGGTGAGCGAGGAATTCCTTGAAGTTACCAAAGGCGAGCATAGTCTGCTGAAGGATAGAGACGTGGTCCAACAACAAAGAGTAACTAGACTAGGGGCTACCCATCCTTTAATGTTAAAACAGTCTTTTAGTCAACCTTCGTAGGTTCTAGTACTTTCTTCGTTCAATCAAGTCCTCCTGGGACATTGTAGTTAATCTTAAATTTTCTATAAAAGAGTCTTTTTCTTTTCTCGCTAGACTTGAGACATTATTTGCACATCTACATTACATTTAATGAAATGGTTTTATTTTAAATGATCACTCGCATTGCTCAACAAATAATCTCTGGAAATGATTAAGATTTTAATTGGTGCGAGAAAGTCAACTAATGCCCTCCCTATACACTTTCCTCACCTCACAAAGGCCTCCATCAAGCCATACACTTTCCAAAACATGTCCCCATCATCACCTTGACCAAGTCAACGACGGCGGCAGCATCGAAGAACAACAAAAGGTCACTCAGCATCGGGAGATCGACCCCATGTCGAAAAAACAGGACTTGCCTCCGCCCCATGCATCAAGAAAGTTCAAGCGAAGCTTGCCTTCGTCCTCAAGTGCTCAAAAAAAAAAAAAAAAAAAAAAAAAACAAACAAAAAAACAAAAAAAAAAAAAAAAAAACAAAAGCTTCAAAAAAAAAAAAACAAAAGCTTCAAAAAAAAAAACAAAAGCTTCAAAAAAAAAATCAAAAGCTTCAAAAAAAAAAATGAGGCCAGGGACCCAGCACCACCAATCAGAAGGTTTGACATATGGGCAAAATTAAAGCCCGAAGAACGGAAGTTGTCGACAACAAGGGAGCAGTTAAAGCAACGGCAAAAACATATCATAAGCCCTTAAGTTGCATTCAAAATCTTTCTCCCCCGATAAAGGACGACGATCAAGAAGCAACGGAATCGCTCAAAATGACTTGTCAAGACCTCAAGGCCCGCACCTTATCATCCAAACTTCCTATCCGAACCTTTTCACCAAAAGTACCACAAATGTTCATACCCCTTTTCTAAAGCCAAACACAGTTCAAGCCCGAACTACGGCGACCTGAGCTCCTTATATTAAGGGGAACGTAGGCAATCAGAAATGGTCCGGTCATAAACACATTCAAATCCCAGAAAATTCGGTCTCATCAATGGCCCCTCCTATACACAATCCCTCTTCACCATTCGCCAACTTCGACTCTTGGTATCAGTTGACTTTCTCCTCCTAATTAATCTAAATGTTTGTTCATATCGAGATTAGGGGTTGAATAACCCGAACATTAATAAAGGGTTTTAAGCAATCATGTGATCAGTTTGAATAAAACATGTTTTCAGATGTCTCGACAAGTCTTCCTTTTCTACATTATAGGAAAAATAGAGCTAAACACTAATTTTCCGTCAGCAGGGGCTTCCATACACTTTTCCACACCTTGTGATGCTTATACTCTCTCAAAAGAGTCAAACCCAAAGCGAGTTCTTTTGTGCCTTCATCAAATGAGGCCATCAAATAATACAAATCGGGGATTCATCCCCACTTTTCGAAAAAAATATATGCCCCTGCAGGTATACATTTCCAGATTGTCTTTCCTTTACGGTTGACTAATTGAATAAAGAAAATAATAAAGTAAATATAGAAGGATGGGTTGCCTCTTTTTCTACATGACAATTCAATTTGCATTAGAGCTGCACTGTACTCTTTAAGGGAGGACTTTCGTCAAGCCATTTCTTTAGAGTGGGGCTTCTCTGGTCACGCCGGGTCCACGTTGGTTCTTCACTTTGCTACAAGATGGGTTGGGTCTCTGTTCGGTATCGATGCGTAATGCCTACCAGGTTGAAGCCTCTCTAATTGTGTCGATTCACGGTCATGAGGCGAGGCTTTGCCAAGTCACTTCTTCAAAATCAAGACTTCGCAAATACATCTCTTCAGACCAAGGCTCCGCCAAGCAAAGTGAGATTTGATCGCCATGTTGGTCATGGGTTTGTCAAGTGCAGTTCTTTGATGTCCAAAGATGAGGATGGAATTTTAACCAGGACCAGAGGTTCATCATATTTCCATGGCTTATATTGGAATCCGAGTCCATAAAAACTCCTTGTGCCAATCAGAATGAGGTTTCGATGTTCATCCTTGGAAGATGTCGGAAATTTTGGTTTGACGATTGCCCTCGGCCCAGATGGGACTTTCACGGTAGAAGAGGAAGAGTCCCCATCCCTATCTTGGCCGAGACGGACTACCACCACCTTCCTCACACTCTTCTCGGCTTGCGAATCGGCCATCCTTTCGGCCTCGGTGCAGTATACATTCACGGTTCGATGCAGGACGGTCGTTTGGGAAACAAGTTGACTTGATCCGATTTGGGCCGGTATGGTATGCCTCAGCGGTCGGGGTCGGCTCGGTATGTCACAGCGGTTTAGTACGCCTCGGCGGTTCGGTACGAGATCGGTCGGGAGCTTCTCGGTTACATCGGTTTGGAATGCCTTGACGGCAACCTAGTTCAAGATATCCAATCCCGGCACCGCACAAGCCTCACGAGATCCCTTCACGACCGTCTCAGCGGGACGGCAAACCCCAAATACGAGACTCTTGGACCCGTGCGATCGCGTGACCGATCGGTTCACGGCTCCTCGGCGGGGGCAAAATCGGTACGGAATGTCTTCTCATGGTTGGGGTTACCTCGGAATGCCACGGCAAATTGGAATCCCACCTCGGTTTGGAACCAATCTATCGGGGCCTTCGCAGCAACGGTTTGGAATGCTTCCGCGATCTGGTTCGGGGCAACGATCGGGAGCCTCCTCGAGAATGATGCTAGCTCGGTAGCTCCTCACCACGGTTTTCACGAATCCATTCCTCACTCGGGCTTCGATGGGTTACCAAGCCTCCATCCCGGTTTCATCGGAATCACCGGGACCGCGGTACCCCACAGTTTATGCACCTTCGGCTATGCAATTCAACAATCGGGGACGGCGGCCCGCCTTAAGCCTACTTATGGGCCTCACTCAGGAAATCCGAGTTACCCGGCTACATCAAGGCGCCTTCGCCCTCTTTGCCGGTTGAAAATCAACGGCACGCCGCAAGAGTTCTATCCCTTTGCCCGAGGGTCCTACTCGAGCTCCCGGGGTGATTCGGGCCCAAGGACAGGATTTCACTACGTCCCAGATCGGCCATTCCCTCCCACTGTCGCCGCCGGTAGTAGCTCCTCTCTCTAGCTCGATCGGCTGGTTTGAATGCCATGGTTCCACCACAAGACCCTCATTTGGCTTGGTTCATGGAATGACACAAGGAAATGAAAGCACATTCTTGAATTATTTGCTAAGAGTCTGCTTTCCGGACGACGAACCGGACTCCTTTGTTCCCCACAAATTCGTGATGCCTAATTGTGATCTCTTTGATGGCCTTTGCATGCCCGAAAACCCATACGGACACGTATACCTTGGCAATGAAGGTCAAAAGGGGCACCAATCAGCGGTTGGGCGACTATTTGATCTCTCTTTGAAGTCCGAGTGCTCTAAAATGGTTCTTCCGCTTAAAACCCGAGGCCGGGGCTACATGGGACCAGATTACTAGCTAACTTGGAGTAGGAAGCAAATAGAGTTGACTGGAGACAACAATGCGGCGTCCGACGAGAACATCGGGGACTTTTACAAGCAAGATGGCAACTCCTCCTTACGAAGAGGAACAACTAGACATCTTTCGGTCATGCACGAAACCACATCGAGGGCCTCGCTTAGCAATTTCCTATCCGGATCTACGGGCAATGATCAATTCCGGGGCTAAATTTGAGAGGGCTTACAATCGGCGGCAAGTTGTCACACACCTGCTTGACGGATCACCGGGTTTCTTCCACCTCCAACACGACTCCTGCCCGGACCTATTTGGGACGGGATTACAACAATGCCACTCCTTTCGTGCCAAGGAAAGGTGATGTGCCAAGTCGCGAAGCCTCGAAGCTTGAAGATTTCGGAATGCCTCGAGCGACGCCTTTTAGGAATTTGTGAAGGAAGGTTTGACCGGACAACCATCGGTCCATGGATCCCGATGTATGCCCACGAAAAAGGGCGGTGTGAAGCTGATCAAAAAGGGGTACCCCAAGGGCCCAATACCGTCAACAATCCATTCCCTAGGAAAAAACCGTAGGGTGAATATGATTGAAGCCATGAACCAGCCAAGTATGGCTAACAGTTCCCATATGGAAGACACCCTTCAAAGGGAGGATTCTAGTTGCATAATTGCTATCAAGGATGGGTTTCTCACTTCATGGCGTAATGCTGCGACTTCACCTTGAGGACTCTCACGTTGATCGATTGGCTCGGTACTTCATCAGTATGTCAGTTTTACAGTCAAACCTTTAACTGGACCTCTGTAGTGACGCTTTGTCGAACCTGGGGCTTCATCTAATCATTCAGAGAAAGATTTCGTGGCTTTCGCCATGTCTCTTCCACGGAATGGGGCTTTATCAAGTCACACCTATCTTCAGAAGAAAGGCTAAGTCACCCCAACAACTATCTTGGAGTTTCAGCTTTAGAACTTGGTATATGGCAACTCCCTGCATCATCAAAAGTTGAGAATTGGGAATCTCCTCATATCAGCATTTCGCCAAATCATTCTCCAAATTTATGTCAAATCACAACTAACCCAAGCAAGAGAGGGTTCATTCATGTCAACATGCTTTGATTCTAGAGCTTGTCAGCGTCAGCTTCAAATGTCCAAAGGGCGAAAAGAAATTTCAATCGAGACCAGGGTTCAAATCCAACTTCATCCCAAGATCAAAATTGACCTCATCAATGACATCCAATTCAGTCCGCGACCAAAGGATATCACCCCACCAGCTCAAAGCTTGTCCCAAACAGTCAACAACACATACAAACCCTCTCACCACATGCATCCCCACAAAAATCTCCCCAGGGCTCATGTAGCATGCAAAACATGAATCAATAAAAAAAAACCTAAGCTATTGCGAATCATTTTTAGTTCCATGCATGCATCCATCATCATGAATGTCATATGTGCATTTATCCCTCTGCTAACAAATGTAGCAATTCAAGCACGAAAGACCAATTTTCCATCACTACCCGAAAGCCTCTCCGCAGCAAGGATGGTCTCCACCGAAGCGTAATTCCAATGACTTCAACGGAACTACCCAAATGACTGATACCTCAAGTCGACATCGGCTGATTCGAGACACCTCAATCCACGCACATTAGGACAACACCACTTTGGCTCTAGGTCTACAGTGCATCAAGTCCGTGAAGACATCTTCCGACATCTCCAGTTGGGCAAAGGCGACCTCCAATGTCCACAAATAGATGAAGACAGCCTCCAGCATCTACAGTTTGGCAATGATAGTCCCTAAAGACAAGCTCCGGCGTCTGCAATTTGCTAAAGACGACCTCCAATATCCACAAATGAATGAAGACAACCCCCAACATCCACAAACATACGAAGACCACCTCCAGTGTCTACGATTCGGTCAGGGACGCCAAGTTCTCAAAATGCAAGTCGGTCAGGGACGCCAAGTTCTCAAAATGCAAATCGGTCAGGGACGCCAAGTTCTCAAAATGCAAATTGGTCAGGAATGCCAAGTTCTCAAATGCAAATCGGTCAGGGACGCCAAGTTCTCAAATACAGTACGGACAGAGACGCCAAGTTCTCAAATGAAAATCGGTCAGAGATGCCAAGTTCTCAAATGAAAATCGGTCAGAGACACCAAGTTCTCAAAAGCAAGAAGTCCCAATGTGAAGACAAGCTCAACAACTTCTACAAGGTTGACGATCACCAGCAAGATGCAGACTCAACCAAACTCCCCCCTTCAGGTCAAAATGCCTCCAAAGACAGCAAATCGTCGGCGAAACCGCAACCCAACAACTCTTCATCAACATCAGGCGAAGCCTCGGTCCTTGGCGGCTACGGGTAAGCACGGCGCGGGTATGAAAGCATATCTTAGTCAACTACTTTTCTAAAAGAACATTATCATCAAATCTTAGGGTGACTTCCCAAAAAAATAGTCAAAGTCTTAGGGCGACTTCCCAAAAATAGTCGAAATCTTAGGGCGACTTCCCAAAAAACAGTCAAACCTCGGGTGACTCCCAAATACCGTCAAACCATCCCCAGTAGTTTTCGAACTACGATTGGCTTGATTCCCACTCGGGATACGTAGGTAGCCTACCATAGGTCCAGTCGCTTGACCGACACGGTCACCCTTTTCCCCGATAATCATCGTAAGCTCTAATCTTCCCCTGCGAGAATGCCCTCAAATAGTCTCCCTCAACCTCGATCTAGGTTCATACAATAGAACTAAACCTCAACTTAGGTTCATCCCTGACAAAAGCCAACGGAATTCCGTCTCTTTCACCTCCGATAGCAAACGTAAGACCGATCCCTTCAAATGAAATCCACCAAAAGACTGTCTATCCCCCTCGAAATCTATGAACATCGAAGGAAATCATTTCAAAACAAGTTGTCACCTCCAGATCACCCATCATCAAGGTCCAAGGCACCTAAAATGCCATCATCAAGGTTCAAGGCACCTAAGACGCCATCATCAAGGTTTGAGGCACCTAAAACGCCATCATCAAGGTTCAAGGCACCTAAGACGCCATCATCAAGGTTTGAGGCACCTAAGACGCCATCACCAAGGTTCGAGGCACCTAAGACGCCATCATCAAGGTTCGAGGCACCTAAGACGCCATCATCATTAAGGTTCGAGGCACCTAAGACGCCATCATCATCAAGGTTCGAGGCACCTAAGACGCCATCATCAAGGTTTGAGGCACCTAAGACTCCATCGTCAAGGTTCAAGGCACCTAAGATGCCATCATTAAGGTTTGAGGCACCTAAGACGCTATCACACACGGTTCGAGGCACCTACGCATCATCAAGGTTTGAGGCACCTAAGACTCCATCGTCAAGGTTCAAGGCACCTAAGATGCCATCATTAAGGTTTGAGGCACCTAAAACGCTATCACACACAACACGAGGAAAGCAACCATCCCCTAAAAACCGAAACCATTACCAGGGTGACTTCCCCAAAATAGTCAAGTCATAGGGCGACGTCCCCAAAATAGTCAAAACCTTAGGGCGACTTCCCCAAAATAGTCAAAACCATAGGGCGACGTCCCCAAAATAGTCAAAACCTTAGGGCGACTTCCCCAAAATAGTCAAAACCACAGGGCGACTTCCCAAAAATAGTCAAACCATAGGGCGACTTCCCAAAAATAGTCAAAATCTTTGGGCGACTTCCCCAATATAGTCAAAACCACAGGGCGACTTCCCAAAAATAGTCAGATCTAAGGGCGACTTCCCCAAAATAGTCAAAACCAAGGCGCAACTTCCCAAAAATAGTCAAAACCATAGGGCGACTTCCCAAAAATAGTCAAAGTCATAGGGCGACTTCCCAAAAAATAGTCAAAACCTTAGGGCGACTTCCCCAAAATAGTCAAAACCTTAGGGCGACTTTCCCAAAATAGTCAAAACCTTAGGGCGACTTCCCAAAAATAGTCAAACCTTAGGGTGACTTCCCAAAAATAGTCAAATCTTAGGGCGACTTCCCAAAAATAGTCAAATCTTAGGTTGACACCCTAAATCAGTCACTCTAGGATCAAAGACCCGAACTACGGCCGACTTGATTCCTCTTAAGGATACGTAGGTAGCCTATTAAATAGGTTCAGCCACCCGATCACTCGATCATCCCGCCAAATATGGAGCCTTACTCTTATCGACGACCCCGCTTCCTTCGAAAGCGCCGTCGCCGAGGGGCTACTGTAAGTGCTCCAATTTGAGCTTGTTAGTATTTTCGTTAGAAAATTAACGAAAGTTATAACATTTCTAACAATTCCTAACATTCCTAACTTTTCTAACCAAGCAAGGGCAAAGTGGGCATTGTTATTTAAGGTTAAACCTATAAAAGAATCTAAAAAAGCAAAAGAAATTGAAAAAAACCCAATCTGGTAAGTTGAAAAACATAACCAGTTTGAATTTTCAAAAGATTATTCTTCCTGTCCAAAGCCTGGAGCTGCATTTATTGAACAGTGTACGTTTACAATCCTATCCGCACGGACATGTTTGTCAATTTCAGAGGGCTATAAATTGAACCCTCCTCTCTCAGTTTACACAACACAAATCACTCACAGCAACTGCACTCTGGCGAAAAATAGAGAGAAAACAGTGGGAATTCACTTGAATTGCCACCATTTTCTCTCCAATCTTTCCCAAATCCCACTCACTCAAAATACTTTCAAATTACTCTCATACATACTCTCATACATACACCAATCCAAGCTCAAATCACCCCTTGGGAGGAGGATTAGAGAGAAAACATAGAGGACTTCATTGTTATCTACTTGTTTTCTCTTTAACCAACTCAAATCATCAACCCTAAACACTTTCAAGCCCTAAACACTTTCAAGCCCTAAACACATTCAAGCATTTCAAACACAAAACATAAGGAAGATAGGTATAACCTCCATCTCCTTACCCTAAAATTCATCCATGCATGCATTTTCAAGCTACAAAATGTAGTTCATTCATCTTCTTGTCTTAGATCCAAGAAGATCACCATGGAAGTTCATCTCCATGGATGATCTTCTACAAGGATCAACATTATTTTCAAAGTGTTCTTACTTTTTTCCAAAGAAAACACATTTTCAAAACCCTAAAAATCATTTTCATACATCAAATCTCATTTTCAAAGGATAAAATTCCCCTTCCCAAGCAAATGAAATGCTTAGTCCTAATGTACCCCAAGGATGGTTTGATATAGTTGATTCACCACTAAAATGTCAAGTGATCACTAATCAAAACCTAGGGAAATGGGGACAAGCATGGATGCCAAAGCCCCTTTAAAACCACATTTTCTTTCTTGAGAAATTGCTGTCCAGTAGCAATTTTCTAAGGCCCCAGTCCATGGTCTAAATTTTTGGACACAGATAAACTTGGAATTTGGTGTTGACTACAAAACACTTTTTGTAGCCAACATACAGATCTTTCCAGACATATTTTTATTTTATTTTTTACGTGAGTAAAACTCCCTTTTCCCAATTTTCTTTTGAAGGTCAGATCACCAGTCTCTGGGAGTCCAGATCTCATATCTGAGATTTCCAGAAGGTTTTGAGTCCTCAAATCTTCTCCAAAATGAAAAGTTCTTTCAAAGAAATCTTATTTGAGGTGTTTGGAACAACTTTCATTCTCTGAGTTTTCTCATATTATGAAGTTTTGAAGCCCTTAAATCCATTTCAAAATCAAGTGTCCACTGCCTTTTTCATTCTGGCAGAAGTGCTCTTCAACTTCCAAAAATCTTTTGAGCACCAAAACTCTACCCAAAAATCACACCAAAAATCATGGGATCTGACCAAAGTCTAATAAATAATTCCCAATTTTTACTTTCCTCAGTTTCAACTTATTTTGGCCAAAGCAACACACACACACACACACACACACAAACAAATGGTTTTTGGCTTGGAAGACTCGTTTTACGAGGCATTCCGGGTGCACACTAACGTCCTTCCCGGCGTGTAACGTGACCTCCGAACCCAAATCTCTAATCTCGGGCATTTTTCAAAGTTTTGGCCCTTAAAACAAAAATGGCGTGGCGACTCCGTTTGATTTTCAAAAAAAAATCGGGTACATCACACCTGTAAGGGGATGACTTGTGACGGGTTATTCGGAATTCTGTCAGCAGCCTGTCGCATTCCCCTTCGAAGTGGGATCCATTATCTGAAATGATTTCGGCTGGCAACCCGTATCTGCATATGATGTTCTCTTTGATGAAGAGGGCTACTTTCCTTGAGTTGAGGATTTCGTAGGACTTTGCAGAGCATCCTTTCCAGTTTCTTCGAAGAAATTACCAATTTGCGTCGTTTAGGCTCTTCCGCAGTTCCCAAATTCACACTCGTCAAAATTTCTTCGGCAGCTTGGGCTCGATTTTCCTCTTTCCGGACAGCCTGCTTAAAGATTTTTTTTGTTTGATTTTTTTTTTGTTGTTGTTTAATGTGTCTGCTTCTTTATCTAATGAATTATTATTAAAAAAATTTTTTATTAATTAATTCATCATTAGTTAAAGTGGCAATCAAGGGATACTCAG
The DNA here is from genome assembly GCA_022495995.1 of Adenophora triphylla var. japonica. NCBI lineage: Eukaryota > Viridiplantae > Streptophyta > Magnoliopsida > Asterales > Campanulaceae > Adenophora > Adenophora triphylla. The sequence continues at coordinate 378,919 of JAFEMH010000647.1, forward strand.
AAAGGTTCGTCATTTCATTGAAAACGAAAAGGAATACAGCGCTTGCTACAGACTCGTAGTCTTCAGGCGTAAGGCCGTCGGACGACTCTAGAGACTCGACCTTAACAATGAAAGACTCTGAGGACTTTTCCTAGGTTGACACAAGGGGACGGGGGACCAATCCAGGCTTGGTGATCGTTTCTTCTTTGGTCGCGGACGGGTCTGAGAGAGTTTCCCGATTCTTTAGCGGCATTGCTGTCGGTGGCCTCATGACTCGGGAGCTGTCTCCCTCGATCATCGCTACCATTTCTTTAGTAGCCGAAATCAATCGAATCGGCACTGGATCTCTTCCCCGAACAACCGCCTGCATGATGGGGCCATCCCAATCATCGAAAAGACTTCGTGGCTTTGGCTTTCGGCACGGTCAATTCGAATTAGTGTTTCGGACCTTCATGGGCAGTAGGAATTGTGGTTGTGAGTTTCTCGAACTGTTCCACTAGGCTTGGCACGCCTTTGAAGGTGTACTCACTCTTCATGGTAGTGGTAGCCCCAGGCAGCCTGGGTAGGTCCAGGAACATTCTGCGGACCGGGTTGGCTTTGGCTCCCCTGAACTTGTTGAGGCTATCCTGTAGCTTTAGCCATTTTTCTGTAGAAGTGGGCTCTGTGATGTTACCGGGTTGTGTGGGACCCTTTACAAAGTAGTCAGCCAAATTAGGACTGAAGGGGAGAGATTTAGGGTCGTCGACCGGGACCCTTCCTGTGGCAGCTTCAAATCTTTTTCCTTTTGCAGTGTCCACTGAGGAGGCCTCATATCCCAGGCCGTGGCGAGTATTCTGTCCTTTCACCTCAATGAGTTTGTGAGTTCCTTGTTGGTGTTTCCCCAGACCGAGGCTAGGTAGATAGCTCATCTTTCTCATCATTTTCAAGACCGGTGGGATTTTATCCCGAGCGACCGTCAGATCTATGTTGCACACTTGGGCCTTGGGAGGCTCTCAGATGTGGTTTCAAGCATGACTGGAAGATGTCCAGTTGTTCCTCTTCGGAAGGAGGGATGGCCATTTCACTGAGTTTCAGATTCCACCGCTTGTAGAAGTCCCCAACATTCTCATCAGGACGCTGCACTGTTGTTTGAAGGTCAATCCTATTTGTTTCCCACTCCAAGTTGGCCTTATACTTCTCTGTGAAGGCATTGGTAATCTGGTCCCACGTAGCCCTGGCTTCAGGTTTCAAACGGAAGAACCACTTTAAGGCACTGGACTTCAAGGATAGACTGAAATAGTCAGCTAACTGCTGATTGGTGCACCCTTTGGCCTTCATCGCCAAGGTATATGTGTCCAAATGGGTTTTTGGGCATGCAGTCCCATCAAAGAGATCCAGATTAGGCATCACGAATTTGTGGGGCGGAGGAACAATGGAGTCCGGATGTAGGCCGGAAGGCGTACTTTCGCGTCGGTTCGGCGATCCGTGCTTTCATTTCCTTGTCTTTGTTCCATGAACCAAAGCCGGATGAGGGTCTGTGGTGGAACCATGGCATTCAGGCTAGTGGCCGAGCTAGAGAGAGGAGCTACCACCGGAGGCGCATCGGTAGAGGAACGGCCGATCCGGGGACGTAGGTGAAAACCTCGTCACGGCCGAGTTACCAGGGAGCATAAGTAGGAGCACTGAGCAAAGGATAGAACCTTGCGGCTTCTTTGTGGGTTTTCAAGCGGCAAAGTAGGTGGTGGCGGCTCCGATGTAGCCGGATAACTTGGATTTCCATAGTGGGGCCCGTAAGTAGGCTTGGGTGCGAGTGCCTTGTCCCGACTGTTAAACCGCATGGCCTGGTGAGGCGAGGTGTATAACCCGGGGGTACTGCGGTCCTGGTGATTCGGATGATACGGGATGGAGGCTTGGTAACCCATAGAAGTCCGAGTGAGGAATGGATTTGTGTGAGGAGCAAACAACTAGTACGTTACGAGGAGGGGCTCCCGGCGTGGCCCAACCAAGTTGTGGCGGCATTCGAACCGCTGTGGATGTTGTGGCCACTTTCAACCGGCTTTGCGAAGGCCCGGATTGATCGGGCCTAAACCGTGGCGGGATCCAGATTAGCTGTGGCATTAAAGATAGCCCCAACCGTGAGAAGACATTCCGCATCGGCTTTGTCCCCACTCGAGGGACCGCGAACCGGTTTATGCCGTCGGGCCGCATGGATCCGGTGGTCGTGGTTGGGGAGCGGTCGACCAGAAGACCGAGGAAGCATGGGTTACTGGTAGTGGCACCATAGGAGGTGGGTGGTGGCGTCTGGTGTAGTCAGGGCGGCCGAGAGTGGGATTGGCATCCTCATCTTCTTCCACGGTGAAGGTGCCATGCGGATTGAGGTACGGCGGCCGGACTACAGCTCTTAATAGCCTCCATAAAGGCCGTTTAGCCGTGCTTCTGTCGTAACCTCATACGTCGTTCTCGCTAACCGATTCCACTGTTGCTCGTGCGAGGGGTCCCGGGAGGCGGAGTGACGTTGTCCCCATCATTACCGGCTGATGCGGACATTACGAAACCCGAGTCGGAATAAACGACGAAGGCGATGACGCGCTTGACTCTTCCCAACTAATCAAACGATGACCCGGTGCCCGAAACCAAGCTTTGTGAGGAGCTGCGGGGGAAAAGGCACGAGGGTTCAGATGTCTGGGAATGAAAGAGGGCAGGTGTTTGGGCTTTGGGCTCATGCAACATGTGATTATTTGTTCACGTTTACTTAAAACATGCTTTATTAACCTAATCGGTTGGAAAAGATTGCTCTTCTTTTTCGCAAACTACTCTGGATCCTGGATCAGTGGGCCCCGTCACTACGTCTATAAGCCCCTCGTATTCCACCTGTATTTCCACCTGTGAATGTGTGCCCAAAATTTTTGTTTATTGGAATTCACGCGAGTTTGAAGACATCCGATTTATTTGAAAAACGGAGTCGCCACGCCATTTTGATTACCTCAAAACTTTGAAAAAAAGGTTTTATGGGTTCGGAGGTTAAGTTACCCCTTGGGAAGAACGTTTGGCGTTCACCCAAAGTGCCTTGCCGGAGCAAGTCTCCCTAGATTTCATTAATCGTGTTTGCTTGCGTGCTTTCTTTGTGTGCATGTGTTTGAAAATAAGGGGGGGGGAATGTCCCAAGTTATCTTCCGGACGCACAAACCATTTGTTGGTTGTCGCTCGGGATTTCTTGGAATTTATGTATTTGGGATTATGATCCCGTCCTCATCTTATGACTTGTGATCATCGCATTTTAAACCTCGGGACCCTCGGGACTTGCGTGATCGAGAGAATGACTCTCTTTTGGTCAAAGATGAGGTTCTTTAGGAAGGAATGTCCTTAGCCCATCAATCCTACGCTTTAAGACGGTCGAGCTCGTATAGAGGCTTCATACTCATTCTTAAGCGATAATCGGAGATATAGGGTTCAAGGTTATCATTTTCCTAAAGAAATCATGAACCTTTAATGGAAGGAACGATGCAAAGATGAGAACTTTTACACCGGTCCGTTCCAAGGTTGGGGAAAAGGGGGATGCATGATGAAAATGACTCTTTAATGAAAAGATGACATTTTGGTTTTAGCAAATGATGCTTTTTGATTGAAAGAAATGATCTTTATGCAAATGATGCATAAAGATAGGATTTTTATGCAAATGATGCGTTAGAAAAGGTTTTTGAATGCAAAGGATGCATTTTTATTGGAAAAGATTGGATCTTTATATGCAAATGATGCATAAAGATAACATTTTTATTGGAAAATAGGGATTTTAGGTGCAAAGGATGCACCTTTTATGAAAAAGACTACATTTTTATGACAAATGAGGTCTTAATGCATGCAAAAAGGGGAAGGGGATGATAAAGATGTGATCTTTAAGCTACCAAATCCCAAGCAATATAAAGACAATGCAATGAGCAATTTATAAAGCAATTAGGATGCAAGGATAGGGCGTGCGAGGTTACCAATGACTTCCTTTGCTTCTCGGGACGGAGCTAGGAGGAGAGGTTCGTCTTGGGTCTTCAAGGAGGAGGGAGATGGCTTCTTGAGCTTCTTCTTCGCCTTCTTGGACTTCCAGCAGTTTCTTCACGTATTTCAGAGTGTATTGTGTATTTTTCTCATATATTGTGTGTGTTGAAATGGGTAGAGGAGGGCTCTATTTATAGGCAGTCTGGATAAGGCTAATGAAGCCGTGCGGCTGCAGGCCCTTTGCAAATGAGGCCGTGCGATCTTATCCATTATGACTCAGCATTCTAGAACCATGCAAGGTGGCATTATTCTAGAACCTTCTCCCTAATTAAGAAAAACGTGTTTTCTTAATTAGGAAGGCTCCTTACAGCCCTTATTTTAATTTGGGACTGCTCCAGGACATTTCCGGAACACTAGGAAGGTCCGGGGAATTACCGGGAAATTTACCGAAATGTCGGGAAAATTAACCGGAAGGCATGAGCCAGATTTGGGTACTTACGAAGCCCTCGGCAACGTCACTTGCAAGGCGAGTGGGGTTGTCGATAGAAAAGGATCCGATGCGGCGAATGCCGAGACGGATTGGGAGACCGAGGTGGTCGAGTGGGTGAACCTTTTGGAAGGCTACCTACGTATCCGGAGGAATCAAGCCGGGCCGTAGTTCGGGATTAGGATCCGGCGGGGGAGGAAGAAAAGAAAGCGATCTCTTCTTTGGGGAAAAAGAAGAGAAAATGACCTAGGAGGTCAAGCAATTGATCCTACCGGGGATATGCTAGGAGTGACCCGGGTGGTCGGATATACGAACTTTTTATGAGGGGACGCTTTATCACCGAGGAGTGACAAAGAAACGGGGTGACCAAAGTGGTCGAATGGGTTTGGACCTTTTATAAAAGGCTACCTACGTATCCCGGAGGAATCGAAGCCTTGATCGTAGTTCAAGCATCACTAGATAGTTAGGAACGATGTCTAGGATCCTTGAGATTTTGACAATTCGGAGGCTGTCACCTGAGGAAGCTAGAGCTTATGGCGCTATCTCTTTATGACGGAGATAGAGGTAACTTAAGTTGGGAAACTTGAGCGTACGTCACTATTCGCGGATAGTGGTAGCACAAGTTGAAATGACTTGGGCATACGTCACTATTCGCGGATAGTGGTAGCACAAATTGGAATGACTTGGGCATACGTCACTATTCGCGGATAGAGGTAGCACAAGTTGGAATGACTTGGGCATACGTCACTATTCGCGGATAGAGGTAGCACAATTTGAAATGACTTGGGCATACTTCACTATTCGCGGATAGAGGTAGCACAAGTTGGAATGACTTGGGCATACTTCACTATTCGCGGATAGAGGTAGCACAAGTTGAAATGACTTGGGCATACGTCACTATTCGCGGATAGAGGTAGCACAAGTTGGAATGACTTGGGCATACTTCACTATTCGCGGATAGAGGTAGCACAAGTTGAAATGACTTGGGCATACGTCACTATTCGCGGATAGAGGTGGCACAAGTCTAGAGTTCTGACAATTCGGAGGTTGTCACCTAGTGTTATCCCGTTATAACGGAATTAACGGAGGCGACTGGAAATAAAGCTTGATTGCTAAAGAGATAAGGGATATTTTCTGAAAAGATGTTATCTTGGTTAAAAGATAACGGAAATTGCATGCCCAAGTGGAAGGTCCGGGGGCGGGATTGTAATTTACGCTCGGAGCGAATGAAGCCGCCCGGCATGAGATGGAGAAAAAGAAGCCGTACGGCTAGAAGCTTTGTTTTTTCAGTTATTTAAAACGAGGTTTTTGAACGGGGGCCCAGGCACTTGTTGCCGCCCACTTCTCACCCAGAGAGAGAGGAGAGAGAGAGAGAATTTCGAAATTCTTCAACCCTCTTGCTTCCCTTTGATTTGAGATGGATCCGGAGGGCAATCCCATACCGAGGCAAGCAAGAAGAAGCATCTCGGCGGCCGCGAGAAGGAGGAGAAAGGAGCTCGTTCGGACGGAGAGGAAGTATGACTTCCTTACGCCTCCATCGGAGCTTTACCCGGGGAGAAGGGAGCATAAATCAACGAACCCGCGATCGGTTGGGGTAAGCATTCTCATTTTGCTCAAATCCGATGATTTTGCTTGAATTTTGAATGATTTAGGGCTTGACCCGAATTTTAGGATTTTCCTAGGATTTTTGAATGATTTAGGGCTTGACCCGAATTTTAGGATTTTGAATGATTTTGAGATGCATGAACAACCGATGAGGCTAAGAATATGCATGTGCAATTTTATTTGATGAAAAATATGAGAATGACTCACTTTTTTCTCGCAAAATGAAGTAAGAATGAGAATTTTTCAAAATATGAGACGGAGTTCTTGCCTTGTGCTAGAACTAGGTCAAAATTCTGATTTTCAATGAGAAAACATGATTTTGGAAGATGAAAATGATTCATGCATGCCATTTTTTTGAAAGATAATGCTTATGTGCGAAGAATTGTGATTTTGTGCTTTAGGAAAGCAATGACGCGTTTCAAGTGATGAAAGACACGTTTTTGATGCAAAAGATATGCTAGAAAAACTTTTGTGAATGCTTTTCTTTTGAAAATATGTGCACTTTTGAATATATGCATGCTTTTGAAATGATATGAAGGACTGACGCTTCTTTTTGATGTGCTTGTCTACAGGAGAACAAGTCTAGAGGACCATCCGAGATAGCGGTCAAGCTTTGGCAGAGGATGCCGGATTTTGAGAAGAATGGGGTGAATCCCAAGCAGCTGGTGAGGGCTACCGGCCTGGATGCATTTGTAGAGGCTATCGGCAGGGGTGTTCACATCACCTCTAAGAGCAAGGGCTTGGTCCAGCCCTTTCGAGTTACGGTGGGATAGTACACATAGCTTTCACACAGTAGGGAGAGGCGACGGTGACTCTGCCGATTTCACGGCTATTGCGGCCTACGGTTCACGGGAGGCCCGTGACTTGGAGAGACCATATTGCTGGCGAGGAGTTTCGGGCTTTGGTAGGGTTTGAGCTGATTCCCAGGGTTTGGGGATGGAGACGCGGAACGTCGAGGTGGCCGATTCGAGACTTGCATGCAGAATTTTCTTTGCTAATGATGTGGCCCTTGACGGTGGCTAGAGCATTCACATGGTTGATGCTATCGGTCACTATCTTTGCCAAGTGCAGGACGATAGCTATGACTTGCCTCCTCGACTCTCTGGAGGATGTTGATGGGATAGGGACGGTCTCTTGGGGAGAGGCCGGATTGGCGGAGCTCTACTTCTCTTTGGACATGTACAGTCGGAACAAAGCTGCTTCGATGGACTGCTTTTCTTTTGCCCTTGAGGTAGTCTCCTTTCTTTTCTCTTTTCTCTTTTCTGTCTTGAGACTTTTATAAGAGAGAGAATGACCTTTTGATGTTTTGAACATGCAGGCCTGGTTTTGTGAGGTGATCGGGTTCTTCCCTTGGAACCAATGAGTGATGTCACCATCTTCCCTGCTATGGTTATTTGGAGGGAGATGCGAGAGATAAATTCACGGGGAAGACCCGGATTACCTTCGACTACAAAATGGTGAGGCCGGTCATCAGCAGGGGATGGGCACGATGGGGTGGACTTCTACCCAGGAGGCGAGAGTATCCGGAGATCTTCTTTGGGAGATGCCATCGAGGTGACGAGGCGAAGGAGGTGGCTCACTGGGCGACATGTGATGTCATCTATGCGGGGACCGCTTCTCGAGGCGGCATGGTCATGTTCCCCACTAGATGCCATTACTCCTCGGGACCCTCCCGGCACGGATGCTGCGGCCCGGGGATTGGCCGAGAGGATGAGATTGCCAGTACCGGGCGAGGCGTAGGCTGCGGAGGAGTATTTTGACATGGACACCCCTACGTTGTGTTTGTGGAGCGGCGCTGAGGACGCCACGAAGCTAGTGAAGGCGGCGGTCACTCGAGATATGGGGAGGATGAGCCTGCGGACCCGCCGATCCCTCCTGCACATCTGTCCTATGTGGTCCATGGAGTGCCGAGGAGGATGAGGATACCTGTCCCCGATGCTAGGGAGCCCCGATGCACCTTGCCGCCGATAGCGCGTAAGTATACTCTTAGGGTCTTATTCCCTTTTTAGCTTTCAGACTTTCTGCTTTTGCAATTTTCTGAGATTTTCTGAGATTTTTCTCTTTTTTTTTTTTTCAGGTTCCAGCTCGCACTTACGATAGGCTGGTCAGGCAGAATAGGGGCTGGAAGGACATGTGCCGGTCTCTAGAATAGATTTGGAGGCCTAAGAGGTCTCTAGAATAGATTTGGAACAAAAACAAACAATTTACAATTTTTATGCACAACTTGTTTATTTTTCGCTTTATTTGGGCGCCGATGGGGCGAAAACATTGTATTTACATTTTATTTGCTTTTCTAATTTATGCTTTTTCAATTTGCATATTATCTGAGCCTTGGGGCAACTTTTTTGCTTAGGAATTGGGGTGGCTTGGGCCAAAATGATTTATAATGATGTATGAATGCTTGAATGGCTTCTGGATATGTTTTTGTACAGGTTTTGGTTGAAAAAGTGGGGTGAAAACTCCTTTGGGCAGCAACTTTGGTTCTTTGCAGAATTTTCTGCGAGAGGGCTAATGTAGCCGTGCGGCATTGCCTTGAGGGCAAATGAAGCCGTGCGGCTTACGGTTACGTCTCGAGCCGGTTATTTTACGAATAAAAGCAAGGCTTGGCCATTTCATTTCATTTTCACTCTAGACTTGTCCCAATTGTTCCCGAGTATATTTTGGACCTAAAAGCACCATCTTTGATCACTTTGCGATGGAGAATCCCGTTAGATTGCAAAGGGGAAGCGAGACCATTTTCTATCCGGTCTTCAATCTTGGGCGAGACATAACTTCCAAAATCACAAGGGACTCCTTGATTCTTCCTTCAAGATCAAGTCTTTATGGCATTTGAGGGATCTCCCGCCCGATTGGGACTGTTGAGAGCCGCAGCAAAGTTACGGGGACGTCAGGAGACATGTTTCTTGCTTCTCTTACAACGAAATTGTCCCAACGCACGAAGACTTCGAGCCTTGATTGGGGGTCCCGAGGCGAGGCTATATCTATTCCGCTGATCGGAGACGCGCCGGTGACGGTAAAGCTTGCATCTTTTGCGAGCATTCCTTTGGGAGAGGCCGAGAGGATGATGATAGCCCGGATAGGATTGACCTTTCGATATCCAGGGCGGGTTTGGGTCTCCGAGATATGGCTGCGACCACGGTGGCTATGGATGCTTTCATTCTCTCGCGTATTCTACGATTACGTTCACCGCCGAGTCCAGTGGGGATGCATCATAGTGGCCTCTTGGACATGGTCGAGAGGCTGCAGAGTGGGAAGGATATTGTCCCGTGGTTTTGGGAGAGACATTTCATGGGATCGATAGGATGGCTCGGGAGACCGTTTCATGAGGTCAGGAGTCAGGCTATGTTGACTCTGTGGCTGCGGGAGAGGCTCGGGGCTTTGCACGGGGCTTTGCGGGCTTCGGTGCCCTTGGGTGATCTCTCGGAGAGGTGCGCCTAGGCGGCGAGGAACGGGGTAGGCAGGAGGCGATGATGGCTAGGCTATCCACTTCGGACATCCGTTGGTGGATACCACATTGGAGGTTGCGAACCCGAGGAGGATATTTCGGGAGTCTTATGTTGTGAGGGTTCCGGGATTCTGCTGGTCGTCCTTCTACATACCACTGCTTGGTATCCGGGCGGTTTGGGGCTTTACGGGAGCCATTGGTGATTGGGAGGACATCCGGACCATGGAGGTGGTGTCATTGGATATGAGAGATCCGGCCGGCTTCTCTTTCTTCTCGAGGGCTTGGACATATTGCTTTCCCACCGGGGCTATCTTCGGGAGCGAGAAGAGCACCATCTTGACCACTTTGTCTACTTGGGTAGTACGAGAGGGAGATGGGAGTGACTCGGGCTATCTTGGAGGATAGACGTCGAGCTTTATTGGGAGGCGGCGTGACTCGAGTAGGACTACGAGGGAGGCGAGGCTAAGGCGAGTTGCCATAACCAATCCGAGGTGACTTGGTCGAGAGATATGGAGGCTCGGTACAAGCGGTTGTCAGGAGTCGCTCCTTTGGCGAGGCTCGGAGGGAGGAGGTGCGGACTCGTGCTCGGATAGAGAGCACTCATTGACACGGGGTTGGTAGAGGCTCCGGTGAGGATACCGAGAGGTCGGGATGAGGGATACCGACATTATTGAGAAGAAAAGGAAGAAGACTCGACGAGGCCGAGGAAAAGGGAAGAAGGCGAAGAAGACTCGGCGAATGACGGCCCGACAAGTCTTTTCTCAAGATCCTCTTATTGCCATTTGCAAACACATTAGTTTATTTAGGCATTTTATTGTATTTTAGATCTTTTTAGCGAGGTTAGCGAGTTAAGAGGTAGACCGTGCTTGAACTCATCAAGAAGTTTTTAACTTGTAATGAACAAGACATATTATTTTAGAAATTAATCAAGACACATTTCATGGAAATTCAAATGTCTTTATTGATTGGGACCCGTTTATGAAAACCGAAATACCCTTTATTATTTAGGACGCACTTCATGGAAGCTTGATTGTCCTTTTAGACCGAACCATATATGGCCGCCTACGTTCCCCTTTTACAAGAAAGGCTAAGGGGCTCAGTCTACGTAGTTCATTCAGTGAACCAAATTTTTTATGTGCACTGTTTTTGCCTAGACCGCCCTTTTTGGGGTTTTCACCTAGCCGGGCATTACTCTTTTTGCACTAAGATTTTTTTCTTTTTTTTTTTTTTTTTTTATGTGCAACCCCGTCTTTTGCCTAGACCGCCCTTTTTGGGGTTTTCACCTAGCTGGGCATTACTCTTTTTGCACTTTTTTTCTTTTTTTTTTTTATTATTTTTTTTTTTTTTATCGACATAGTATCTTCGGAGTTTATCACCGTTGATTGGGTGGACAAAGGGATTGCCATCCAAGTCTCGCAAGCTTCATTGCTCCTCCCGACGTATCTTTTGCACCACATAAGGGCCGATCCAGACGGGTCCCCATTTTCCGGGGTTGTCTCTCGGTAGGGGCTTTACTTTCAAGACTAAGTCGCCCTCTTTGATGTCTCGGCGCTCTTGACCTTTTTATCAAATGCTTCGGCCATTCGCCTCCGGGCAGGCTCGGGATGTGTTCCATGGCTTTTAGCCTTCTCTCGTCAAGCAGGGGGCTAACTCATCATGCCAGCGCGCTTAACCATTCCACTTCATTGACACTTTGTTTTCGGAGAGGACCCTTAATGACGGGATTTCCAACTCCACCGGTAACACTCGCTTCCATCCCGTAAGTTAGGGCAAAAGGAGTTTCTCCCGTGGGCTGTTTCCGACAGACGTTCGCAGCCCCAAAGTGCTAGGTGCGGCTTTTCGGGCCAATCACGACTCACGGATGGCCATCTTCCTGATGATCCGCTCGAGTGTCTTATTAGCAGCCTTCCACGGCTCCATTGGTCCGAGGTCCGTACGGGGACGACTTGTGGCGAGTAACTCGACTCGACGGCAGCCTATCGCAGCCTCCTTCGAAGTGTGACCCATTATCGAAATGATCTCGTTGGGCACCCCATATCTCGCACATTATGTTTTCTTTGATAAACTAGGCCACTTTTCCGGAAGTGAGGACCTTGTAGGACTTGGCTTCTACCCACTTTGTGAAGTAGTCGATGGCTACCAACACGAACTTCATGCCCATTGCTTCCTCGGGGGATATTTTCCCTATCACGTCAATGCCCCAAGTTGCAAACGGCCAAGGAGTCGTCATGCAAGACATGTGTCATGAGGTGGGAGATGGTTGAGGTTGGCAAAGCTTGGCCCGGCATTTGTCGCGAGGTTCGGGACGTGCTTGAACGCAGTCTGTTTCCATGGAGATCCAAAAGCGGTAACCCATTCGAGGATCACTTGCATCGGGGCTCGGCATTCATGTGAGGACCGCAGGGGACCATTGTGGACTTCGGTCATCAACTCTCCGGCTCTTTCTTGAAGTGACACATAAGAGGAGTGGTCCTTGATACCGCTTCTTGTATAGGTTGCCTCCTAGAATGACATAATGAGAAGCCAACCTTTTCGGGAGCTTGTAAGCTCTTGGCTTACGATACCTTCTTTCGGTCTACCTTCTTCGTCTCTGAAAGGTGACTCTCCGTCTTTGAGGAATTGGTAACTGATTGTACCAAGGTTCCTTTATAGGCTCGGGTCCTGTGTCCACTTCACAAATGTAAAGCCGGGGCTTCTCTTCTACCCACTGAAGGGCTTTATGGCTTTTCCTCGGGGATCTCTACCAATGAGGCTAGAGTAGCTAGGGCATCTGCGAATCTGTTCTTCTCCTCGGCAAGTAGTGGAAAGTCACTTCTCTCGAATCCGATCCAACTCCTCCATATGGGCATGATACCGTTGAAGATTAGGGTCCACAATCTTCCACTTGTTGGAGACTTGGTTGATGATCGTGGCCGAGTCTCCGTAAACTTCGAGCTCCTTGACATTTCTTTCTAAGGCAGCCTCCAAACCAGCAATGCAAGCTTCATACTCGGCGACATTGTTCGTGGAAGAAAGTTCAACTTGAGGGCTATGGGGGTATGCTCATCTTTCGGATCGACCAATAGCATTCCTACACCATTTCCTCTTTTGTTAGCGGCTCACAAAGAACAATTGCCATCTATTTTCGTGCTCAACCGCAAAGATCCCTTCATCTCGGAAATTGGGGTTCGTGCCCTCTGTCTTCATTATCGGGGAAATTCGCGTGTGATCTCGACAATGCTTGACCCTTGATGGCCTTTCTCGGTCACATAGTTGATGTCGTATTCTCGCCAAGAAGAAGGACCACTTCGCTAGACGCATCGAGAGGGAAGGCTTGTCAAAGATGTACTTGATGGGGTCCATTTTCGAGACCAAGTTCACAGGGTGGGCTTCGCATATAATGCTTCAACTTGCCGACTACCTGCACCAGTCCCCGCACAAGTCTTTTCACATGCCGAGTAATTGAGCTCACTTCCCCCGTAGCTTCCTACCGACAAAGTAAATGGCATTTTCTACCCGAGAGTCTTTCTTCTCCCGAGCAAGCATAGCCCCAACCGCCGTGTTCAGGATAGTGAGATAGAGCGAAGAGGCTTCGTCTATGTGGGGGCATAGTACTAGGGGATGTACTAAGTATGCCTTGATTCGGTCAAAGGCATCTTGGCATTCTTCGGTCCATTCTGTGTCCACATTCTTCTTCATGAGCTTGAAGATGGGCTCGCACATAGTGGTCAATTGATTGACGAAACGGCCGATGTACTGCAATTTACCCATAAAGCTCTTGACTTCTCGTCCGGGTTTGAGGTGGCCTCATATCCATGATGGCTTTGATCTTTCGGGGGTCAACTTCTATACCTCGCTCCGTGACCATATACCCAAGCACTTTTCCCCTTGTCACTCCGAAGGTGCATTTGGCAGTGGTTTAGTCTCATGGAATGTTGTCTCTGCCTCTCAAAGAATTTTCGTAGGTCAACAAAGTGCTGCCCACCTTCTCCTTTGGAGTGGATTATCATGTCATCTACGTAGACCGCAAGCTCCTTGTGGATCATGTCATGAAAAAGCGCGGTCGCCGCCTTCGATAAGTAGCCCCGGCATTCTTGAGCCCGAATGGCATTACCGTATAACAAGAGGTTCCCATGGTGTGGTGAAGGTCCGTCTTTTCTTGGTCTTCCTCGGCCATCTTGATCTGGTTGTAGCTCGCAAAACCATCAACGAAGGATTTGACTTCGTAGTTGGCAGTGGAGTCCACCAGATGTCTATGTTTGGCGAGGGTAGTCGTCTTTGGGGCCGGCCTTGTTCGGATCTCGGAAATCCACACGCAGCCGCACCTTCCCATTGGCCTTGGTTACGGTCACGATGTTGGACAACCATGTCGGGTATTCAATGACTCGATGAACCCTACCCGCAGTAGCTTCTCAATTTCTTCTTTTGACCTGTAGAGACCATTCGGCTTGTCTTTCTCGGTTTACGCTGCGGCTTAGCATCCGGTGCTAGAGGGATTCTCGTGCTCTACTATCGAACCGTCTAGCCCCGGCATATCCTTGTATGACCATGCAAACACGTCGACGTATTCTCTCGAGCAAATCGATCGATCCGTCCCTTTCAACCCCCGGAAGAAGCTTCCAATCTGTGTCTCTTTAGGTTCCTCAATAGTACCCAAGTTCACACTTATCAAAACCTCCTCGGCAAGCTTGGGCCCGGTTTTCCTCTTTTCGAAACCTGCTTAAAGATTTCTTTAATGTATTGTTCGTTTAGTGTGTTTGCATCTTGTTCAAATGATTCATTATTAACTGTTGTTAAGTTTTGAGTTAATTTATCATTTGTTAAGTTGGCAATAAGAGGATAATCGAGAAAGATTTGTCATTTCATTCAAAATAAGAGGAAAGATGACATCGATTACATTTTCATAATCCTCAGCGTGAGGCCTTCGGATGACTCTGAGGACTCGGAATTCAAAGATTCCTGACTCAACTGAATAGACAACAGGGTGTTTGACACGACCGGGTTGAGGAGGACGGGGTACCAATCCAAGCTCCGTGATCATTTGCTGTCGACTGGCTATCGGTCCTGAGAATGTCTCCCAATTCTTCAATGGCATTTCTGTCTTAGTTACCAAAGTGCGAGGATCAAAATGACTTTCACCATCGTCTCCAATAACGGCAACTATCTCATCATCTCGAATAAGTTGATCAAATCCGGGATTTGTGCTTCTTCATCAAACAACTCTTGCAAACCCCACTGACCGTCTTCACCGCTGGGCATCGTCTATCTGGGCTGATCTTTGGAAGAGCCAACTCAAAGGCGGAGAAGTCCATTGTCCCGAATGCTGACTCTTTGACACTGGCTGGATTTCCTTTGAAGACGTACTTATTCTCGAACGGTGGTGGTAGCTCCCGTGGGATATGCGCAAATCAAGGAACATTCTTCGAACGGGATTGGCTGGCTTTCCCCTAACTTTCTCAAGGTTCTCTAGAAGGGTTTTCGCAAGGAGATCGCGATCACTTTCATCATACTGTGTCCCTCCTTTTATAAAGTAATGGGTCAGAGACAGACTGTAAGGATGGAGCTGGACCCCTTCACCTTTCGTGCCTTTAGCTTTTCTAGCATCCCGAGAGTTCGGTTTGTACCCCAAGCCATATCTGGTAGTCTGCTCCTTCACATCAATGATGGTGTTACGACCTTGAAGTCTTCTACCCAATCCAAGTCCCTAAGATAGCTCATTTTTCGCATCATTCTCATGGCAGGAGGGATTTTATCGGAAGTAGTGGTGAGGTCAAGGCAACACACTTGCGCCTTGGAAGAAGCTACGGAGAATCCGGTCAATGCTAACCCTTCATCATCGTGCTTGATCTCCAATATCGGGATATCCCCTTGGTTCCTTCTACCGTGACACTGCCCCCATAAATGGTGGTGATAGTTCCATCACTCGACCGAAATTTGACGCATTGGTGCAAAGTAGAGGCTACCCCGTTTATCTAGTGGATCCAAGGGCATCCCAGAAGGCAAGTAAATGAAATCGGAATGTCAATAACTTGAAAATCAACATCCATGACCTTTTTTCCGAACCACCTCTTGAGAGTGGCGATCCCCAAAACTGATCGTGCAGTGGAGTCATAGGCCTTAATAGTCGACTAGAAGGCTTTAAGTCCGTTGGCTTCAAATCCAATAAATCCATCATCTTGACTGGCAGGACGTTCATTGCAGACCCTCCGTCGACTAGTACTCGTGGCAATCGACGCTCTTCTAACTGGACTGTGATGTAAAGAGGTTCGTTGTGA
Organism: Adenophora triphylla var. japonica; assembly: GCA_022495995.1. Lineage (NCBI taxonomy): Eukaryota > Viridiplantae > Streptophyta > Magnoliopsida > Asterales > Campanulaceae > Adenophora > Adenophora triphylla. The sequence continues at coordinate 394,655 of JAFEMH010000647.1, forward strand.
CTAGCCCCATACTTTGGCAGGTCCAATTCGGTGAAGGTAATGATGTTTCCGTAGTGGATATTTCCAATCATTTGGACGACCTCATCTCGGGGTGACATCTATGGGCACCATGGTCTTGGCCAAACTTTCTTCTAGATTCAACTTATGAGGGTATGAAGAGGTTAATAAGGACCATAAGGAGATATTGGCTTGGGTACACTTCAACCGAGTTAGGACTGGATCCTCCTTAATCGAGTCGCTTTTCTCGCTTCTGGTTTATAAGGTCTTTTATCTGTTTCGTTCCGAGATCGGCATTCCTTTTGTCACCCTTGGCCGCTCAATACTCATCTGTCTGCACCGAGTCATCACATAGACATTAGATTTTCCTTGGTCATTATTCCTACCGGAGGATTACGTCGCAATTCTTTCAAAGTCGTAGGCGGGCTCTTACCGGCGTATGGCCAACTCTGGCGATTGACATCGATTAACCGCTCTTGTGGAGGCATAGGCGGCTTCCCGAATCGATTCAGGTTGCGGCTTTCGACTTTTTCTGCGAGTTTTGACTCCTTAATTGGCTCAACGGTTTGGTTTCAACTTCACCTTCCTCATTTAAAGCTTTCACAGTCTCATTCAAACTTTTCAAAGTCGCATGCAACAAGAATTATCATCTTCGGAGTTTGGAGCTTGGCAAATGGCTTTCTCATCCGAACCTAGCAACTTCTTTAACAGAGTAGGATCACATTCCTCATCACCGTCAAGCATGTCTTTTCTTTCCCGGGGGTTAGTTTTCGACGGCATCTTTGACGTTGGCCAAGCATTTTCGAAATGGGAAATTCCATCATCGATAAGGATTTCGGGTCAAACCTCATGGCGGGTTCCTTTTCCTTACCGTCGGAAGATATTTTCCGGGCTTTTTGGCTTCGGGCTAACCACTCCTCTATTGTCCCTTCCGGCACTTCGACCGTGTCTTCCTCGGTATCACTACGGTAGCTCTCGTGGGAACTTTCATCTTGACTCTTATGACCAATGAGGGCAAAAGCAGGTCGGGATACTTGACGCCATATAAGGGGTATCTTGGATTCTTCCTCGGGCTTAGGGATTACCAAGAAAACATCATTATCATCATAGGATATAAAGGGGACCGGGGTCGCCTCTAAACTTTCGGACTCTTTCCAAGGCATCCATACATTCTTCTTCGTACCAAGTTTCAGGGGTGACTACTAACACCGTGATGGAGTCTACTCTTCCCGATGAGAGTTTAGCTTCAACGACGCTTACATGTTCTAGATCGGTGGGAGGAGCCCACTTCCCTCTTTTGGCTAAAGCTTCGATCAAGTCTCTCCATTCACCGACCAAGTCCTTGTAAGGAGTATTGAACTCTAGGATGTAGGAATTCATATGCTGCCTCATCTCGAGCTCGCATCCTCTTTCCCTTCCGAACCTTACACAGTGCTACAGACACATTTTGAAGTGATTTCATCCCTATTCCAGTGTCTCGTGGTTTTCTACTTCATCTTGCTCTCCAAATTTCACTTCCGTTGGCTCCAAGTCCATTCCTTCTACCGAACCGTCATCATCACTATAAATCCATCCATTCCCTGTTCTCATTTCCGATTGATTCTTCACTACGGCACTGTCTGGGAGATAGGCAAATTCAGTGTTGACAAAGTTAGAAAGGTCAGAACGATCTTGAGATTCTAAGGTAGGGAGATTTGGCTCGGCCGAGAGGAGGGAAAAGTCCCACGAGGTAATGCGGAGGCTGCGACTCGGGATAGCGTGGCGGCTAGGTCTCATCCCGAGGAGGTGAGGGTGTCGGGACCCGATGGCATGAGACATTGGGAAAGCGAAAAGGGACGCCTTTGGTAAAGGATCACATGTGGTGGAGGAGGGGCATTGGTTATAGGCTAGCTCTTTCTTCCCTAGTCATCTCGGTTACCCAAACCAGATCGTTCTCTGTCAAATCGGCCATTCTCGACTCTCAAGACTGACAAGACAGAGGATTCTGGCGAACTGTCTGAGAATTCTGCGCTAACAAGTCGCTGACCCGGTGTTCTCACCCACTTCTTTCTCGCTGCAGGAAAGGGATAGGAGAGGTTTAGACTCGGGGTAGGTGTTTAGGCTGAAGGCTCAAGCAATATGCAAATTAAGAATTTTCCAGTTTACTTAAAACAGTGTCTTTTATTAATTTCTATTTGGTTGGAAAAGGGGTTCAACCCTTCTTTTTCACAACTACTCTAGATCCTGGATCAGTGGGTTCCGTCACTATGTCTATAAGCCCCTCGTATTCCACATGTATTTCGACCTCCCAGGGTGGACAGCCCCGGGCGAGGGTCCTATAGGGCACGCGGATCCCACCGACCGAGAGAAAAGAATGCTCCTAATGGGTCCAGCGGGTCATAGGAACTTTTAACGCGCGAGCGATGCGAATTATAGTCAAGGCGATACCGGGAAAGTCTCGTCTTTCAGCCTTGATAGAATTTCGGCAGAATTTCGCTTGCGCGATTGACGTTTTGAATTTTCGATAATTTCCGAGAAGATAATAGGCATGGATCGGGCGGTAAAAGCCGGATGACACAGTGTCACATTGAACTTCGTTGCATTCGCCGTGCGTGAGTCAAAATCGAAGTCAATGCCGGGTCAAGATCTTGCCAATTTTTCCTTGTCGGAATTTTGGCAGAGCTTCGCTTGAGCGAAAGATCTTTTGGATTTTTTGGCAAAGTCTCGGTCCCGACTCTTATGCATTCCATGCGGGTCAAGGTCAAAGTCAATGTCGGAGTCAAGATTCTACCAATTTTTCCTTGTCGGAATTTTGGCAGAGTTTCGCTTGAGCGAAATATCTTGACTTCCGTTATGAGCTAAGGCTTGACCTTTACGGGGATATGCAACTGGGCTATATGACACGGACTAGACCAAAAACCAACCAAAAGTCACGGTTTTTTGAAACGTGTGACACGGAGTGTGCATTGGTCGACAACCTGTTTGCCGCCATGGGAGTTTGGGGGTGATTCCGTGCGCGCCCGGGAGCATCGTAAGGCCGTCCGTGATCCGGGCGTCCACCCCGGGTTTAAAGGGACGTGCGTGCAAAGTGTACAGGATATATAAGGTGCACATAGTGTGCGGTCTCCTAAAAATGTTCCTTTTTGAGATAAAACAGAGATTTTCATAAATGTGTTTTAAAGGAATGATTTTTGGGATGGGGGAAAATGCAACAGATAAGGCACATAAATTTTCTGGGAGCCCCAGTCAGTCTTGGAACTGAATAGCCCCAAGCTGCCAAGGCTGCCAGATTAACCTCAATTTTTCCTGGTGGAATTGCCACTGAGGCCGCCCTGGTCCGTAATCCAAGGAGGATTGAGCCGTACGACTGCATGGATCAATTTTCCAGGTTCCACTCCTTTGCTATTTCAGGTTGTTTCCTGTTCAAAGTATGCACAAATCCTAAGATGCAAATGATGCAATGCAAGGCACAGAAAGCAAGCACGATTAATGGAAACCGCGATGGGAGTCTAACCCGCTCAAAGGGAAAAACATTCTTTTATTTATTTTTTTTCGAAAAGTGATGCCGGTACGTGGGATTGTTAAACCACCGTTTATCCCAAGCCCCGAGTTAGGGAGCGATACAGGAAGGTTAAGTGGTTTCCACCTATATACCAGATATCATTTTTTTTGAAAATAAAAGCTTTTCTCCTTTGGGATGTCCCCAGCAGATTCGCCAAACTGTGAATGTGTGCCCAAAATTTGGATTCACGCGAGTTTGAAGACATCCGGTTTAATTTGAAAAACGGAGTCGCCACGCCATTTTGATTTCCTCAAAACTTTGAAAAAAAGGTTTTTATGGGTTTGGAGGTTAAGTTACCCCTTGGGAAGAACGGATCGTCGTTCACCCAAGGTGTCTTGCCGTAGCAAGTCTCCCTAGATTCCATTTATCGTGCTTGCTTGCGTGCTTTCTTTGTGTGTATGTGTTTGAAAAGAGGGGGGGTGTCCCAAGTTGTCTTCCGGACGTACAAACCATTTGTTGGTTGTCGCTCGGGATTTCTTGGATTTTATGTATTCGGGATTTTGATCCCGTCCTCATCTTGGACTTGTGATCATCGCTCTTTTTAACCTCGGGACTTGCGTGATCGAGAGAAAGACTCTCTTTTATAGTCCAAAATGAGGTTCTTTAGGAAAGGAGTGACCTTAGCCCATCAACCCTACACCTTAAGACAATTGAGCTTATATATGTGCTTCATGCTCGTCTTAAGTGATAATCGGAGATATAGGTTCAAGGTTTATCCCTTTCTAAAGAAATTATGGCACCTTTTATGGAAGAAACGATGTGAAGATATGATCTTTACATCGGTCCGTTCCAAGGTTGCTAATGGGGACATGGGGAAATGCATGTAAAAATGACATTTTTAGTGAAAAGATGACATTTTTGGTTTGCAAAGGATGCTTTTGATTGCAAAGGATGCTTTTTGATTAAAGACATGATTTTTATGCAAAGGATGCATTTTTATGGTGGAAAATAGTATTTAATATGCAAAGGATGCTAATTTGATGATAAAGAGATGATCTTTGATGCAAAGGATGCATGAAGATGGGTTTTAGATGCAAAGGATGTACCTTTATGGTAAAGACATGATTTCTATGTGCAAAGGATGCATTTGAATGTAAAGATTGCATTTTTAAGAGCAAAGAATGCATTTTGAATGGAAAGATTGCATTATTATGAGCAATGGATACATAAAGATGACATTTTTATGTAAAAAACGGATTTTTAGGTGCAAAGGATGCACCTTTGGATGTAAAGATTACATTTTTAATAGCAAGTGATGCTTATTTCATGCAAAGGATGCAAAAGGGAGAGGGGGATATGATAAAGATAGGATCTTTAATGATAAATGCCAAGTCCCAAGCAAGATAATGACAATATATGAATGCAAGGAGCAATTAAATCACATACAGCAAGTATAATGCAAGGTAAGGGAGTGAGAGGTTACCAATGGTGGTGGCCTCTTCTTCTTTGGGTCTTGCTTGGTGGAAGGACCAACTTTGGAGGCTTCAAGGAGGAGGGAGGTGGCTTCTTGGCTTTCTTCAACCTCTTGATCTCTGAGTATGGTGTATTGTGTGTATTTTTCGTCTTTGGTTGCTTTATTGTTGGTGTTTAAAATGGGAAGAGGAGGGCTCTATTTATAGGCAGTCTGGATAAGGCTAATGAAGCCGTGCGGCTAGGAGTCTTCTCCTAATGCAGCCGTGCGGCATTATCCACAATGACTCAGCATGTTTCTAGAATCATGCAAGATGGCAATTCTAGAAGCTTTTTGTAATTAAGAAAAACGTGTTTCTTAATTACTAAGCATTCCCTTCAGCCCTTAAGAGGTTTGGAACAGTTCCGGAATTGCTCCGGAACTCTAGGAAAGTCTGGGGATTTACCGGGAAATTTACCGGAATTGCCGGGAAAATTAACCGGAAGGCATGAGCCAGATTTGGGTACTTACAATTAGGGGGGTGCAAGATCGGGGTATCTACAGTCGTACGGACCTCTTTGCCATTTTCCATAAGCTATAAATACATACCTCTTGCTCCTTAATTTGGGAAAGCAAAACACACCAAAAGCAGAACAAAAACTACACAATACAAGAAATCTGAGAAGAGTGAGCATTAGGGGAAATTCTGCCTAAGTGAGAGCAGAATTCTCTAGTTCTTAATCAATTTAAGTAAATCAGATGCTTTCCCATAACAAAAAAATAACACAACAAGAACAAAAGAATATAATAAGTCTGAGAAAAGTGAGCATTAGCGGACATTCTGCATAAGTGAGAACAGAATTCTCTCCTTCTTAAACACCCAAAACAAATCCCATACTTTTCCCACAAAAATCAAACCCTAGGAAGATAGAAAATAACCAATATTGGTAAGATCTCCTTCTAAAACTTAAATAATGCTTTAACTTTCCATTTCCAAGTGTTTTAATATATTATAAATCGTTGTTGTTAAATATATCATTTGTATTGTAATCTTTACTTTTCTTGAATATTGTAGACCCAAACCATCTAAATGATCCTAAAAGATTTTCTATGCACAATGTGCTTAAAAATGGAGGTCTAATGGTGATAGTGATTTCTTCATGTTCCATGCATTGTCTTTCCTTTGTTTACTTTCACAGTATGTTTCTTTTCACTTCCTAAGATTATCTTTTGATCCATTTTCTTTCTTAAGTTATCATGATACAAGTAAACCTAATCACCAAGGATGAACTCATCACTCATATCAAAGATGTGGTTCTAGGGATTATGTTTACAAATGTTGATGTAACTCCATTTCTTTCATTTTCTTCTTAAAGGTGACAAATTTCAAGTGTAAACCTTCAAATGATTTTCTCATTTCTTTAATTGGGGCAAACAATCTCCATTGTTGTTTCTCAAGAAAATCTTGAAAACAAGATTGTTGTACCACCCTAAGATTGGACATTTCCCTCCTTTTGGTTTTATGGCCACTTTTCTGGGCAATCCAGAAGCTGCCACCTTTCCTCCTCAAGTCTAATCGATGTAACATCAAGAATAAAATGAGATACAAAAAAACTGTTTAATGCATACACCAATCTGTACGTACCTCCTTGTAATGAGGCATTGATACGTACATATCAGTTTGCAATCTGTGACAATTGTTCAGTTTCCATTTTTTTTTAGTTTCAGATTTACTTTTAACCCCCCCTTGCCCTTTATAAAAACAAATAGTTTCTGCTAAAAACTGCACAGTTTTCCCCTTTTTTTACTACGAGACCACATGATTTTGGACACACACACACATAACTTTCAAAAAAGGTTCAGAAAGTCTCATGGAGGCATTTCGGGTGAGCACAAAAATCTCTTCCTAAGGCGTAACATAACCTCTGAATTCAAAATCTCACACCAAAATCCTTTTGTCAATGTTTTGGGCTCACAACAAAACGGCGTGGCGACTCACTTTTTAAAATAAATTCATCTGTCCAATATTTTAAAACATTTTTCACCTCTCAGAAAAGGAAAGGAAGCCCGACGCGTGTCAGGCGTCCGCCGGATCGGGTAATTTCAGATGGTGAAGTTGTTGTGGTTTCCATTCTTCCCACAGATTGACTTCCCAGTCAAAAAGAATAAGTGGGACATCAGCTCCCCAAAGTCTTTCTTTGAAACCGCTTTGTACTTGCCAGTTAGTGTGGGCAAGCTAGTTGTTGTAGATGTGGTTGCATCTTGGACCTCTTAAGAAACTCTTTATTTAGCCTTTGGTAAATGAAAATTATAAGTATCCCTAATGTCTATATAATCTATGGTTACATCCAATCCTTGTACATTTGCGATCAGGCATGGAATTGTCCTTACATTGCCTAGATCTCTCAAAAAAGAAACATCATTGGTGTAGAACTGATCAATGTATGAGGGTATGGTGTAATGCTGCTTCTTGTTAAAGAGGGGAAGTACTCCAGAAGTCCACATCTTCCTTATCATTTCTCTTGCTAAAGCATCTTGCCTCAACTTTTCTTCTCTTATCTCCTAGCCTAGTAGAAAGAAATGGGGTCGTACAAAAAGAAATTTATTAAGTTAGATCCGTTTTAAGAAGTCATAGTCCACGTGCAGTTTAAGCACATATGCGGTTTAGCAATAGTGCAGTTGAGAAAGTGAAAATTTCTTAACTACTAAGTGAACTATGAATTTTACAGTCAAAATAACAAGTGGGAAATAGCATGCAGTTTTAGATGGAATGAGGTTTATATCAATATGAAAATAAGTAGCATAACATCTAACAGTAAGTAAAAATCAGCTTGTGGTTTCGAGTAATTATATCATGCAGTTTCAATAATGTGGTTTAACCAATGCGGTTTAACCTATGCGGTTTTACTCGTGCGGTGTTTAGCAAGAAACTGAGAGGTTTTGAGAAATGAGGTTCTAAATTATATTCAAGGTAAACTTTTCAAAAAATAATTTCTAAGTATGTATAGAAACCATGATTTTGAAATCATACAATCCAACCTATAGAGTATTTTTAAAAAATTCAAATGAACAGTTTATAAACATACAAATAACACTAAGAACACCAATAACAGAGACAAATGCAAATATCACCAAAATCAACAAATAACATATCAAAATGATCACTAAATGTTGTATATCAACAATATAAGAACAAAAACAAAGCTTTTATCCAGAATCATTACCAAAACATGAAAAACAGAAGGTGGGTTTTCGAAAAACCCAAAACTGTAAATCTCAAAATCAGCAACCTAGATGTGTATAGATCATCAAATAAATTACATAACTAGAATCTATATAATAATGCGAGCAAAACCCAATAGAAATTAGACAAAAACATTAAGAAATGAAGAATTAATCAGCCAAAATATAATTTAGGCATACGAAGGGTTTTTACAGTTCAACAATGGCAATTTGCAAAAATTTAGAGATTTAGAGTTAAAAACATACCATGTCGTTGAATGGTATATTATGTGCTCTAGGAACTTTGGAAGATTTGGGAATGGTAGTTTCTCTTGTTCGTTTAGATGCCATGAATTTTCAGTTTAAGAGTAGAGAGAATATAGAGAGAGAAAGTGAATGAGGACAAGAGACAGAGAGTTTCCAGAAGGGTTGGAAGTGTATCATGACCATGGTATATATAGGGGTTCCTAGAGTGGAGTGAAAATGGGTGATTATGTTTCCACTATCCCACGAAGTAAACCACCATAACCGTTCCACCCTTTCACCTCATTCACGTAGCCCTATAATGGCTGATGTGAAGGGTTTAAGTAAATATTCTTTTTGCATTAAATGCATTTAAATTTTAAAACAACGTGGGAAAATAATTGCAAAAGTATTCTTATACAATTAATTTGTATCAAAAGAGACAAGGACCAAATAATAAATATAGAAAATTTACCTGAGTCCACGTGGCATGCAGTTTGATATAAAAAAATAATAATGTTTTTTTAAAATAATAAGGAAAATATCAAACTGCTTAAGCTTTTTCAAAGATAAGAAATGAAAAACGTTGAAATTTGTTTTAAGTGTTGAAGCGCGGTTTGGATCATGCAGTCTTGAAGCATGTGGTTGATAGCATGCGGTTTGGTTCACGAGGTTTCAACAAGAGTGAGGTTTTGAAACCTCAATAGGATTTTGACCTCAACAGCATACTTAACACACAAGTTAGTAACAAAAAGCATATGGATTTATTTAATTTCAAGTATACCAATTTCATCTCTAAGGAATGTAAACCTCTTGAAGTCAAGAGCTTTTGTGAGGATGTCAGCAATTTGATTTTCTGTCCCCACATGCTCTAAATGGATGTTCCCCTTTTCCATATGGTATTTTAGGAAAAGATACTTGATGTAGAGTGAATCTCCGACAGGAGAGATTGGTGTTTTGGGAATCGCTTCCTGACATATCTACATAAACAGGAGAAAGGTCAGACCCTTGTTCGAACGAAGAGCTCGGGCTCGTTTGTGGGTCAGACCCCCTCCTATTTTTCCCCATTTCTATACAAGTCAATGGTGGTTTCACTCCAACCATATAATGGGTTATTATGTGGTTGATGAGCTCGTTGTAGTAATCAAAATTAACTACAGCCCAGTGGTCGGTCCTTATGTGATCCTCACATCCTAGCCAAGGTAACCTAAATCCCTCCGCGGTGTAAGGGTAAGCCCTAAAGATGGCCTCAACCTCCCGAAGGGCTAACTTAACCCATTCATCACTCACGCTCTTGTATATAAGTTTGGTCTTTTGGTGATAGCAATAGTGGGAATCTCCTACTACTATCATGAATTCGGGCTTCATTTCTAGAAAAGAGACATAGATGGACTCAAAACTCTACCCAGGAGGCCGAAATTGTCGTCTTTTCCGATGAATAAGTCATCGGAGCCAATCAATACTCTTAATAAAATCACAAAACGCATAACTAAAGCCAAGATATGAAGTGAAGAGATGTATAAACGATACCTGGAAATGAAAATTTGAACAAAGAAGAAGGAAGTAGAAGGGCACCGGAGCTAGCAAGAAAGTTCACCGGAAATCTCCTGAATAAAGTCAGAATTCTCTCTCAATAGATTGGGAGCATAAAGAATGAAAGAAAGAAAGAGGTTTTGCATTTATACACTAACCCGTTTGGAAGTTTGCGGGTCAAAATTCGGGTCTTTGGCCAACTTTAATGAACGCGCGCCTTCCCAAGGCGGAATGTCAAATCTTGATTCTCTATCAGCAATGATGAAAAGGTAATGACGGTGCCCTTTGAAACTCAAAATGCTCCGAAGTAGGTGCCAGTTGTCCCTCACATGCTCTACCCTCATAAAGCCCCTTGGCATTCCACCTCTCCACCTCCGCCCACTTGATAGTGTCCAACAACCCAAGCGAGCATGGTGCCGATATGTGCTTCCTACTCTCCCCCTACTCTAGTAGAAAGCAGGAGGCCACTGAAAGGAATAACCCAAATACTTGCTCGGGTCATAATCCATGGAGGCCCACTTGGTTCCTCGTATACGGATTCCCAAGTACCTTCTTAGATAGGTTCGTGTGGAGGCCTTTACCTACGAGCATGAGCTCGCGAATGTGTCTTAATGGGCCCGAACTCTGACCCAGATCCCTTAGATACCCTAGGGAATGAGCTGGACCAATCAAGGATGACACAAGGGTGAGCTCAGAAAGAAAGATTACTAATACAATCCAGACCTTGCTCCTCGGCTCATGTCGAGCAGGATTGTGCTCGGACAATCCTACTCCCACAAGGATTCTAGCATATGAAGGATTCTACTTGTGGTCAAGATACACTTTCATAATCCAACTCCAATTCAAATCCCTATTTTTGGGGATTACTTCACCTATCCACTATAAATGGGATATGACATCTCCAAAATCAGGTATATTCTATTATCTAATCTTTTTCCCTTAATTATTTTCTTATTCTCTCTTAATCAATACTTACTCTCACGCCGGAGGGGCTTCTCCGGTAAATATCTGGCTTAGTTTTATTGTTTGTTCTTCTTTTTTAGACTTATTTGAGGCAAATCCAGTTATCCGATCCGTTGATTCCGGCCAAATTGATCCAAATAGAATTTTGGCTCGATCAGAAAGTTTCAAACATAGTTTAGTTTGCTAAATCTTTGATTTGAAGTGCTTCTATCAAAGATTGTAAAGTCGTTTTATCTTGAGAGAAGATTGCCACAAACCGTTAGCAACAGTGCGGGGCAATATATTCTTGCGGAAATTGTGTTCAACACAAGACTCGACTTTCTTTATTTTCCCGGTTTGATTTAATTTCTTCATTTCTATTTTATGCAAATATCCTTCCCCTTTATTTATTATATTAATATATTTGTCATTTCGTTAAATTCAAGAAAGTCATTATTCATTGTTATATGATAATTTTCTCCTAACAATCGCAAGAAGATATTAACGTTTTCTAGATTTTACTACAAATATGAGCCAACGAAAATGGTCATCTAAAGATGGACAACCGAAGGATATTATCGTTAGAAAATTAATGAGAATGAATGATGTTTTCCAAGAAAGAACAACTAGAACAGCATTGGAAATTAACTGAAGAATGATGACAAGAAGAGCATCAATAATCACACAAGTGATTTATAAACATTGTTGACGACATGGAACAGACTTTTAGTTAAAGGTATATTTTTTATTAAAATATACTCCCTCCGTCCCATTTCAAGCTTCACCTTTTGCCAAAACGGATGTCCGGTTAAAAGCTTCACCTTTTCTAAAATGGTAAAGAATCTTTAGTATTTCACCCACTCATTCTCTCTCCTATTTAACTTTTATACTCACAACACTTTTCAAATTTACTATTCCCTCCACTCATTCTCTCTCCTATTTTACTTTTACACTCACAACATTTTCTCCACTTACCTTTTTCCTTAATTTGCGTGCCAGCCCAAATGGTGAAGCATATAATGTGACGGAGGGAGTATTATTTGATGGATCTGTCACATAAAAGTTAATATAAAACGACCAATAAATTAGTGAAATTTGTAAATTGTCTTATAAGTACCTTAAGTGTGAAGGTACACCTCAAGTGTGGGGGTACGGGCTAAAGTAAAAGTACTTAAGCTATACGAGTAATGAGATGTTTCTTGAGATTATATTCATTAAAATACATAAGTTCTAGTAAGAGAACTTATGAAAGTGCAAATAGTTCTTAAGAAAGACGAACTTAGGCACAATATGAGGACCAAAAGTGCAAGACTTTTAATCCTGATTTTCTAGCAGTCGTGTTAGAATTTTTTTGACAAATGTTAAAGAAATGTTATGTGTCTTGTTAAGACAATAAGCAGTTAACATTCTAATAGAGTTTATCTTGTATATTGAGGAGTTGGTTGATATACCTCCATAATGCAAACCGTTGGGTTGCAAATGGTCCTAAAAGGAACTATAAAAGATGAATATACTGATTAGATATCAGACACAAATAAATCCATAAAGTGAAAATGTGATCACAATAAATGGAGAAGCGGTGTAATTGAAATCTTCCAATACAACACGCATAGCTCGATTCGGTAAGAAATCCGAGTTGACAGTTTTAGAAAAGCTGAAGAAAAAAAGCTTAGTGATCTAATAAACTCATGGAAGTATTCCTTGTTGGAATAAGTTTGTGCCTACATGTCCTAATGCATGGTGATGACAATGAGAAATAGGAAAGGGCATAAAACACTATGATAAGTTTAGACATAATGTTCATAGACATAATACCATAAGACTATCACAATCGGGTATGTTCAAAATCGGATCCGTCTACCTAAGGGTATGAATAGGAGATCAATTGATTGTTAAGGGGAATGGGTTTAAAAATCCACAACAAATGAACTCATTGTGGACACTCAACCTTGAGAGTTGGAGATCCCAAAACCATGGTTCAATGAGACAACTAAGCTATGATGTTCAGTCGAAACACTTGGAACCTGTTTCACACTCATTCCTAAAACATCCAAGTGTATGTACCTGCAACAAGTGGTGAGAGTGAGTTTTGAAATTTTTTAATCTCCTTTACCTACGTGGTGCAGTAGTAGGATACTCTTTATAGGAGATCACCTATATAAGTGAGAAGTAATAAGGCCGCTTCTAAATTGAACACTTATGAAATCAAGCACGGTACAGGGCCGAAGTAGACAAAAACGTGATGTTTGACCGACTTATGACCAAATATTCCATTAGGGTCCATTTTATGTGAATGGAAATTAAGTTGCATAATTGTGATCTACATTTGTAGTAGATTAAGATTATATATTTATTTTTTTAAAATCAATTTGGGGTGAATGAGAAATTAATATTGAAATTAAGCAACCTAATATTGTAATTTGAAAAAGTTAATGTTATGGAAAGGACATTCGGGTTCTAAAGGGCTCCTAAATTATGTGAATGATTGGTTAGATCAAAAGATTCAATATGTTTGTAAACATATTTTCACTTTTGAGCCCTAAAATTTGATTCATTAGTCATTCCTTATAGTTTTTTAGAAAGATAACGAAAAGACATGTCTATTTGTAAGATTTGACAAAATTTTGTTAGAAAACTAACATGAATTGTCATTTTCCGTTAGAATGTTAACTGAACTGCTTACTTTCCGTCAGAAAATTAACATGAAATGTCACTTCCTGTCAGAAAGATAACGGAAATGCGATTTTCCGTTAAATATTTAACGAATCAGATTGTGTTGACAGATTTTCACTTGAAAAATCTAATGGATGTGTCTGTCATGTTCTTGGATATAATAGATTCATTGTATATATACTTATGTATTTTGACATAAAAGACACTATAACTCTTCAATTACTATAAATAGACCATACTTATTTGTCATTCATAATCAATTCACAATCTATAAACATAATTAAATGGAATTATGTGCATTATTAATATAATTCAATGTAATGCCTAATACATATATTAGAAAATAGATAATCTTGTTTGATAAAGTATTGTTCAAAGTTTCAAAGTTTAAAAGTTTTTCAAAGACAGTTTAATTTTCTTAAGTCTTTGATTTAAAGTGTTTATATCAAAGATTGTAAAGTTGATTTATCTTTATAGAAGATTTCCACATATTGTTATCATCAGTGTGGGGCAATATAAAACAATAAGGCATCGAGGACTTCTGTGGCTAAGCCTAGGTATCAGGGCGCCTAGGGCTAGGGGCTAGAAGGAGGGAATCCTTGCTTTCAGAATCTCCGGACCAGAATCTTGTATTCTTGTATGCTCCTTGCTTGGGGCATCATTGGTAGGGAATGAAGCCTTCTTGAAGAAGAAAAGAAATCTTCTTGCGGAAATTGTGTTCAACACAATACTCGACTTTATTTATTTTCCCGGTTTCATTTAATTTCTTCATTTCTAGTTTATGTAAATTTCATACCGCGTTATTTATTATATTTTGGTTCATTAATATATTTGTCATTTCTTTAAATTCAAGAAAGTTTCATAATTTTTTTCCTATTATCAATTATCTATTTGACACAATTTCCTTTAGGAAGAGACTGTTATAAGACATCCATTAATAGTCGTTTACTGTACTTCCTCCGTTCCACCCTAAATCAAATTAGCGATAATAATATTTTCAATAACAATTTTTAAATTTGTATTTGGATCATTATTTTTATTTAAATATTGGTTAAAGTTACATACGCTAGTTCGATTTGAAGTGAGACAAAGCTATACATTTTCTATTTTTTCCCCATCTCCAAAATAATTTATTTTAATCACGTTAAGATAAATAAAATTTATTTTTCACATAGTTTTTCTATATGAAAAGAACAATTATTTTAAATTTATGTATAATATTTGTTTTCTTTTTCCTTGGGTTTTAATTGAAGAGAATAGAAAAGAAAAAGAAAAAATGATTTGACAAGGTCGTAAAAACATTAAATTGAAGGATAAATTTTGAGTGGTTAATATAATTAATTTCGTTGATTTGTTAAACGATTTTAAAGAACGTGTTTGAGTTATTTGTATATAATTTGTGTTACTGTAGACACCCCATTCTGAATCCATCGGATCACATTTATACCACTCTAAGTCTCGCTTTGAGTCAAGAAGTAGAAATCCACCATTTCGTCATGTTTCGTTAAGTTTTGACTAACCATCATTAGTTTGGGACTAAACTGCATACGAGATAACGAGGAAAGGACAAAATTGTCCAACAGAAGCAATATCTCGCCGCGAGATGGCGTGTCTCGCGCGAGATATCGTCCCTCTGCACCATGCAGAAGACAGTTTCCTCGTCGATTTCAACCTCTTTTCGGGATAAAACTTCATCCATCCGGCCAACCAATAGAGTTTGGAGTCTGGAACCATCCTGTAGTGTTTGATTTCATCTTCAACACTTCTCCAACCCCTATAAATACTTGGTGACTTCCAAGGTTCAAGGGACCACGAATTTTCACAACACACACATATTTTGTTAGTTTCTTTCCCTGAAAGAATCCTACAAAATCACCCTAAAATCACCCTAAAAATCACCTCAAAGTTTGTTTGTCAACCTTGTTGATAAACAAGCATCAAGATTTGAGTCAAGGACTGAGGCGAAGCTCTGTCCGTATCAAGATTCGATTCTAAACTTGAGTCGAAATTCTGCCCAAATCACCTCACGCAAGGTAACCCCTAAATCCCTTTCTAATTGACTATTAGAGTGGTATAAATCTATTGAATTTAGGATCGGCCTAGAGCCTCTCCAAATCATGGGGATGGTCTCGAAGCAATCGATCCTACATTCCGTTTAACCTCGTTAAATGGATCTTTACTTGTCATATTTAAAATCGTTTTTCTTCTTTTCTCTGAAAACCTCTCTTTTCTTTAGCAAGACCAATCTCCGTATTGGGTGGAATGGATGCTCCTTGACCTACCAATTCCATAACCTAAGCCCCGAACCCAATCTCTTTCAAAAAAATGATTTTTCTATGTTTTCCAAACGAATAATATAGGTGGCGACTCGAAATCAATCACGACGCTCACAGTGGCGACTCCGCTGGGGATTTAAAATTAAGAGGCTTAAACTTGCGTCAAAATTAAAAGAGAGGTTTTCAAAGAAAATTATTGTAAATTCGATTTTACGCCTCGAGATGAGGTGCATATCTCGCACGAGATATCCTATCTCGCGCGAGATATCGCCTCGGCAATCTGGTTATTTTCTGGTTTCTCCCGTTCATCTCATAGTCCAAGGCGAGAGCCGAACACGCAAGGGGGATCCCAGAATTCATTATCTGCAGAGTTCCCACGTCTTAAGGCCTCCCTTAAGATGTAGAACTCAAATTTTTATTTCATTTAAATAATTGATTATTATTTATAAACTGCGTGTGATTGGGTTTTATTTAATTAAAGTCCGGTCCGTTGGGGATTCGGGAGATGTAAATTAATTTATTTATCTCTCTTTCTCTCTCTTTATGTGGAACTACGATGGCCTGAGTCTCCCTAAATTGGGAGAAACGTAGGCAACCACTTGGTGCGGCCACTATCTGTTTTCCTTTTGATTTTCAAAAAAAAATCCCTATTTTATCTATCACCTAGATTGACTATCACACACGCGCACTCATGATATATCTGTCATTGCACTGCATACCCTCTATAAACCCGGGACCCACACTAAGGACGGATGACGGTAACCACCTAGTCGTCGATATCTCCGAAGTTGGACAATCCCACTCTGCGTATTCAATCCACTTAGATTGTCATATCGCGGGGAGCCTAGCCTTCCAGCCCTGCATCGCCACATTCTTATATAGATTGTCTTTTTAGGATCACTCCGTGACCGATCGGTTTTGACTCGGTGATCTTTTCTTGTTTTTGACCAAAACAAAGCCATGTAAAATTGACAATAAAGAAGGACTCGGAAAAGTCCCTTCGGAAAAAGTCCCTTTCGGAAAAAGTCCCTTCGAAAAATGACCCTTTCGGATGTCCCTTTGAAAAAATATATATACATATAATCCTTCGAAAAAAATGATCTTACATGGCTTTGTTTTACAAAAATCGGATTTATTGCTCAGTCGTTAGGTTCTGATAAAGGCCTTAGAAACCCCTCAAAACGGATTTCCCGTTCCGACCAAAATTTAGGTCTAATAAAAATCGACTATTCGTGTGTTTATCTCGCGCGGGACTACATATCTCGCGCGGGATAATGTATCTGTTTACTGAAACTGAGCCTGAGCCATTTAAGCCTGCTTCCGACTCGTTGGGGCTAGATTTGATCCTGATATCGTCTCTGCATCTCTTCACGCAAGTTTTCCAAAACTACTCAACTTCAAGACTCCCAACACAATGTCTACAGAAAAGTACTTCGTCACTAAGAAAGATCTCGAAGTGGAAGATTTGCGAAAGATGACCAAGTCTCTTGTCGCTGAAATGGAGCATGTTGAAGGTTTGAGGGAAGCCTTTGATTTACCTTCCACCCGCATTGCTAGGGATTTCCGGAAGATGGAAAGTGACTCCGACAGTGTACGATCATCCGTACAAGAGGAGCTAAGTGACATCAAAACTCAACTTGCCAAAGCCCTGCAGCAAATTAACGACAATGACTCGTGGCATCACATGGAAGAGTCCATCCAAGCTGAAAAGACAAAGATACTGATTGAAGAGCTCGAGGAAGTCAAGAGCGAACTCGAGACCATGACCCAAAAGTGTATCAACCTTGAAGCCCACATTGAAGATGACATTGATGAGATGGTCAAGTATTTCCTCAATACTCTCTACCGTTACCTCAAAGAGAAAATGGAAGAAGAATATCAGTCTCGCCACCTCGTCTTCGTGCAACACTACGAGAACCATAATCGAGACCTCCACAATCAAATGGCTAAGCGAAGGAAGGGTAGGATCTTCTCCGACATCGGAAATATCTCTCTCGGTCATCTCTTCAGAAGTCTTCGCAAGGATGGAAAGATGAGCCCAATGGAGGGTTACATACCCAAGAGAGAAGGGCGAGCTCCACACCTCTACTGTTTCTATCACCAGTGCTATGGCCACCATACCGATGATTGTTTCAACTTGAAGAATGCAATCCAAGATTTAATTGACAGCGTGTAAGTACCCAAATCTGGCTCATGCCTTCCGGTTAAGTTTCCCGGCAATTCCCCGGACTTTCCTAAAGTCCGAGAGCAATTCCGGAACTGTTCCGAACCTTCCGAGGGCTGAAGGGATTGCTTTAAATTAAAAAAGCACGTTTTCCTTAATATGGAAAACCTTCTAGAAGTGCCACCTTGCATGATTCTAGAAACATGCTGAGTCACAAGGGATAATGTCGCACGGCTGCATTAGGAGGGAACTCCTGGCCGCACGGCTTCATTGGCGATTTCCAGACTGCCTATAAATAGAGGCCTCCTCTACCCATTTTGATATAACAACAAATTTCCAACATAAAAACTCTCCTAAAATATCCTACGAAGATCAGGAAGCTGAAGGTGCCAAGAAGCCACCTCCCTCCTCCTTGAAGCCTCCAAAAGTTGGTCCATCCACTAGGCAAACTCCAAAGAAGAAGAGGTCACCACCATTAGTAACCTCTCACTCCCTTATCTTGCATTATACTTGCTTTATGTGATATTCTTGCTCCTTGCATTTACATATTGCTATATAAAAATGCATCCTTTGCACCTAAAAACCTATTTTTGACATAAAAATGCATCCTTTGCACATAAAAATCATGTCTTTACATTAAAGGTGCATCCTTTGCACCTAAAACCCATTCCCATGCATAAAGATGCATCCTTTGCACTAAAAATCATCTCTTTACAATCAAAGTAGCATCCTTTGCTTTCAAAATGTAGTCTTTATGCATCCTTTGCATATAAAATGCTATTTTTCCACATAAAAATGCATCCTTTGCATTAAAAATCCTTTCTTTACATAAGAAGCATCCTTTGCAATCAAAGAGAATCCTTTGCACTTAAAAATGTCATCTTTTCCTTAAAAATGTCATTTTTATCATAAAAAATGCATTCCCCATGTCCCCATTAGTATCCTTTCGAACGAACCGGTGTAAAGATCCCATCTTTATATCGTTTCTTCCATTAAAGGTGCCACAATCTCTTTAGAAAGGGATAAAACTTGAACCCTATATCTCCGATTATCACTTAAGACGAGCATGAAAGCCCCTATATAAGCTCAATCGTCTTAAGGTGTAGGATTGATGGGCTAAGGACACTCCTTTTCTAAAAAACCTCATTTTGAACTATAAAAGAGAGTCCTTCTCTCGATCACGCAAGACCCAAGGTCAAATAAGCGATGATCACAAGTCCAAGATGAGGATGGGATCAAAGTCCCGAACACATAAAAATCCAAGGAATCCCGAGCGACAACCAACTAAATGGTTTGTACGTCCGGAAGACAACTTGGGACACCCCCCCCTCTTTTCAACACATACACACAAGAAAGCACGCAAGCAAGCACGAAAAATGGAATCTTGGGAGACTTGCTACGGCAAGGCACCTTGGGTGAACGACGATCCGTTCTTCCCAAGGGGTAACTTAACCTTCGAACCCTAAATCCTTTTTTTCAAAGTTTTGAGGAAATCAAAATGGCGTGGCGACTCCGTTTTTCAAATTAAACCGGATGTTTTCAAACTCGCGTGAATCCAATCTAAAAACAAAAAAAAAATAGAATTTGGGCACACATTCACAGTTTGGCGACTCTGCTGGGGACATCCCAAAGGAGAAAAGCTTTCATTTTCAAAATAAACGATACCCGGTATATAGGTGGAAACCACTAACCTTCCTGTATCGCTTCCTAACCCGGGGCTTGGGATAAAAGGTGGTCTAACAATCCCACGTATCGGTATCCCTTTTCGAAAAAATAAAAAGAAAGCTTTTTTTCCTTTGAGCGGGTTAGACTCCCGTCGCGGATTCCAATTATCGTGCTTGCTTTCTTTCCTTGCATTGCATTGCATTGCATCTTGAATCTTGGGAATTGTGCATACTCTGAACAGGAAGCCTGCTAAAAGCTGAAAGGTGCCTAAAATGTTCGGAAAAACAGCCTGCAGATCAAAGCAAATGGAACCTGGAAAATTGCTTGATGCAGCCGTACGGCTTAATCCTCCCTGGATTCTGACCGGGCGGCTTCATTGGCAATTCCACCAGGACAAAATTGAGATTAATCTGGTAGCCTTGGCAGCTTGGGGATATTCAGTCCCAAGACTGACTGGGGCTCCCAGAAAATTTACGTGTCGTATCTATTGCATTTTCCCCCGTCCCGAAAAATCATTCCTTTAAAACACATTTCTGAAAATCTCTGTTTTAACTCAAAAAGGAACATTTTTTAGGAGACCGCACACTACGCGCACCTTATATATCCTGTACACTTTGCACGCACGTCCCTTTAAACCCGGGGTGGTTTTCGGTTGCGATCCTGAGACGGCCTTACGATGCTCCCGGGCGCGCACGGAATCACCCCAAACTCCCCATGGCAGCCAGTGTCGACCAATGCACAGTCCGTGTCACACGTTTCAAAAAACCGTGACTTTTTGGTTGGTTTTTGGTCTAGTCCGTGTCATACAGCCCAGTTGCATATCCCCGTAAAGGTCAAGCCTTAGTTCATAACGGAAGACAGGTCCTTCGCGCAAGCGAAACTCTGCCAAAATTCCGACAAGGAAAAATTGGCAAGACCTTGACTCTGGCATTGACTTTGACCTTGACCTGCACGAAATGCGTAAGAGTCGAGACCGAGTCTGTGCCAAAAGTCCAAAGATCTTCCGCACAAGCAGAGCTCTGCCAAAATTCCGACAAAGGAAAAAATTGCAAGATCTTGACTCCGGCGTTGACATTGACCTTGACCTGCACGGAATGCGTAAGAGTCGAGACCGAGTCCATGCCAAAAAAAATCCAAAGATCTTTCGCTCAAGCGAAGCTCAGCCAAAATTCCGACAAGGAAAAATTGGCATGATCTTGACCCGGCATTGACTTCGATTTTGACTCACGCACAGTGTATGCAACGAAGCTCAATGTGACACTGTGTCATCCGACTTTTACCGCCCGACCCATGCCTATTATCTTCTCGGACATTACCGAAAAGTCAAAACGTCAATCTCGCAAGCGAAATTCTGCCGAAATTCTGTTAAGGCTGAAAGACGAGACTTTCCTGGTATTGCCTTGACTATAATTTGCATCGCTCGTGCGTTAAAAGTTCCTATGACCCGCTAGACCCGTTAGGAGCGTTCTTCTCTCTCGGTCGGTGGGATCCGCGTGCCCTATAGGACCCTCGTCCGGGGCTGTCCACCCTGGGAGGTCGAAATACAGGTGGAATACGAGGGGCTTATAGACGTAGTGACGGAACCCACTGATCCAGGATCTAGAGTAGTTGCGAAAAAGAAGGGCAGAACCCCTTTTCCAACCAAATAGAAATTAATAAAAGACACTGTTTTAAGTAAATTGGAAGATTCTTAATTGGCATATTGCTTGAGCCTTCAGCCTAAACACCTACCCCGAGTCTAAACCTCTCCTATCCCTTTCCCGTAGCGAGAAAGAAGTGGCTGAGAACACCGGGTCAGCAGTTTGTCGGCGCAGAGGTCTCAAATAACCCGTCAAAATCTTCAAGTCTCAGTTTTCCAGTGTCAAAATGGCCAACGTGGTAATCAACAATGGCAATGACCAAGTAGTCGGAGAAGCCATCCCAGTTCAACCCAGACCCCATATCTGGTATGATGTGTGTGATTGTGAGGATTGTCTGGAATACGAGTATCAAGAATGGATTAACGAAGACGCTCCTTCAAGAAAGAAGAAGAAGAGGAAGTCCATGCAACAGAAATTAAAAGAAAGGTACGAAGCCGGAGATAAGAGCGTGGGAACATTAGGGGAGCCTTCAAGCAAGTTCGACTACTACGTGCGATGGAGAAGCCCGTCAGATTGCAAAGGGGGAAGCAAGACCGTTTTCTGTCCGATCTTCAATCTTGGGCGAGACATAACTTCCAAAATCACAAGGGACTGCTTGATTCTTCCTTCAAGATCAAGTCTTTATGGCGTTTGAGGGATCTCCCGCCCGATTGGGACTCCGTTGAGAGCCGCAGAAAGTTCGGGACGTCCGGAGACATGTTTATCAGCTTCTCTTACAACGAAATTGTCCCAATGCACGAAGACTTCGTGAGCCTTGATCGGGGGTCCCGAGACCGAGGCTATATCTATTCCGCCGATCGGAGACGTGCCGTGGTGATAAAGCTTGCATCTTTTCTCGCGCATTCCTCTCGGGAGAGGCCGAGAGGATGATGGTAGCCCTGATAGGATTGACCTTTCGATATCCCGGGCAGGTTTGGGTCTCCGTATATGGCTGCGACCACGGTGGCTATGGATGCTTTCATTCTTTGCGTATTCTCTCGTTACGTTCACCGCCGAGTCCGTGGGGATTCTCATAGTGGTCTCCTGGACATGGTCGAGACTGCGCAGGGCTGGGAAGGATATTGTCCCGCTGGTTTTGGGAGAGACATTTCATGGGATCGACAGGATGGCTCGGGGAGACCATTTCATGAGATCCGGGAGTCCCGCTGTGTTGACCTTATGGCTGCAGGAGAGGCTCGGGGCTCTGCCAGGGGCTTTGCCGACTCAGTGCCCTTGGGTGATTTCTCGGAGAGGTGCGCCTAGGCAGCAGGAACAGGGTAGCTGGGAGCTGATGATGGCTAGGCTATCCACTTCGGACATCCGTTGGTGGATACCTCATTGGAGGTTGCATCTGTGAGGATATTTCAGAGTCTTATGTTGTGAGGGTTCCAGATTCTGCTGGTCATCCTTTTATATACCCTGCTTGGTATCCAGGCAGTTTGGGGCTTTACAGGAGCCTTTGAGTGACTGGGAGGACATCCGGACCATGGAGGTGGTGTCATTGGACATGAGGGATCCAGCCAGCTTCTCTTTCTTCTCGAGGGCTTGGATATATGTCGCTTTCCCACCTGTGGCTATCTTCAGGAGCAGTGAAGAGCACCATCTTGACCACCGTCTACTTGGACCGGTACGAGAGGGAGATGGGAGCGACTGTGTCATCTTGGAGGAGAGACGTCGAGCTTTATTGGGGCCGACCACGACTCGAGTAGGACTCTCGAGGGAGACCGAGGCTAAGGCGAGTTGCCATAACCAGTCAGGTGACTTGGTCGAGATATGGAGGCTCGGTACAAGAGGTTGTCCGAGGTCGCTCCTTTGACCGAGGCTCGCAGGGAGGAGGTACGGACTCGTGCTCGTATAGAGAGAGCGCTTATTGACACGGGGTTGTTGGAGGCTCCAGTGAGGATACCGAAGGTCGGGATGAGGGATACCGACATCATAGACAAAAAGAGGAAGAAGACTCGACGGGGCCGAGGAAAAGGGAAGAAGACCAAAGAAGACTCAGCGAATGACGACTGACAGATCTTTTCTTAGGATTCCCTTATTGCCATTTTGCAAACACATTAATTTATTTAGGCATTTTATTGTATTTTAGATCTTTGTAGCAGGTTAGCAGAGTCAAGAGGTAGACCGTGCTTGAACTCATCAAGAAGTTTTTAACTTGTAATGAACAAGAAATATTATTTCAGAAATTAGTCAAGACACATTTCATGGAAATTCAAATGTCTTCTTTTTTTTTTTTATTGATCAGGACACATTTCATGGAGACTTAATCGTCCTTTTTATTGTTTAGACCGAACCATATATGGCTGCCTACGTTCCCCTTTTACAAGAAAGACTAAGGGGCTCAGGTCTACGTAGTTCATTCTGGTGAACTAATATTTTCATGTGCAACCCTGTTTTTTGCCTAGACCGCCCCTTTTGGGGTTTTCAGCCTAGCTGGGCATTACTCTTTTTGCACTAAGATTTTTTTTCTTTTTTTTTTTTTTTTTTTTTTTATATGTGCAACCCCGTCTTTTGCCTAGACCGCCCTTTTTGGGGTTTTCAAATTAGCCGGGTATTACTCTTTTGCACTTTTTTTTTTTTATTATTTTTTTTTTTTTTTTTTTTTTTTTTAGATATAGTATCTTTTGAGCTTATCACCGTTGACCGGGTGGACAAAGGGATTGCCATCCAAGTCCGCAAGCTTCATGGCTCCTCCCGATAGTATCTTCTCGCACCACATAAGGGCCGATCCAGACGGGTTCCCATTTTCCTGTGGGGTTGTCTCTCGGTAGGGCTTTACTTTCAAGACTAAGTCACCCTCTTTGATGTCTCCGGCCTTGACTTTTTATCAAACGCTCCGCCATTCGCCTCCGGTATGCTCGGTGTGTTCCATGGCTTTGAGCCTTCTCTCATCGAGGTGGCTAATTCATCATGCCGGCTTCGTAGCCATTCTACTTCGTTGACACTGCTTTTCCAGGAGGACCCTTAATGACGGGATTTCCAACTCCACCGGTAACACCGCTTCCATCCCGTAAGTTAGGGCAAAAGGAGTTTCTCCCGTGGCCGTTCCGACAGACGTTCGTAGCCCTGCAGTGCTAGGTGCAGCTTTTCGGGCCAATCACGACCACGGGTGGCCATCTTCCTGATGATCCGCTCGAGTGTCTTATTAGCAGCCTTCCACACTCCATTGGTCTCGAGGTCCGTACGGGGACGACTTGTGGCGAGTAACTCAATTCTCGACAGCTAGCCTATCGCAGCCTTCCTTCGAAGTGTGTCCCATTATCGAGATGATCTCGCTGGGCACCCCATATCTCGCACATTATGTTTTCTTTGATGAACCGGGCCACTTTTCTCGAAGTGAGGACCTTGTAGGACTTGGCCTCTACCCACTTGGTGAAGTAGTCGATGACTACCAACACGAACTCGTGCCCATTACTTCCTCGTCGGGGCTATTTTTCCTATCACGTCAATGCCCCAAGTTGCAAACGGCCAAGGAGTCGTCATGCAAGATGTCATGAGGCGGGAGATGGTTGAGGTTGGCAAACCGCCGGCACTTGTCGCAGTTCGGACGTGCCGGACGCAGCCTGCCTCCATGGAGATCCAAAAGAGTATCCCATTCTCGAGGATCACTTGCATCGTGGCTCGCATTCATGTGAGGACCGCAAGGACCATTGTGGACTTCGGCCATCAACTCTCCGGCTCTTTCTTGAGTGACACATAAGAGGAGTGGTCCTTGATAGCGTTTCTTGTACAAAGTTGCCTCCTAGGATGACATAATGGGAGGCCAACCTTTTCGTGGCTCGCAAGCTTTTGGCTCGACACCTTCT
The DNA here is from genome assembly GCA_022495995.1 of Adenophora triphylla var. japonica. Taxonomy (NCBI): domain Eukaryota; kingdom Viridiplantae; phylum Streptophyta; class Magnoliopsida; order Asterales; family Campanulaceae; genus Adenophora; species Adenophora triphylla. The sequence continues at coordinate 419,729 of JAFEMH010000647.1, forward strand.
TTGGTCTACCTTCTTCGTCTCTCGAAAGCCGACTCTCCGTCTTTGAGGAATTGGTAACTGATTGTACCAAGGTTCCTTTATAGGCTCGGGTCCTGTGTCCACTTCACAAATGTAAGGTCAGCTTCTCTTCTACCCACTCAAGGGCTTTATGGCTTTTCCTCGGGGATCTCTACCAATGAGGCTAGAGTAGCTAGGGCATCTCGCGACCGTTCTTTTCCCTGCAAGTAGTGGAAAGTCACTTCTCCGAACCGTCCCAAATAACTCCTCCATACGGGCATGATACCGTTGCAGATTAGGGTCCACAGCCTTCCACTTGTTGGAGACTTGGTTGATGATCGTGGCCGAGTCTCCGTAAACTTCGAGCTCCTTGACATTTCTTTCTAAGGCAGCCTCCAAACCAAAGAATGCAAAGCTTCATACTCGGCGACATTGTTCGTGGCAGAAAGTTCAACTTGAGGGCTACGGGGGTATGCTCATCTTTCGGATCGACCAATAGCATTCCTACACCATTTCCTCTTTTGTTAGCGGCTCCGTCAAAGAACAATTGCCATCTATTCTCAGCTCAACCGCAAAGATCCCTTCATCTCGGGAATTGGGGTTCGTGCCCTCTCGTCTTCATTACTCGGGGAAATTCGCCAGTGATCCGACAATGCTTGACCCTTGATGGCCTTTCTGGTCACATAGTTGATGTCGTATTCGCCAAGAAGAAGGACCACTTCGCTAAACGCATCGAGAGGGAAGGCTTGTCAAAGATGTACTTGATGGGGTCCATTTTCGAGACCAAATTCACAGTGGCGGGCTTCGCATATAATGCTTCAATTTGCCGACTACCTGCACTCGCCTCCCGCACAGTCTTTTCACATGCCGAGTAATTGAGCTCACTCCCCGTAGCTTCCCGACAAAGTAAATGGCGTTTCTACCCGAGAGTCTTTCTTTTCCCGAGCAAGCATAGCCCCAACCGCCGTGTCTCAGGATAAAGGAGATAGAGCGTAAGAGGCTTCGTCTATGTGGGGGCATAGTACGTGGGGATGTACTAAGTATGCCTTGATCCGGTCAAAGGCATCTTGGCATTCTTCGGTCCATTCTCAGGTCCACATTCTTCTTCATGAGCTTGAAGATGGGCTCGCACATAGTGGTCAACCGATTGACGAAACGGCCGATGTACCGCAATTTACCCATGAAGCTCTTGACTTCGTCCTGGGTTTGAGGTGGCCTCATATCCATGATGGCTTTGATCTTTCTGGGGTCAACTTCTATACCTCGCTCCGTGACCATATACCCAAGCACTTTTCCCTTGTCACTCCGAAGGTGCATTTCGTGTGGTTTAGTCTCATGGAATGTTGTCTCAACCTCTCAAAGAATTTTCGTAGGTCAACAAAGTGCCGCCCACCCTCTCCTTTGGAGTGGATTATCATATCATCTACGTAGACCTCAATCTCCTTGTGGATCATGTCATGAAAAAGCGCGGTCGCTACCCTTTCGTAAGTAGCCCCGGCATTCTTGAGCCCGAATGGCATTACCGTATAACAAGAGGTTCCCCATGGTGTGGTGAAGGCCGTCTTTCCTTGGTCTTCCTCGGCCATCTTGATCCGGTTGTAGCCTCGCAAAACCATCAACGAAGGATTTGACTTCGTAGTTGGCAAGTGGAGTCCACCAGATGTCTATGTTTGCGTAGGGTAGTCGTCTTTGGGCCGGCCTTGTTCGCATCTCGGAAATCCACACAAAGAGCCGCACCTTCCCATCGGCCTTGGTTACTTGGCCACGATGTTGGACAACCATGTCGGGTATTCAATGACTCGATGAACCCTACCCGCAGTAGCTTCCTCAATTTCTTCTTTGACCCGTAGAGACCATTCCGGCTTGATCTTTCTCGCTCGCTTTACCGGCTTAGCATCTCGGTGCTAGAGGGATTCTCGTGGTTCTACTATCGAACCTGCCTAGCCCCTAAGCATATCCTTGTATGACCATGCAAACACGTCGACGTATTCTCCGAGTAGCTCGATCAATCCGTCCCTTTCAACCCCCGGAAGAAGCTTCCAATCTGTGTCTCTTTAGGTTCCTCAATAGTACCCAAGTTCACACTTATCAAAACCTCCTCGGCTGGGCCCGGTTTTCCTCTTTTCCGAAACCCGCTTAAAGATTTCTTTAATGTATTGTTCGTTTAGTGTGTTTGCATCTTGTTCAAATGATTCATTATTAACCGTTGTTAAGTTTTGAGTTAATTTATCATTTGTTAAGTTGGCAATAAGAGGATAATCGTAAAGATTTGTCATTTCATTCAAGATAAGGGGAAAGATGACATCGATTACATTTTCATAATCCTCAGCGTGAGGCCTTCTGGATGACTCGAGGACCGGAATTCAAAGATTCCCGACTCGACCGAATAGACAACACCGACTCGACCCTACGCTACTTATTGACTCGAGGGGGACTTGACAAGGGTTGGACCGGATCTCACTCCTTCTTGCCGTTGCCCTGGGAGTAGCAGCCTTGCGCCGTTCTTCGTAAAGTTGGAGACTTCGAACCGATCAAAAGCTTGCCGGAAATCATTAACAGCCGGTACCGTGGAAAGATGGTGAGGGGAACTAAAGTAACTTGTTGCAATCTTTCAGCCTAGCTCTTCCGTAGCGATCGGACTCATTGACCGAAGGGTCTCGACTCATCTTATCAATGCACCGCCGATAACTCATTTTCTCTTTACCGATCTTGGACACCACGACTAGCCAGCAGAGCCAACCGTAAGGGTTGGCCTCGGATAATGCCGATGAAGTCTTCTTCGTAGGGGATCTTAATTCTTCCTTGATCTGCTATGTATTCAATAGGCTTTCGTGTTCTCGCTTCTAGATCTCGCTAGCTTCTCATTGAACTTCACGATGGCCACAAATTCAGCACTTTCGCTTCAAGAGGATCACTATACATGGGGATATCAGCCGGATCGTGCTTGGGGTGACGGGTTCCTTGACAAAGGTTCTTTGGCATAACCGACATAGTAGTCGAACTTGCCCGAAGGCTCTCCCAAAGTTCCTACGCTCTTGTCCCCAGCCTTCGTATCTTTCCTTAAGCTTCGCCGTGTGGACTTTCTCTTCTTCTTCTTCCTTGAAGGAGCGTCCTCATTGATCCATTCTTGATACTCATACTCTAAGCGCCTTCACAATCACATACATCATACCGTATGTGAGGCTTGGGTTGAACCGGGATAGCCCCTCCAATTGCTTGGTCATTACCGTTGTGGATTACCATGTTGGCCATTTTGACACCGAAAAGCCGACAAAACCGAGGATTCTCGCGAACCGGTTCCGAGGATTCTCGCGCTAACAAGTCGCCGACCCTGTTCTCACCCACTTCTTTCTCGCCGCGGGAAAGGGATAGGAAAGGTTTAGACTGGGTAGGTGTTTAGTCGAAGGCCTGTGCAATATGCAAATTAGAATCTTCAAGTTTACTTAAAATGTTGTCTTTTATTAATATCTATTTGGTTGGAAAAGGGGTTCTCGCCCTTCTTTTTTCACAACTACTCTAGATCCCGGATCGCTGGGTTCCGTCACTACGTCTATAAGCCCTCGTATTCCACTCCGTATTTCGACCTCCCAGGTGGACACTCTGCGAGGGTCCTATAGTGGCACGCGGATCCCACCGACCGAGAGTAAAGAACGCTCCTATCGGGTCTAGCGGGTCATAGGACCTTTCAACGCACGAGCGATGCGGATTATAGTCAAGGCAATACCGGGAAAGTCTCGTCTCTCTCGCCTCGACGGATCTTTGCAGTTTCGCTTGAGCGAATGACGGTTTTTGACTTTCGGTAATGTCCGAGAGAATAATAGGTACATGGGTCGGGCGGTAAAAAGTCTGGATGACACATGTCACATTGAACTTCGTTGCATACACGGTGCGTGGGTCGGAATCGAAGTCAATGCCGGCCAAGATCTTGCCAATTTTTCCTTGTCGGAATTTTGGCAGAGCTTCGCTTGAGCGAAAGATCTTTTGATTTTTGGCAAAGACTCGGCCTTGACTCTTACGCATTCCGTGCGGGTCAAGGTCAATAGTCAATGTCGGAGTCAAGATCCCACCGATTTTTCCTTGTCGGAATTTTCAAGAAATTTCGCTTGAGCGAAAATCTTGGCTTCCGTTATGAGCTAAGGCTTGACCTTTACGTGGGTATGCAACCGGGCTATATGACACGGACTAGACCAAAAACCAACCAAAAGTCACGGTTTTTTGAAACGTGTGACACCTGGACCGTGCATTGGTCGACACCGGCCGCCATGGGAGGTTGGGATGATTCCGTGCGCGCCCGGAGCATCGTAAGGCCGTCCGTGATCGCACTCGGAACCACCTCTGCTCAAGGACGTGCGTGCAAAAGTGTACATGTGATATATCAAAGTGCGCGTAGTGTGCGGTCTCCTAAAAATGTTCCTTTTGAGTTAAAACAGAGATTTTCATAATGTGTTTTAAAGGAATGATTTTCGGACGGGGAAAATGCAACACGTAAGCACGTAAATTTTTCTGGGAGCCCTGGGCCGCCATGGAGCCGAGTAGCCCCAAGCCGCTAGGACCGCGTATTAACCATGATTTTTCCCGGTGGAATTAAAGACCGAGGTCGCCCGCCGAATCCAATGAGGATTGAGCCGTACGACCGCATGGATCAATTTTCCAGGTTCCACTCCTCTTGCTATTTTTCGAGTTGTTTCCCGTTTCAAAGTATGCACTGTATCCCAAGATGCAAATGATGCAATGCATGGTAAAGAAAGCAAGCATGATTAATGAAATCGGCGATGGGAGTCTAACCCGCTCAAAGGGAAAAGCTTTCTTTTTTTTTTTCAAAATTGTTTTTTCGAAAAGGGATACTGGTACGTGGATTGTTAAACCACCGGTTATCCCAACTCCCACGTCGTGGAGTGTACAGAAGGGTAAGTGGTTTCCACCTATATACCGAGTATCGATTTTTGTTTTGAAAATAAAAGCTTTTCTCCTTTGGGATGTCCCCAAATGAGTCGCCAAACCGTGAATGTGGTGCCCAAATTTTGTGTTGGATTCACGCGAGTTTGAAGACATCCGAGTTATTTGAAAAACGGAGTCGCCACGTCATTTTGATTACTTCAAAACTTTGAAAAAGGTTTTTACTTGGGTTCGGAGGTTAAGTTACCCCTCGGGAAGAACGTTTGGCGTTCACCCAAAGTGCCTTGGGCCTGAGCAAGTCTCCCAAGATTTCATTAATCGTGCTTGCTTGCGTGCTTTCTTGTGTGCATGTGTTTGAAAATAAGGGGGAAATGTCCCAAGTTGTCTTCCTGACGTACAAACCATTTATTGATTGTCGCCCGTGATTCCTTGGAATTTTATGTATTTGGGATTTTTATCCCGTCCTCATCTTATGATTTGTGATCATCGCATTTTAAACCTCGGGACCCTCGGGACTTGCGTGATCGAGAGAATGACTCTCATTTGGTCAAAGATGAGGTTCTTTAGAAAAGGAGGGTCCTTAGCCCATCAATCCTACGCTTTAAGACGGTCGAGCTCGTATAGAGGCTTCATACTCTTTCTTAAGCGATAATCGGAGATATAGGGTTCAAGGTGTCCCTTTCTAAAGAAATATGGAACCTTTAATGGAAGGAACGATGTAAATATAGGATCTTTTACACCGGTCCGTTCCAAGGTTGGGGGAAAGGGGGAAATGCATGATGAAAAATGACACTTTAATGAAAAGATGACATTTTTGGGTTGCAAATGATGCACTTAGTTTAAAGAAATAATCTTTATTGCAAATGATGCATAAAGATTTGATTTTTATGCAAATGATGCATTTTTGTTGAAGAAATTGGCATTCATTATGCAAATGATGCATAAAGATTGCATTTTGAAAAGCATATGATGCTAGTTTATGGTAAAGACATGGTCTTTATAGCAAATGATGCTTAAACAAGGGGTTTTGAATGCAAAGGATGCATTTTTATTGAAAAGATTGGATTTTTATATGCAAATGATGCATAAAAATGACATTTTTATTTGAAAATGGAAGTTTTAGGTGCAAAGGATGCACCTTTATGAAAAAAGACTACATTTTTATGAAAAATGATGTCTTAATGCATGCAAAAGGGAAAGGGGGTGATAAAGATGTGATCTTTAACTATGAATGCCAAGTCCCAAGCAAGATATATGAATGCAATGAGCAAGTATATCAATTAAAAGCAAGGTTAGGGCGTGCGAGGTTACCAATTGCTTCCTTTGCTTCTTTGGTCGGAGCTAGGAGGAGAGATTGGTCTTGGATCTTCAAGGAGGAGGGAGGGAGCTTCTTGGCCTTCTTCTTCACCTTCTTGAGCCTTCACCAATATTCTTCACGTCTTGGGAGTGACTGAGTGTATTGCTATGGATTATGTGTATTGTTGTTGTGTGTTGAAATGGGTAGAGGAGGGCCTCTATTTATAGGCAACCGGGATAAGGCTAATGAAGCCGTGCGGCCGCAGACCTTGGGCTAATGCAGCCGTGCGGGCTTATCCACAATGACTCAAAGATTCTAGAACCACGCAAGGTGGCATTATTCTAGAACTTTCTTCCTAATTAAGAAAACGTGTTTTCTTAATTAGGAAGGATCCCTTCAGCCCTAATTTTAATTTGGGACCTGCTCCAGACATTTCCTAACACTAGGAAGGTCCGGGAATTACCGGGAAACTTACCGAAATTGCCGGAAATTTAACCTAAGGCATGAGCAGATTTGGGTACTTACAAGATCGCTGTGTAGATTTCGTGGATCCGAACAAGGCCAGCCCCAAAGACGATTACCCCTTTGCCGAACATAGACATCCCGGTGGACTCCACTCGCCAACTACGAGGTCAAATCCTTCGTTGACGGCTTTGCAGCTACAACCGCATCAAGATGGCCGAAGAAGACCAAGAGAAGACAGATGTACTCCTTCACCACACCGTGGGAACTTATCGCTATACCGGTGATGCCATTTGGGCTTAAGAATGCCGGGGCTACTTATCAAAGCGGGCAAAGAACCGCGCTTTTCATGACATGATCCACAAGGAGATTGAGGTCCACGTCGACGACATGATAATCCACTCCAAAGGCGAGAATGGACAACACTTTGTTGACTCCGCGAAAGTTCTTCGAGAGGCCGAGACAACATTCCATGAGACTAAACCATGCTAAATGCACCTTCGGAGTGACAAGGGGAAAAGTGCTCTGGGTATATGGTCACTGAGCGAGGTATCGAAGTCGACCCCGAAGGATCAAAGCCATTATGGACATGAGGCCACCTCGAACCCGTGTAAGTCAAAAGCTTTATGGGCAAAATGCAGTATATCACCCACTTCACAACCCGCCACCACTATGTGCGAGCCCATCTTCAAGCTCATGAAGAAGAATGTAGACACAGTAATGGACCGAAGAATGCCAGGATGCCTTTGACTGCATCAAGGCATACTTAGTACATCCTCCGTGATATGCCCCCACATAGACAGTAAACCTCTTCTCGGCTGCCTATCTCACCTGTCACCGACACTACGCTTGGGGCTATGCTTACTCAGAGAAGAAAGACTCTCTGCGTAGAGAATGTCATTTACTTTGTCGCCCGGAAACTACTAGCTGGAGTGAGCCTAATTACTCAAAGACAATGCGAAAAGACTGTAGGACTGTCCGGGGTAGCCTAAGTAAGTCAAGCATTATATGCAAGCCCACACCGTGAACTTGGTCTCAAAAATGGACCCCATCAAGTACATCTTTGATAAGCCTTCCCTCTCGATGCGTCTAGCAAAGTGGTCCTTCTTCTTAGCTGAGTATGACATCAACTATGTGACCAGAAAGGCCATCAAGGGTCAAGCATTGTCAGACCATCTGGCAAATTTCCCTAGTAATGAGGACCACGGGCCTGAACCCCAATTCCCGGATGAAGGGATCTTCGTGGTTGAGCCTGAGAACCGATGGCAGCTATTCTTTGACTAAGCTGCTAACAAAAGAGGAAATGGCGTAGGGATGCTACTGGTCGATCCGAAAGATGAGCACATGCCCATAGCCCTTAAGTTGAACTTCCCTGCCACGAACAATGTTGCCGAGTACGAAGCCTGCATTGCTGGTTTAGAAGCTGCCTTAGAAAGAAATGTCAAAGAGCTCGAGGTTTATGGAGACTCAGCCCTGATCATCAACCAGGTCTCCAACAAATGGAAGACTGTGGACCCTAATCTTCAGCGGTATCATGCCTATATGGAGGAGTTGACTGGACAGTTCAGAGAAGTGACTTTCCACTACTTGCCAAGGGAAAATAACAGATTCGCAGATGCCCTAGCTACTCTAACCTCACTGGTAGAGATCCCCGAGGGAAAAGCCATGAAACCCTTCAGAGTGGGTAGAAGAGAAGCCCCGACTTTCTGTTGTGAAGTAGACTTGGGACCTGATCCTATCAAGGAACCCTGGTAAAGTCAGATTTACCAGTTCCTCAAAGATGGAGAGTCAGCTTTCAGAGACGAAGAAGGTAGACCAAAAGAAGGCGTCAAAGCCAAGAGCTTGCAAGCCCTGAAAAGGTTGGCCTCCCATTATGTCATTTTAGGAGGCGCCCTGTACAAGAAGAGGTACCAAGGACCACTCCTCCTGTGTGTCACTCAAGAAAGGGACAGAGAGTTGATGACCGAAGTCCACAATGGTCCCTGCGGTCCTCATATGAATGCTAGAGCCCTGATGCAAGTGATCCTCAGAATGGGTTACTACTGGATTTCCATGGAGACAGACTGTGTCCAGCATGTCTGAGCGTGCGACAAATGCCAATGGTTTGCCAACCTCAACCATCTCCCGCCTCATGACATGTACTGCATGATGACTCCTTGGCCATTTGCAACTTGGGGTATTGACATGATAGGGAAGATAGCCCCGGCAGGAAGCAATGGGCATGAATTCGTGTTAGTAGCAGTCGACTACTTCACCAAGTGGGTAGAGGCCAAGTCCTACAAGGTCCTCACTTCCAAGAAGGTGGCCCAGTTTATCAAGGAAAACATAATGTGTAGATATGGGGTGCCCAATGAGATCATTTATGATAACGGTTCGCACTTTGAAGGAGACTGCGATAGGTTACCGTCGATTCAGAATCACTTCGCCACAAGTCGTCCCCGTAAAGACCTCGCACTAACGGAGCCGTGGAAGCTGCTAATAAGACGCTCGAACGGATCATCCGGAAAATGGCCACCTGTGGTCGTGATTGGCCCGAAAAGCTGCACCTAGCACTCTGGGGCTACCGAACGTCTGTCAAAACAGCCACAGGAGAAACTCCTTTTGCCCTAACCTACGAGATGGAAGCAAAGTGTTACCACAGCTGAGTTGGAAATCCCGTCATTAAGGGTCCTCCCCGGAAAACAAAGTGTCAACGAAGTAGAATGGCTACGTAGCCTGCATGATGAGTTGGCCCTCGCTCGACGAAAGAAGGCTCAAAGCCATAGAGCACACCCGAGCCTACCAGAGGCGAATGGCCAGAGCATTTGACAAAAAGGTCAAGGCCAGGGACATCAAGGAGGGTGACTTAGTGTTGAAAGTGAAGCCCCCCTACCAGAGACAACCCCCTGGGAAAATGGGAACCCGTTTGGATCGGCCCGTATGTGGTGCAGAAGATACTATCGGGAGGAGCAATGAAGCTTGCAGACCAGGACGGCAATCCCTTTCTCCACCCAGTCAACGGTGATAAGCTTCGAAGATACTATGTCTAAGAAATTAAAAAAAAAATAATAAAAAAGAAGAAAAAAAATCTTAGTGCAAAAAGAGTAATACCCAGCTAGGCTGAAAACCCAAAAAGGGCGGTCTAGGCAAAAAACAGGGTTGCACATAAAAAAAAATCTTAGTGCAAAAAGAGTATGCCCAGCTAGGCTGAAAACCCAAAAAAAGGCGGTCTAGGCAAAAAACAGGGCTGCACATAAAAAAAAATTCAAAAAAAAAATTCACCAGAATGAACTACGAAGACCTGAGCCCCTTAGTCTTTCTTGTAAAAGGGGAATGTAGGCAGCCATATATGGTTCGGTCTAAACAATAAAAAAGGGCGATCAAATTTTCCATGAAATGCGTCCTAAACAATAAATAATAAAGGGCATTCAAGTTTTAATAAAACGGGTCCTGAGCAATCAATAAGACATCTGAAATTTCCATTGTGTCTTGATTAATTTCTAAGATAATATCTCTTGTTCATTACAAGTTAAAAACTTCTTGATGATTTCAAGCACGGTCTACTCTTGACTCTGCTGACCTGCTAGAAAGATCTAAAATACAATAAAATGCCTAATAAACTACTGTGTTTGCAAATTGGCAATAAGGGAATCCTAAGAAAAGATCTATCAGCTGTCATTTACTGAGTCTTCTTTGGTCTTCATCCCTTTACCTCGACCCTGTTGAGTTTTCTTTCTCTTCTTCTCTATGATGTCGGTCTCCCTCATCCCGATCTCCGGTATCCTCACTGGAGCCTCCATCAGACCTGTGTCAATAAGTGCCCTCTCAATACGGGCACGATTCTGCACTTCCTCCCTCTGAGCCTCAGTCAAGGGAGCGACTTCAGAAAGCCTCTGATAACGAGCCTCCATGTCTTTGATAAGGTCACCCAACTAGTTATGGCGACTCGCCTTAGCTTCGCCTCCTCGTAGTCCTGCTCGAGTCGTCCGCCCCAATAAAGCCTGACGTCTCTCTCCCAAGATGACCTGAGTCGCTCCCATCTCCCTCTCGTACCAATCCAAGTAGGCCATAGTCAAAGATGGTACTCTTCCTGCTCCTGAGGATAGCCCTGGGTGGGAAAACAGTATATATCCAAGCCATTGAGAAGAACGAGAAGCTGGCTGGATCCCTCATGTCTAAGGACACCACCTCCATGGTACGGATGTCCTCCCAATCGCCCAACGGTTCCTGTAAGACCCCGAACTGCCTGGATACCAAGTAGGGTATGTAGAAGGATGACCAGCAGAACCCTGGAACCCTCACCACATAGGACTTCTGAAATGTCCTCCTGGTCTGCAACCTCCAGTTAGGTACCTACCAGCGAATATCCAAAGTGGATGATAACCTAGCCATCATGAGCTCCCAGTCACCTTGGTCATGCTGCCTAGGCAAACCCCTCCGAGAAATCACCCAAGGGCACTGAGTCGGCAAAGCCCCTGGAAAGGCCCCGAGCCTCTCCTGCAGCCATAAAGTCAACACGGCCGGACTCCCAGACCTCATAAAATGGTCTCCTCTAGCCATCCTATCAATGCCATGAACGATCTCACCCAAAACCAATGGGACAATGTCCTTCCCAGCCCTGCAATCCCTAACCATGTCCAAGAGACCACCATGACAGATCCCCACGGACTCAGCAGTGAACAGAGATGAGAATATGCAGAGGATAAAGGCATCCATAGCCACCGTGGTCGTAGCCATATCCGGAGACCCAAACCTGCCCGGGATATCAGAAAGGTCAATCCTGCCCGGAGCTATCATCATCCCCTCAGCCTCTACCAGAGATATCTGCAGAAAAGATGCAAGCTTTGCCGCCACCGGCACATCTTCGATCAGAGGAATCGATATAGCCTCAATTTCTGGACCCCCAATCAAGGCTCGGAAGTCTTCATAGGTTGGAACAATCTCATTGTAAGAAAAGCAGTAAACGTGTCTCCGGACATCCCAAAACTTTGCTGCTGCCCTCAAAAGGTCCCAATCGGGCGGGAGATCCCTCAAATGCCATAAAGATCTGATCTTGAAGGTAGAATCGAACAGCCCCTTGTGAGATTGAAAGTTATATCTCACCCAAGATTGAAGATCGGACAGAAAATGGTCTCTTTTCCCCTTTTGCAATCTAACGGGTTTCTCCATTGCAAGATGATCAAAGTTGATGTCTTTAGGTCAAATATGTGCTCTGGGAACAGTTGGGACAAGTCTAGAGTGAAAATGAAATGAAATGGCCAAGCCTTGATTTTATTCTAAAAAAGACCAGTCCAGACAGAACTGTAAGCCGCACGGCTTCTTTTGCTCACAAGACCAGTCCGCACGGCTTCATTTGCCTGATGTGGAAAACAATCTGCAGCAACCAAAGTTGCTGCCCAAGAGGAGTTCTCACCCCACTTTCTCAATGAAACCTGTCCCAAAACATGTCCAAAGGCCATTCAAGTAGTTATATACCATCATAAATCATTTTAGCCCAGTTTTAGCCTCAATTCCAAGCAAAAAAGCAGTCCCAAGGCTCAAGTAATATGCAAATTCATAAAGCATAAATTTAAAAAGCAAATAAAACAGTATTACATTATTTTCGCCCCATCGGCACCCAAATAAAGCAAAAAATAAACAAGTTGTGCATAAAATTGTTCATTGTTTGTTTTCCTCGTCCTAGATCAACCCTAAAGACCTCATAGGCCTCTGATCCCTCCTCATCACTACTCAGCTCATAGAAGCTCGCCTCTCTCATCAAATCCTCGCTATCACTCACATCAGAAAGATGAACATTCACATGCTCATATTCAGCTAGCTGCTCCAGGATGCCGGCATTAGGTCCCCGTCCCCGAGGCAAGGCACTGGAAGAGTACTCCGAAGCCGATGAGGTGGATGTCATGCTCCCGACATGCCTCCTTTTGCGCACAGGCTCCTGCACGTTCGCTGCAGCCTTTGAAGCGCAAGCCAGCTTCTTTAAGAGGGACCGGCATACATCTTTCCAGCCCCTATTCTGCCTGACCAAGCCGTCATAAGTGCGAGCTGGAACCTGAGAAAAAAGAAAAAAAAATCTCAGAAAAATTTCAGAACCAGAAAAAGCAAAGAAGTCTGAAAAAGGGAAAAGACCCTAAAAGTGTACTCACAGTGCTGTTCGGCGGCAGAGTATAATGGGGTTCCCTCGTATCGGGGACAGGTATCCTAAACCTCCTCGGCACCCCATTGACTAGATAAGAGAGATGAGCAGGAGGCATCGGCGGGTCAGTAGGCTCGGCCTCCCCATACCCCTGAGTGACAGCCAGCTTCACTAGCTTCTGTGGCGTCCTCAATCGCTGCTCCACGAAGGTGGCATACGGGGTAGCCAAGTCATAATACTCCCTACCGCTACACGCCGCTCGATATCTCGCATATCTCCTTCGCCGACCGGGCTTGGGCCGCATCATCCGTGCGGGAGGATCAAGAGGAGTAATGGCATCCAACGGAGGGACATGGCCATGCAGCCTGGAAAAGCGGTCCCCCAGATAAATGATATCACATGTCAGGCTCGTCAGCCACCTCCTCTGCCTCGTCGCCTCCACGGCCTCCCCTAGCAAAATCTCTGGATACCTCCCCCAAGGGTAAAAGTCAACTCCATCATGCCCATCCCTGTTGATGACTGGCCTAACCATCTTGTAATCAAAGGTAATCCGGGTCTTCCCGGTGAACTTATCCCTAGCATCTCCTCCAATGATCATAGCGGGAAAGATGGTAGCGTCACTCTCGGTTCCATAGAAAGAACCCGATCACCTCGCAAAACTGCACTCGCATGTTCAAAACATCAAAAGGGTCATTTTCTCTCATAAAGTCTCAAAGACAGAAAAGAAAAGAGAAAGGAAAGAAGGTGAGAATACCTCAAATGCAAAGGAGAAGCAGTCCATCGAGGCAGCCTTATTCCGGCTATACAGGTCCAGGGAGAAGTAAAGCTCTGCCAATCCGGCCTCGCCCCAAGAGATCGTCCCAATCCCGTCCACAACCTCCAAGGAGTCAAGAAGGCAAGTCATAGCCAGAGTCCCAGAATTGGCAAAAATGGTGATCGACAGATCAACCACACAAAAGCCCTCGCAAGCCGGTGGGGCGCCACCTCATTAGCAAGAAATCCCCGCATGCGCTGGGGATCGCCACCTCCACATTCCTAGTCTCCATTCTGAGCCCCTTAGGAATAAGCTCAAACCCAACCAAAGCTCTAAACTCCTCCGCCGTGATATGGTCCCTCCAGTCACAGCCTCCCGAACTCAGTAAGCCGGTGATAGCAGCTGAAGTCTGCAGCGCCACCGTCGGCTCCCCCGCCTAAGGTGAAAGCTGTGGGTGGTGTCCCACCAGAACTCCGAGAGGGCCTGGATCAAGCCCTTGCTCTTCGAGGTAATGTGAATACCTCTGCCGATAGCCTCAATGAATAAATCCAGGCCGGTAGCCCTCACTAGCTGCTTAGGGTTCACCCCATCCTTCTCAAAATCAGGCATCCTCTCCCATAGTCTCACTGCAATCTCTGAAGGCCCCCTAGACTTGTTCTCCTGTAGACAAGCACAACAAAGAAATGTGTTAGTCCTTCATCTCATTTCAAAAGCATGCATATATTCAAAAGTGCACATATTTTCAAAAGAAAAGCATTCATAAAAGGTTTCTAGCATCCTTTGCATAGAAAACGTGTCTTTCATCACTTGAAACACATCATATCAATCACATCGCTTTTCTAAGCACAAATCCCGATTTTCAAAATTATTTGCACATAAGCATTAATTTCTTCTCAAAAAATATGGCATGCATGAATCCTTTTCATCATCCAAAATCCTGTTTTCTCATCCATGATCAAAAATTGACCTAGTTCTAGCACATGCAAGGACTCCGTCACATTTTAGACAATTATTTTCTCACTTTATTTTCAAAAAAAAAAAAGGTCATTCTCATTATTTTTTCCAAATAAATTGCACATGCATGATCGTTTATCTTCTTAGCCTCATAGGTTAATCATCAAGATTCCAAAATCATCATCAAAAATCCTAGGAAAATTCGAGAAATTCCTAAAACTCGAGTCAAGCCCTAGAATCAATCAAAATTCAATAAAAATCGACGGAATCGAGCAAATTAAGAATGCTTACCCCAACCGATTGAGGATTCGTCGATTTGTGCTCCCTCTTGCCCGGATAAAGCTCCGATGGAGGCGTAAGGAAGTCATACTTCCTCTCCGTGCGAACAAGCTCTTTCCTCCTCCTTCGAGCGGCCTCGGAGATGTTCCTCCTTGCTTGCCTTGGCATCGGATTCCCCTCCGGATCCATCTCAATCAGTAGAAGCAAGGGATTGAAGGATTTTTGAAAAAATTCTCTCCCTCCTCTCTCTCTTCCTCGGCAAACAAAAGGTAGCAACAATGCCCAATGCCCGTTCAAATCTGATTTTAAATAATCTGGAAAAATCAGACTTCTGGCCGTGCGGCCTCTTTTGCCCCCGTCTCATGCCGGGCGGCTTCTTTTGCCCTGAGCAGAAATTACAGTTTTGCCCCTGGACTTTCCACTTGGGCATATAATTCCTGTTATCCTTTAACTAGGATAACGTCGTTTTCCAAAAGATATCCGTTATCTCCTAAGCAAATAGACTTTCCTCCCCAGTCGCCTCCGTTACTTCCGTTATAACGGAATGACGCTAGGTGACAACCTCCGAATTGTCAAAGTTCAAAACTTAAGCTACCTCTATCACAGATTGAGAAGTACGCTCAAGTTCTCCAAACTTAAGCTACCTCTATCACAGATTGAGAAGTACGCTCAAGTTATTCAAACTTAAGCTACCTCTATCACAGATTGAGAAGTACGCTCAAGTTCTCCAAACTTTAGCTACCTCTATCTCCTCGATAGTGACGTAAGCTTTAGTCAATCAGGTGACAACCTCCATTAATTGTCAATCAGGTGACAACCTCCATTAATTGTCAATCAGGTGACAATCTCCATTAATTGTCAAAACTTCAAGAATCCTAGACATCGTTCCTAACTATCTAGAGATGCATGAACTACGATCAAGGCTTGATTCCTCCGGGATACGTAGGTAGCCTTTCATAAAAGGTCCAGCCATCCGACCGCAATGGTCACCCTTTTCCTTCATCACTCTTCAGTGGTAAGGCAGCCTTTCATAAAGGTCCAACCATCCGACCACTTTGGTCACCCTGTTCCTTCGTCACTCCTCAGTGGTGAAGTAGCCCCTCATAGAGGTTCATATATCCGACCACCTCGGTCACTTCTAGCATATCTCCAGTAGGATCAATTGCTTGACCTCCTAGGTCACTTTCTCTTTTATTTCCCCAGCAAGAGACCAGTTTCTCTTCGCCATTTCCCAATGGATCTTTTCTGAACTACGGCCTGGCTTGATTCATCCGGGATACGTAGGTAGCCTACTTTAGGTTCAGCCAATTCGTCACATGTGACACTCCCTTTCCCCGGTGGATTCCGAACTACGATTATGGCTTGATTCCCACTCGGGATACGTAGGTAGCCTTCCAAAGGTTCAGCCACTCGACCACCTTGGTCACCTAATCCGTCTCGGCATTCGCCAGATCGGATCCTTTTCTATCGACAACCCCACTCGCCCTGCAAGTGACGTTGCCGAGGGACTTCTGTAAGTACCCAAATCTGGCTCATGCCTTCCGGTTAGGTTTCCCGGCAATTCCCCGAACTTTCCTAAAGTTCGGGAGCAATTCCGAAACTGTTCCGAACCTTTCGAGGGCTGAAGAGACTACTTTAAATTAAAAAAGCACGTTTTCCTTAATATGTAAAACCTTCTAGAAGTGCCACCTTGCATGATTCTAGAAACATGCTGAGTCACAAGGGATAATGTCGCACGGCTGCATTAGGAGGGAACTCCTGGCCGCACGGCTTCATTGGCGATTTCCAGACTGCCTATAAATAGAGGCCTCCTCTACCCATTTTGATATAAAAATTTCCAGCATAAAAACTCACCTAAAATATCCTACGAAGATCAGGAAGCTGAAGGTGCCAAGAAGCCACCTCCCTCCTCCTTGAACCTCCAAAAGTTGATCCATCCACTTGGCAAAATCCAAAGAAGAAGAGGTCACCACCATTGGTAACCTCTCACTCCCTTATCTTGCATTATACTTGCTTTATGTGATATTCTGGCTCCTTGCATTTACATATTGCTATATATTGCTTGGAACTTGGTAGATTATTGTTAAAGATCATATCTTTATTCATGTAAATCATATCCCCCTTCCCTTTGCATCCTTTGCATGAAATAGCATCTTTTACTCATAAAAATATAATCTTTGCATCAAAGGTGCATCCTTTACACCTAAAAACCTATTTTTGACATAAAAATGCATCCTTTGCACATAAAAATCATGTCTTTACATTAAAGGTGTATCCTTTGCACCTAAAACCCATTCCCATGCATAAAGATGCATCTTTTGCACTAAAAATCATCTCTTTACAATCAAAGTAGCATCCTTTACTTTCAAAATGTAGTCTTTATACATCCTTTGCATATAAAATGCTATTTTTCCACATAAAAATGCATCATTTGCATTAAAAATCCTTTCTTTACATAAGAAGCATCCTTTGCAATCAAAGAGCATCCTTTGCACCCAAAAAATGTCATCTTTTCATTAAAAATGTCATTTTTATCTTAAAAATATGCATTTTCCCATGTCCCCATTGGTATCCTTTGGAACGGACCGGTGTAAAGATCCCATCTTTATATCGTTTCTTCCATTAAAAGGTGCCACAATCTCTTTAGAAAGGGATAAACCTTGAACCCTATATCTCCGATTATCACTTGAGACGAGCATGAAAGCCCCTATATAAGCTCAATCGTCTTAAGGTGTAGGATTGATGGGCTAAGGACACTCCTTTTCTAAAGAACCCCATTTTGGACTATAAAAGAGAGTCTTTCTCTCGATCACGCATGACCCAAGGTCAAAAGAGCGATGATCACAAGTCCAAGATGAGGACGGGATCAAAATCCCGAACACATAAAATCCAAGAAATTCCGAGCAACAACCAACTAAATGGTTTGTACGTCCGGAAGACCACTTGGAACATTTCCCTCACCCCCCCCCTATTTTCAACACATGCACACAAGAAAGCACGCAAGCAAGCACGAAAAATGGAATCTTGGGAGACTTGCTACGGCAAGGCACCTTGGGTGAACGACGATCCGTTCTTCCCAAGGGGTAACTTAACCTCCGAACCCTAAATCCTTTCTTTAAAGTTTTGAGGAAATCAAAATGGCGTGGCGACTCCGTTTTTCAAATTAAATCGGATGTTTTCAAACTCGCGTGAATCCAATCTAAAAACAAAAAAAAAATAGAATTTGGGCACACATTCACACTAGGAAATGAGGCGCGATCACCCATTTCGCACCAGTAAGTGATGTCGCTCCTCTTATTCTTGTTTGGTTAGAATGTGGCGAGGTCACCATTTTGCCAGAGTCAGTGACCTCGCTCCCTTACCATCAATTATTTATTGAATACACTTCATTCGGGTTTTCCTTTGTTTATCCACGTGGTTGCCACATGTCGCTTATGGAATGGGTTCCAATTTGACCTTCAACATGGCGATTTGACTATTTAGTTGACTCTTCCATGTACACATCAATTTTATTGCTGAGTCGTACATGGTCCCCACATTTTATTTGACAGATAGATTACTTTTCATTTATGCACGAAACTTATACTGAATTTAATTAATCTAGATCACTAATAAAAAGTAGAAGATCCTTGATTACAGTTTAACAACACAAATGATTGTGGAGCAATGATCCTTAGTCATTTGAACATAATTTTCTTAATTGAGTTCAACTTTTGCATTTATCTCTCTTATTTCATCTAAAATGAACATAGACTAATTTTAGGGATCATACAGTTGCGATCGTATAAGCAAGAAGAACGATGATATACCTACTCTAGTTTTTTGACCCTTGAGGTAGGTACTCAATTTATCTCCCATTTATCAATTGAACCTAGTTTGATTTTGGGAATTATACAGTTGCCGATTGTATAAGCAACAAAAACAATGATACTCCCTTCGTTTAGAAATTATTTTTCAACCTTTTTTTTATACTTCCTTCGTCCCGATCTAAATGTCTCAAAATGGTTCATGCACGAAAATTAAGGAAAGTGATGTAGGAAAGAGAAAAAGTTTAAATGTTGTGAGTATGAAAAGTGATGTAGAAAAAAGAAAGTGAGGTAGGGAATAGTTAGTGGATATTTATTGTGAGTATGACAAGTGGATCCCACAAATAAAAAAGTAATAAGAAACTTTCCTTTTTTGGGTTAGGACATTTCAAATGAGACACCCAAAAAGAAAAGTTGGGACACTTCGGCCGAGACGGGTGGAGTATTAACACGAATATACTTTAAGCAATAAAATTAATTTAATTTAATTATTCTTATAAAAATGAAAAACTTTTTATTAATACACCACTATAACACGAATTTTTTCCCAAATAATCCCGTTTTACTTTTTTATTTACCAAAATGACTTACTGTTCAAACTATTGCCCAGAATGTTCTCTTTTTTTAAACTCGCTACACCGTGTAGCGAGTTTGACTAGGGTTGGTCAAAACTCGCTACACCGTGTAGCGAGTTTAGGGTAATTAATTTAGGGCGTTGGAAAATTAATTAGGTCATTTAATTAAACTAAACTCGCTACACCGTGTAGCGAGTTTTGACCAGATTTAAGTCAAACTCGCTACACCGTGTAGCGAGTTCAATTTAAATCCCTTACACTTCTCAGTTCACGCATTCAACGAAACAAAACAAAAAAAACTTAAACCTTCTCCATCCATCTCCATAGCCGACTGAGGATTTTGCCAAGAAGAAGAAGAACAGTTCGAGCCTTTCGAGCCAAGCCAAGGATTTTGCCAAGAAATTCAACCTTTTTCTTAATTGTAAGTTTAAATTTGTATATTAAGTTGAATTTTAGTTTTGATTTTATTATTCATTTACTTATAATTTATGATTTTTTTTTTAATTCCGAATTTCTATATTGCCGAGAAGAAGAACATTGCAATTTAGGATTTTTTTGGTTGATTTGTTGTTGAAATATTGTTATTCCCATTTATGTGACTAATTTTTATTTAATTCCGAATTTTTTTATTATTTTGGTTGATTTGTTGTTGAAATATTTTTATTCCGAATTTATGATTTTTTTTTAATTCCGAATTTCTTGACTAATTTTTATTTAATTCTGAATTTTTATTTAGTTTTTTTGGTTGATTTGTTGTTGAAGTATTATTATTCCGAATTTATGTGACAAATTTCTATATGCCAAGAATTTTTTTTTATTTTTTGTATGATTTTTTTTGGTTGATTTGTTGTTGAAATAGTGTTATTCCCATTTATGTGACTAATTTTTTGATTTTTTTATGACATTGCAATTTAGGATTTTATTTTTGGTTGAACTATTGTTAAATATATACATGTAAATATTATTTCTGATGAATTAATTGTGCCCTATACATAGTTTAATTGTTGAGAATAATTAATTGATGCATTCAGATTTTAATTTATTTAATATAAAGATGAGAAAAATTATTATTTCAAATATTTTAATAATAAAACTAAAAAATCTTGTGCTAAAAACTAATCGAGGATAGATTAGACCGATTGTTATTCCCATTTATATGAACTGTCTATTTATTTTTTATCAAAAAAAAAAAAAATAATAGCAAATTTAAAGTAAATTGGGTCATTCATTTTAGAAAATTTTAGAAGGGAGTATATAGCAAATTTGCTCATAATAGAAATAAATAGCAAATTTGAAAAGATTTTTGAATATTTTTTGGGACGGAGGGAGTACAAAGTTTAACTTGTGTGAGATTATAGCAAATTTGATTACCGAGATAGGAACGTGAGCTTGTCCGAACAAGGTCCAAGTGGATTGTGCCCTAATGACTCTTATAAGTTATAGGTAATCAGAACGGAATCCTTAATTCGTGAAAGGGGTACATAAGGTGAGGCATGACGTCGAAGGAATTAATTAGGCGTCATATATACCATATTGTAAACCCTAAACCCTAATTTCTCGTCACGAAACCCTAAATCCTTAAAATATGATTTAGTGATAGAAAAATAAAATAGGAATTAATATACATATAACAACATCCTAAATCTCATATACTTATATTCCAAACCCTAAACCCTTAAAATATGATTTATTGTTCAAACATTTTATAAAAAAAAACTTCATCATATTTTTCAAAACCGCATGAGGATTACTCTTGAAGTATTACTTAGTGTATAGGCCGGAAACCAAGAACTTCCCCACATGTGCACTTCTTGGAAGTGTGGGATAACTTTGGATTACAATGCCACGTACTAGTAATTACATTTTTTGTATTCTTTTATTTATTTTCTTGCCTTATAGAACAATAACCAACCTTGATATTGAAATAAATAGATGGAAGCGTTCATTGATCCCGGCCTATCGATACATCCGTTTCGACCCGCCATGCACCATAGGGCTAGGTATATTTGGTCCGGGTGGCCGGTTTCTAGTCCCCTCGTTTTCGTCATGGTGCCGCCTTGCCGCCCGTATTAGCTCCCGTCATATTATTGAGACCGGCAGAGCGGATTCAGTGGAGTGCACCGCATAGGCCTGGATACACGATTTATTTTGCATTGCCGAGGCCTTGATCGAGAGATGGCGTCCGGAGACCAATACGTTCCATCTCCCGGTTGGTGAGATGACGATCACTCCTACGTGATACTCGGCATGATTTGCGGGTTGCCGATTGATGGGGATCTGTTATCGATGATGGGTTTCAAGACATATAGATCGGCGCCGAGTGTCGTGAGAGTATTTAGGGCCGTCCCCGGAGACGGAGATATAGATGGGAGCAACAAGCTCCGATGGATTACCGTACGTTTCACACACTTTAGTGACCTCCCCGATGATGCCGCTCCGAGAGATTGTGGATCGCACGTACGGCTTATATCTTGCTTGCCTGGGTTCTACGATCATGCCCGATCGTACGAACAACAAGGTTAAGCTATGTTATCTTCCGCCGCTTAGTGGATGTTTCTAGGGTCGTGAGTATAGTTGGGGAGTGCGGCGCTTGCTTTCCCGTATCGAGAGTTATGTAGTGCGATGCAGACCCTCACACGAGACAAAGGCGAAGGATTTCTCAACGTTCTACGTGTATTTTATTTCATTTTAATGTTCATTATGTTTTTAAGTTTTATTTCAAATTTGCGGCATTATTACTTAGTTTTTGATATACATTTATTTCATATAGATCCGGGCTCGGGAGAGGTTGACATGTGTGAGGCCGCAGATCCGTTATCGCCTCGTAGACCAGACTACGTCATCATGCCCCTCGGATGCATGTATGCATATATCATACTTTATTTTCTCGTCGTTAATGTTTTTATTTTTTTGAACAAAATCTTATAATTATTTTGTTTATGAAATTTCAGTGGACGCAGCTTCGCTTGATCTCGAGAGAGGTTACCGCACATAGCCTCGCGAGGCTATCGGGATCACTGGCCTCTACCGAACGAGGGTCACGTGGTGTGGCGGCCCTTATGAGGAGACCCGCTCCGGTCTACCGCACCGAGGGTGAGGAGATATGGATGGCGAAGGTCCCTCTCATATGCTTTGAGAGGGCCGAGTGGCATCCGCCCGATCGCGTGATGAGGCAGCTTTGGCTCGAGACAGCTTTGTCCCAAGACCGCTCGACACCGGCCCTGAGTTGCACCGTTCGGATCGGCGGGGAAGGCCTACGGTGAGATGGGGTGAGCACCATCGCCCACTTGTTACACTATGGGGACGGCGCCACGAGAGGTTGGTTTCCTGGTGTTCGGCTTCCACGATATGACCTATACCGACCCATATATGGTATGGTATAGGGACATAACGTGTAGGTTTGTCTCAGGCAAAGAAATTTCACTCACGTAGAGGTGGATGGATACCGCCGTCCGCCCTGCCATAGAGTTTATGGTAAGTTTTTACATTTTTAAAGTTTTTTTTTCTAATATTTTTTTTTTAAGAAAACATCAATTATTAACTTATGTCTCTCGTTCTTATATATATTTTTGATATAAAAACAGGTGCAGACCCTTCAGCGCATGCATGTCGCCAATGAGAGGGACGAGCATCCCCACCAAGCCGAAATGCGGAGATTGTGACACACGGGTTCGTGGAGTTAGGGAGCTCCACCGCCTTCGCCCGCCGCACCTCCCCCACCTCGGCAGATCGCGCATGTGGACAACCTCGACAACGTCGGCGACGTCGTGGACAAAGTAACCACCACCCCAAATGGATTTGCACGATGAGCCCGAGCCCGAGCCCGAGCCCGAGCCTCAAGCGCACTCGATACATCTTATGATCGGGCCGCCACCCACATGATCCACAAGTATGATTTTGAGCGTTGGAGCGGGGTTTCGGGGGACTGACCGGGTGCCGGAGGAGCGGGTGGGGGTGGGGACTGGTGCCGGAGGGGCGGCCGGGGGCGGCAGCTGGGGGTGGTGGGGGGTGGCAGCTGGGGCGGCTGGGGGGGTGGCTGGGAGTGCCGGGCAGTGGACCCTTCCCCTGTACCATCCACTATGGGCTTCGGCGCTTATACGAGTGGAAGTGGGTTGAGGACTCCTTTATCACATGCACGGTTCCATGGTTTCGTCGATCCGGCTCAGATGACCCCTGAACAAGAGCTTCAGGAACAAATGCTTAGAAGAGGGTCTCGGCTCCGGAATCCGCCTAATCCCTACACCCCGTCTTTCTATGATAATAGGTAGAGAGTTCACTTTTGTTTTTTTATTATTACGTAATGAAACTTTGTTGTATTGGTTTAGTTTTTATTTGAATGTTTTTTATTTGTATTGAACTGTACTATTAGTAAACATTTTATTTGAATGTTTTTTATTTGTATTGAAATTTTGTAACTTTTTCTTAGTAGTTTAGCTTTATATTTGATTTGAATGTAATTTTCCAATTCTTAAAAATGATTTTAGTTATTTTAATGAATATTTAAAAAATTATAATTTATGATATTTATTAGATTAGGGAGTAATAAAAGAAAAGTTTATTTTCCATTTAAGTTTTAAGGTTCAATTTATGTTTAGCATAATTCCAAAAAAAAATGTTCAAATGTGCTACTGTGTAATTATTGCGGGACGAATCAAAAAATTGTATTTATTGGGCCAAAATTGGAGTGGCCGCCCTTGTTCTTCGGCCAGCTTTGGTGGGCGCCCAAGTTCTTTAAAATCGCTACATCAGTGAAGTTTATTTTCACTAAACTCGCTACACGGTGTAGCGAGTATAGTGAAAATCGCTTCACGGTGTAGCGATTATAAATGTACATTTCTATCTCTTCCTTGTATTCGAGCATAAGTTTCTGTAAAAGGAGCGTCCGCTCCCAATGTGGCGAAGCGTCCGCTCCCAAGCTGCCTGTAATGTAATATGTACCTTTTTTTTTGTAATTATGTCAAACATAAATTAAAACTTAAAACTTAAAACTTAATTAAAATAAAACTGAAACTGAAAAATTATATTCAACTCAAATATAAATTACATTGGACTTTTCAAGTTTAATGAAAACGACATAAAATAAAACTGAAACTGAATCCAATTCAAGCCAAACATAAATTACATTAAAAATATTCTTCTACTCCCTGAGGTTCGGGCATCTACGACGATTGTGCCCTTCCTGATGGCATGATGAACACATACTCTTCCGTTTATCTGCTTGAAAGTCCATAGAATTACGAAAGCGTCTTGATCTAGGTCGTCCGGACTTCGCAGAACGTCGAAGTAGGGGATTAGGGAAGAAACTAGGCACCAAACCATCCACGCCCCAATAGTCCTCATGCTCGATTGGTTCGAATGTTCCCTTCCATGTCTTGTAGTATTCCCCAATCGGTGTAATATTCGAAACGAAATCTCGACCATCAATATTTTGTGCGTAACAACAAGCAAGGAGATGGGAACAAGGCATGCGATAGGCAACCCATTTACCACATGTGCAGTGCGCTCATTAAGTCGGACAATCCGTATATTTCCTCCGTGATCACCCCGACGTGCCGTTGTCACTTGATACACCCCCATTTCGTGATTGTTGAACCTCCCGACGTGATGTGTTGCCGCTTTTACCGGTGTTCTTCAAGTAGTGATAACTGACTTTCGTGCTGAATTGGTGTCGGGGATTGATGTTAGGGTTATCAGGATTACCTCCTAAGGCATTGATTGAAAATCCATGCCTTACTTGAAAGTACTCCACACAACGATAGAAGGCAGTTTTAAATTTTAATTTGGACAATTAAATCAGCTTCAAATTTTTGCTCAAAATAGCTTCGTAGTAACATAAAAAAAAAAAATTCGTTCGCGAAGCTATTTTGAGCAATAATTATAGGTTAATTTAGATATCATAATGAATATCTAAAAATTGTTACTTGAAGTACATATAATGGTGTAACAATAACAACTTTTAAATTTTAATTTCGACAATTAAATCAGCTTCAAATTGTTGCTCAAAATAGCTTCGTACTAACAAAAAAAAAAATTACATGTGTTAAAAAAATAATGACATGTGGCTGAATTTTTTTTTTATAAATATTTATTTTTCATATTTTAAAACAAATGATAACATAGGAAATCTTACATAAAATTACAAAAAATAAATATTTTCGAGTTAGTGGCCACATCCCGACCACATAGAAAATCTACATAAAATCACAAAAAAAAAAATATTGTCAAGTTAGTGGCCACATCCCGGCCACATAGGAAATCTTACATAAAATCACAAAAAATAAATATTTTCAAGTTAGTGGCCACATCCCGGCCACATAGGAAATCTTACATAAAATCACAAAAAATAAATATTTTAGAGTTAGTGGCCACATCCCGGCCACATAGGAAATCTACATAAAATCACAAAAAATAAATATTGTCAAGTTAGTGGCCACATCCCGGCCACATAGGAAATCTTACATAAATAAATAAATTCAGTGACCACATTCCGATCACATAGAAAAATATTACATAAATTCAGGTACATATTAAATCCGACATAAATTCAAATAATACATGTCCAAAGATGAAATTAACAATCCTTAGGGAAGACCTTACAAACATTGGAAGGAACAATGTTAAGTAGTTTTTTTGAGCGTGATATGGCCCAAACAACAACCTAATAGATGAACAAAACAAAACATTTAGAACAAAAAGGTAAGGATATATTTAGGGAGTGTAATGTTAAGGAAAATATTTCATACCTGTGTAAGTATCGAACAAAGACCTTCACCTATGTCACTTCCGCCTCGCTTGCTTAAACACTTTGTCACCTAAGTAAGCTTCAATAGTGTCGGTAGGATCCTTCAAAATCACGTGAAAAGAGCCATTCTCGGTTGGTGTGCACTTCTTGACAACAACCACAACCTAATAGAACAAAAATATTATGACCAATTAATTGTAAATTTCAACCTTAACTATAATTAATGTAAAATATTATACTGTTCCACCACTTTCATGTTGTTTGCATTTCTCCTTGATCATTTTCAACGGATAAAATGTACCATCTCCAGTGAGATAATCCATTGCGTAAAGCCAAGCTTTGCCCTCGGAATTCATCATCGTCCTCCGCTCTTCAAGCTTTCTACGTATTGCCTCTTGGGTCGACCGAGCGGGGGTCCCCGAGAGACATGAGCTTTTCGGTGTGATGCCGACGCATGGCTAAGCAGCTTCACCGGGGACCAGGGTATGATATGACGCGGTGGAGATTCTCTCTCGTTCGATTTGAGGCGGTGGAGACGGTGGAGATTGAAACTCTGCTCAATTTGAGAGAGATTAGATAGGCGATTGGAGGTTTGGCCGGTCAGATCGAAGAGGTTTTCGTCCACGATACCAGCGGGGTTTTGATGGATCCATTATGAGAGAGATAGATGAAAGATGGACTTAAGAAAGAAAGAAAGAAAGAAAAGGGAGAACTGGACTGAGAAAGGAAGAGAATGGTAAGTTTTGTTGGGACGGACGGAGGGGGTTATGTAGGGGTTTGGAATATATTGAACTCGCTACACGGTGTAGCGAGTTTGGCTTAAATCTGGTCAAAACTCGCTACACGGTGTAGCGAGTTTAGTTTAATTAAATGACCTAATTAATTTTCCAACGCCCTAAATTAATTACCCTAAACTCGCTACACGGTGTAGCGAGTTTTGACCAACCCTAGTCAAACTCGCTACACGGTGTAGCGAGTTTCAAAAAAGAGGACATTCTGGACAATAGTTTGAACAGTAAGTCATTTTGGTAAATAAAAAAGTAAAACGGGATTATTTGGGAAAAAATTCCTATAAACACTATCAATAACAAATTTTAAATATTTATTAGAATAATTAAGTAACATAAATTATTGATCAACAAATCTTTTTGATAACAAAAAAAAAATGTTATGAAAAATATTAAAGTTTAATGGCAAAGATTATAAATATTTGTGTTAACTATTTAAATTATTTTGGTAAATATATAATGAGGTGTTACAATAAAATAATTAAAAAAATGGCAATAAAGTTATTTAAAAAAATTGAATTTATTTTGAAACGGAAAAATAGTCTTAGCAATTCTTAGTATAGTTTCATGATGCCTAGAAAACCAATTGATGAAACCATTTTCGAGATTCCGTCTGGATTGAAATTGGTGACGTCAAAACGATATTTTACTGTATTTTACACGTTACTCCCAATCAGATTATATTTATTTCTGCGCCATGTGCATTTAACATTAATAAATTGTGGATAATATTTTGATTTTTTCTAAGAAAATAAACATCCATCTGTCTCGTTCTTGCGTACAGATCACATTTTGCAAATGGTGCCTAATTTAGATCATTTTCACTAAAAAAAAATACATCAATTTCAGATAGTTGACTTTCAATGAAATAATTGATGGTAACTTGGCATGACAGCAACTTATAAGCATAAATAAGCAAGCAGTGACGAATTCAGAAGTTTTGTTTAACAGGGTTAAAAATTACATTAAAATTTTAAATATAATTTATTTTCTATACAAATATAGTACAAAACATCTAATTATATACTTATGAGATTTAAAAAATTTTAATTATTATTTTATATTTATATATAATCATCTGATGTATTAGTAAAGAGAATAATGGAGGACGGGCAAAAGGAGAAATTAAAAGGAAAACATAATTTAATAATTGGACTAAATTGAAACGTAATTAACAAGTAGCCCAAATTGAAAAGTAAAAAAAAATATTTAACAATGGTTTCAAATTGGAGAGGAGTGAGAAAGCATTTAAAATAATTGAACATGAAAGATGTTGCCAAGGATTAAAAGCATGACTTGTAACCAAAGGTCTCCTGGCCTGATGGTATTGTAGTGGCTTCCCTTCGGGGAGGTCACGAGTTCGATTCCCCTTGGAGGGAATCTTGTGGTTTAATTCTTTTCTAGGGTTTCAGGAGCCTTAGAGTCTCACATCCGCAGGTGCGATAAGGAACGGCATTCTTTGAGCTTGTACCCTCGGTGTGGGGAGTTCGAATCTTGGCGAGGCAGGAGCGGCCAAATGGTGTTGAAGAGTGATGTAAGTGCCACTTTGGCGAGCAGGAGCGACCATTTGGTGATGTAATAGTGATGCAATTGCCTTGTAGGAGGCTCCCTTGAGCTCCTGGAAAGTATAAGGGTCTTTGCGCCACCCCGCCGCATGCACATCCCGCGATTTACCTCCGCCAAGATATGCGAGGGCCGCACAGTGGTTCAGGGATTAGTCCTGGCCGTTCTGAACCTGGATATCAAAGGTGAAGTTTTACCACCTATTCTAGCTATTAGATATGTCTATTAAGTGCACATATGTAATACTCCCTCCGTCCCACCCGAATTTGGACAAATTTTCTTTTTGAGCGTCCCATTCGAATTTGGACAATCCAAAAAGGAAAGTTTATAATAATAAAAAAATGGACATACCCCACTCACTCATTAACTCCACTCATTCTCCACTATACAATTTATTCAACCAACCACTATTAACTCCACTCATTCTCTCTCTTCATTTTCTACCACACATTTTTATTATCTTATTGTTATTTCTTAATCTCCGTGTAAAGTAACTTTGTCCAAATTCGAGTGGGACGGAGGGAGTATATACTAAAATAAATATATTTTTTTAAGTTAAATTTGGGCATTCTGCGGGTGCACATGAACCCACACTATACACCGTACATCCGCTCCTGCTTATAAGTTCAGTTAGAAATTAGAGATAACAATTTATAAACATGTTTAATTGATGATGTAGTGGACATCAAATATACTACCCCTACTTCATGTTAATCCTTCACTAAATTTAATACTCGGTACTCTTTTTTTTATTTTTTTTTTTTTGAAGAGTTTGCTTTCTATACTTTCGAGGTATTAGTAAGACCATCTCCAACACTACGCTATCTTATTTTCCGTTTTTCTTTTCTTTTTTCTTTTCTTTTTTAAATTGAAATTACTACTTCCTTCATACCAAAATGATTAACCATTTTAAGTTAAAATATGCTTAATATATTTTTACATTTATTTTATGTCACAATCAAAACATAAAACATGATAGTTGTCTTATATTTATATTTTTAAACGGCGGGAGTATAACATTAACACCTCGACCAACAACATACAAAAGTTACTTCCTAAAAAGAATTATTTTAATATTTCCTCAATACTGTATATGATTAGCGAATTTGAAAAAAAAAATAGTTTTAATGTGAATCATCGTGCAATTTTCGATGCAATTTTTATCATAAGTCATTAAAAAACAATCACTATGTGTTGTAATACGTGAGTAAGACTGTATACATATGATCTTTTTTTACTTCACCGAAAGTCTTTGCAGGAATAATGTTGTTGTACTTGAAGCATTAATATTGTTCTAAGATTATCAAACACATAGATTGCTCGGTTAAAATGGTTAATCATTTTGGTACGAAGAAGGAAGTAGTAATTTCAATTTAACTAATTATCTCGAATTTTAGCATGTGAATTTGACGTAATAATTTTCATTGAGAAAATTTGCTAACATTCTTCTAACACGTGAACGACGAATTCTAAGCAAACGAAATGTCAGTTTCAAGGTATTATACTAATCTTTCAAGGTATTAGTAAGACCATCTCCAACACTACGCTATCTTATTTTTCGTTTTTTTTATCTTTTTTTCTTTTTTCTTTTTTCTTTTTTAAATTGAAATTACTACTTCCTTCATACCAAATTGAAATTATTACTTCCTTCCATCATATGTCTAAGCATATTTTAATCTCATCTTATAAGTTAATTGTCGGTTTAAATATTTCTTCTTATATATTGTATTTTAAATATATTTATTAATTGTCTTATTTAATTATTTCATTTCATTTTATACCATAGTATTTAATATAATGTAATTTGAATAATATTAAATATAATTAATGAAAGACATTTTAATTAAATGTAATAAAAATGAATATTCTGGGAATATTCTTATTTGATGAAGATCTGTAGCAAGATGTTGGAGACAGTGAAAAATATTTGGTGATGAAATTACACAATTTTAGTGATGCCGCAGGAAATGTGTTTATCAATTTTCGTCCACGTGGCAGGACCAATCACTTGACTCCTTGACCTGAAATCAGAACCCACGACTAGCCGGATGTGTCTCCGACTTAGACCCTCGGGCGTGAGAGTAAGTATGTATGTGTGGAGAGCAAATAATGTATTGAACGATGATATTCAAATGACAAAATTGCAGTTACCTCAAAACTGTTGTAGTGGTAATGTATTTATAGATGATGGTTGTGGTATATTTGGTAGGACTACGCCAAACTCGTGATTTGAGGGACGGTTACATGTCATGAGAACGTGTCCTGAATGGCTCCTGATTTGTAGGGAACCAGTTATGGAAAGAATAGGAGCACGTGCGCCTGGATCCGTTAGGTCGACGCTTGCTTGGCAAGTCGAGGTCGCCATTTGGGGTTAGGTCGACCTGACTGACGGGTAGATCTGGACTGTACCCGAAGTTGAATCTGGATCGTAAGGTCGGACTAAGCTAGGTCGAGACCTGGTAGGTCGGACAATGAACTTAAGTCGACTGACTAATAAGATGGGCCTTGAGCCATGTAATAATTGGGCCTAGCCCACTGAGAATGTGGTGGCAATAATTGTCTGAGAGTTGGGCTTTACTCGCTTGGCCCAACTCGACACTCTTGGTATGTTCAGTGGCCCCCAACTTTCTGAGTTGACTTTGTCGACCAGGAAGTTAAAGAAAATCTGATGAAGCTTACAGCGACTCTCAGGTCGGCACTTGACTTGAAGCTTGCTCGACTGATGGTGACGTGGCTCAATCCTGGCCATTGGCTGTTGAACGGTTGAATCGTTAGGAGCGCCGTTTTCCGCAATCATTACTGTTTTTGACGTTTGGGAACCGTCTTGGGAAACGCTTTCTGCATTCAATTAGGAAAATAAACTTTTGAATTTTCCTTTTCCTTCTCAATTATTGAAAATATAAAAGCCCCAATCCTTCTCCTTTACGAACTTTTACTCTTTCTGAGCTCTTGCATAACTCCGGCGAAGTTAACGAAACGGCAAACTGATTTAAATCGAGCTTTCGTCTTCTACAGTACCCCCTGCTTGTTCAAATTGTCAAGGTATTCCTCTTGCCCCTTAGTATTAGGGTTTAATTTCTGCATATTCTTTGATTTCGCCATGGCTAGGACCTTCAGCACTGAACCTGGAGCTTGGTATGGCTACTGTAGTGTCAACCGTAGAGTTTATAAACACTTGAATGGGGTATGGAGAGAGATGACGGTGGAGGAATGTTCCTCAATTTTGACCCGTTGGGGTTTGCGTTTCACCGAGTTAGTATTGCCCGTAGGAGAGAACCTAGGTGCCTTAGAGATGAACGACCCAAGAGTGGTATCCTTTAACCTTTTCCACGAGCTGCTTGACCACATTGCGGTGTTCTATGTTCGAGGTCCCAACAAACCCTCTTTTCTTAGGAATAGAACAGGGTTTCCGGGGGAATCTAGGTCGCCCCTTAGTGTGCCTATTAGGTCCCTTGAGACTGCGTATAGGACTGATTCCCCTGTTTCCCCTTCTTCTTATACAGATATGACGACTCAAGGAGGAGCTTCAGCTTCAACTTCTTCTAGTCCTCGTATTGTTAACGCCTTTGAGTCCTCCGTTGTGCCTGGGAGGAATGAAAGGGGGTATGTGGTACCTAGGCCAAAGAGAGGGAAGCAGAACTTTCCCTCACGATTTGAGATGATCTACAAATTCTGTGAGGTGGATAAGGAGGAGTTCGATGTGACCATCTATAGCAAGAGGGATTTTATGTCCCAGTTTGGTGACACTTATAAGGAGGATACTACTCGAGTTGCATTCTTCTATGGCCAATTTGAGGCGGGCTTGAGGTTGCCCTTGGATCCATTCATAAATGAGTTTCTAGAGTGTGCAAATACCTTACCCCTCCAACTGAGAGCCAATACGTGTAAAGTCTTGAGTGCGCTTTGCCATGGTGCAATGGCTTCTTGGGATATGAACCTTGCATGAGGGTCTTTAGGGAGTTTTTCAGTGTCAAGTTTGATAAGGTTGACGCAGGAATCAGCACCCCCTCCAAACCAAATTCCCCTAAGTTATTTGTGAACCTTTCGGGTAAAGCTAGCGGTTGGAACTCCCACGTAGTGGTAGTGGAGAGTAGGCTAGGATGGGAGTTTCCTTTACCCGTCGCTGGCTCCAAGGTAATGAGAGAGGAAGAACATTGGGAGCCTCACTGGCACACTGACTTGTACAAGAAATTGGTCGAGCTGGCTAGTAAAGGACCCTTCAGTTGGAGTGTATTGGGAACTACCAAGAATAATTTCATCCAAGCTGGGATGATGCTTGGAGATGGGGATGTGGTCCCTCTAGTCCCAATTGTCAGGTGCTTGAGATACCCAGATTAGGTCACCCATGCCTTGGGTAGGTTCGAGAAGAAGTGTACGCTGTGTTTGAAGACTCCCAAGTACTGTAAAGATCATGGGGAGCATGTTGGGGGTAAGAATTTACTCACCCTTTTATTGCTCATTTGTAGAACTTTTGAGGTCGTACATTGGACTTGCTTGAATTGTATGTGCAACTCTCAACTCGTAAATACTTCACTTGTAAGAAGATCTTGTAGCTTGTACATGCTTGGCTCGTGCGTAGAACTTTTAGCTCGTACTTAGAACTTTTAGCTCGTACGTAGAAATTGAACTGTCGAACTAACACTTGGTTGCTTTGATTTGGTGCAGTTCTGACTCCTGCTCAAGAAGCCAACATGGGCCGTGCTGTTGATATCAGGAAGAGTAAGAAAAGCTGCGGGGCTGCTAATGCCCGAGAGAACCGTGAGGCTGAGGGGTCCAAGCGCAACGATCTTCTGAAGCTTGTTGATCAAGAGACGACCCAATTCATCCCAGTGGAAGATGAGCTCGAGGAGCCTGTGGAAGAGCGAGCTGGAGAAGACGCTCAAGGAGTAGAGGAGGGAGAGGCTACTGAGATAGATGGTTCCGAGCAAAGTGTGGAGCCGACGAGGGAGGTCGTCCGGACTAGAACCCGAGCCCAAGCCAAAGCCAAGTCAAAAACTGTTTCCAAGGCCAAGTCGCCTATAATAGACGTGGATGAGAAGGAGGAAGAGGATGATGATGCTCCCCTGAGCAAGAAACTCAAAACCAATACTTCCAAGGTCAACCCGCCATCTGAGCAGGTGGGTGCTACTGAGCAAGGGGATGTTGATGCTAGGGGCTTCCAGTCTTCTCCTATCAGAGTTTCTTATGTCGAGCTGGTTCAGGCTCATGTTGATTAATTAAGTGAGGTTGCTCCCCTTGTTGGGGTGAATTGCTTGGCCAGGGAGTATCCTGAGCCGGAATACAGCCAGGTGATCATGAGGAGGGGTGCTGACCAAGATTTGGTCAAGAAGTATACCAATAGAGCTCTAACTCCTGAAACCTGCCGCACTAGGGTCGGGCTAGCCCATTCCGAGGTAACACTTTGTAATTTTTGTATCACTGTCCTTCATTTCTTTCATTTGCCTAAAGTTGCTATCTCACTTCCGGTTGACCTACTCCCTTTTATTTACTCGTCGTTTCACTCCCTTGCAATGATAGAACTTTCCACCAGCTACTGGAAAGCTGCAGAGGAGCAAGAGAAGCTGGCCAAGACCATGCTTGCTCGCAAGACTGAGGAGCTGAATAAGCTGGGGGAGGACCATGCTAAGCTGAAGGAGGAGCACGATAAATTGAAGGAGACCCACTCTGATCTTGACTCGGCGTATGACGCCCTGAAGCTTGTGAAGGACAATGAGATTAAGCTCAAGGAGGATGCTTGGAGGAGACTGGGAGAAGCTGATAAGGAGCTTGCCACCCTTAAGGAGAAGAAGAAGAAGAAGATGTCACAGGATCTCGAATTGCAACAGTTGGAACAGGTGCCTGTTACTTTAGCAAAAAAGCAAGAAGAGCTTGACGCTGCACGGCTTCGATGGGAGGGGGAGCTATCTGATGCCATTAAAAATGCCAAGGAAGAGGCTGTGAAAGCCTATAAGGAGAGTGACGAGCTCCACGATTACGTCACTAATAAGGCAAAAGGGTTCTTTGATGTAGGTCGGAGCCACATGGCTCGACGTATCGTGGTGGACCCCTCTGTTGATATATCAATCGAGCAGCTAGCAAAGTGGGCATCGGAGGATCAGTTCAACACAGCAGCTCGTCAAGCCCATCATTTAGTGCCTTACACTGAAAATGATTTAGTCCTTATTGCTCAAGATGATGAAGAGGCAGAGGCAGAAACTTGGGTCCCTCCTACTGTCAAGCCAGTTAACTTCAATACAATTTTGGCTGAGCTTGAAGAGCCTGATGAGCCGGCTTTTGAAGAGGATACTCCCAAATACACTATTAGTGATTCAAGAAAGATTGTCTATCCAAATCAACAAGAGAACGTTTTGGGTGAGCCAGCTGCTGCAAGCGACCATACTGACGTCGATCCAGCTTCCACAAGTGGCCAAGTTGAAGGCGATCCCATAAGTTGAACTGTAATTTGAATGATTGTGTAACGAACAAGTCCCAAACACTTCTTGTTTTTTGCTTTTGTTTTGTAAATGCTGATGCCTTAGCCCAGTTTTTGGGAGGCATCTTACTTACGCATTTTGGTTTGCTCTTGTCTTGGCCCATTTTGGGAGACCGAGCCTTTATTTAATTGTAGCCGACTTTCATAGTTTGGATTCCATGCTTTTTATTATAGCACGAATACATGTCGAGCTAGATTTAGTAGGACAAATAAGTCGGCCTGGTTTTATGGTAACTCAATCGACCTTAGACTTGTAAAATTTTTTTGCAAACGAGATTGACTAAGAGTCGAACCTATTTTAAGAGATCAAAGCTGACCAAGGATCGAGCTTATTAGAACGAAGTCGACCAAGGGTCGGATTTGTTAAAGGATCGAAGCCGATTAAGAATCAAGTTGTTAGGACAAAACTGATTAAGAATCAAGTCTGTTGGAACAAAGTCGACTAAGAGTCGGACTTGTTGAAGGAACAAAGCTGATTAAGAATCGAGCTTGTTAGAACGAAGCTGACTAAACGTCGAGCTCGTTGGAACGAAGTCGACTAAGAGTCGGACTTGTTGAAGGAAGGAAGCTGATTAAGAATCGAGCTTGTTAGAACGAAGCTGACTAAGAGTCGAGCTCGTTGGAACGAAGTCAACTAGGAGTCAGACTTGTTGAAGGAATGAAGCTGATTAAGAATCGAGCTTGTTAAAATTGATAAAAAGTGTAACACAATGTTTAGTCGAATAGAACTTTGATTTTTATTGAAGTAGGAACATGCTTACATCAAACGGAAAGCTAGAACTATGACAAATTCAAGCTTGGAAACTGCATTAACTTTGAACTGAACTAGAAGTAGTATTTGATAAGGTGAGTAGCGTGTCATGGGTGCTTCAACTCCTCACCATCTGGATGAGCAATCATGTAAGTCCCTTCCTTGATGATTCGAGTAACAATGTAGGGACCCTCCCAGTTGGGAGATAACTTGT
This sequence comes from Adenophora triphylla var. japonica, assembly GCA_022495995.1. Lineage (NCBI taxonomy): Eukaryota > Viridiplantae > Streptophyta > Magnoliopsida > Asterales > Campanulaceae > Adenophora > Adenophora triphylla. The sequence continues at coordinate 455,391 of JAFEMH010000647.1, forward strand.
TCTGCTGGGTTCTTCTTCCCGTTGCCTCAATCATTTTCAGCACGTAGTCACCTACTTGGAATGATCTCGTCTTCACCTTCTTATCATGGTAGCTCTTTGTCTTCTGTTTGTAGTTGACCATTCGTAAGTAGGCTGTGTCTCGCTTCTCGTCAATCAAATCCAGGTCGATCAATCTGTTGGTGTCGTTCTGCTCTTGATCGAAGAAGACCACTCTGGTTGTAGGAAATCGCAGCTCGGCTGGTGCCATGGCCTCCGACCCGTAAGTAAGAGCGAATGGGGTTTCCCCCGTAGGCCCCCGAGTGGTTGTACGGATTGCCCAAAGAGCAAGGGGAAGTTCATCTAACCAGTTGCTTTGTCGACCAACCAAACCCGTCTTAAGTGAAGATAAGACGAGTTTATTCGCTGCTTCAGCTTGTCCATTTCCTTGAGGATATGCAACAGAAGATTGTGTGAATACCCCGTCCCGATGCAACGCGCATTCAGAAGTTTGAAATTAATAATCATATAATGTCGGACCGAAATGGGATATTCATTTAGTGACACTCGCTTTAAACCATATTAAAATATTAGTTTAATTTTGAGAGTCGCCACGCCACTTTGATATAGCCCAAAGCTTTGAAAAAAGTCTAAACAGTTAATTGGGTTCGGGGGTCAAGTTACAACAGAAGAAGAAACGCTATCACTCCTATTGCCCGACGGATCGGTCTTTCTAGCATGTGGGGTGTTGGTTGTGTGCAGTGTTTACAGGAATAGATAGAAGAAACGGGATCATGCATAAGGAAGAGGGAAGAGAAAGAATTAATTGATGATCACACCCTAGAACCTTTGATATAGGCCCTCGAAAGGTGCACTAATCAACGTTCATCCTTGGGGGATTGTTGATCATGGGATAATTATAACTAAGGTGAAGGAAAGAAATAGTTCCTAGATCCATTGGGTTTCTTGGGCGAAACCTTAGATCATCCTCGGCTATGCATATTAAAATATATTAAAATAGTCCTAAATCTAGCATAAAGGCGCAATTAAAATATAATACGCATGCAAATATGACAATAATAATAATAATAATAGAGAACAAAAATATTAAAAAGAGCCTTACCAATTGTAGCAAGACTTTGGGATCGAATCTAGGGTGATTCGAAGAGAGTGGAAAGAAATACGGGTAAAACAAGTGTAATCTCGTTTCTCCCGAAGAAATTGTGTGTTGAAATTGGGGAACCGGTCACCCCTATTTATAGTGCTTCGGTACTTGGGATATTCATTTAGTGACCCCTATTTATACGCGCATTCGGAAGTTTGAAATTAATAATCATATAATGTCAGACCGAAATGGGATATTCATTTAGTGACACTCGCTTTAAACCATATTAAAATATTAGTTTAATTTTGAGAGTCGCCACGCCACTTTGATATAGCCCAAAGCTTTGAAAAAAGGCTAAACAGTTAATTGGGTTCGGGGGTCAAGTTACAACAGAAGAAGAAACGCTATCGCTCCTATTGCCCGACGGATCGGTCTTTCTAGCATGTGGGGTGTTGATTGTGTGCGGTGTTTACAGGAATAGATAGAAGAAACGGGATCATGCATAAGAAAGAGGGAAGAGAAAGAATTAATTGATGATCACACCCTAGAACCTTTGATTTAGGCCCTCGAAAGGTGCACTAATCAACGTTCATCCTTGGGGGATTGTTGATCATGGGATAATTATAACTAAGGTGGAAGGAAAGAAATAGTTCCTAGATCCATTGGGTTTCTTGGGCGAAACCTTAGATCATCCTCGACTATGCATATTAAAATATATTAAAATAGTCCTAAATCTAGCATAAAGGCACAATTAAAATATAATAAGCATGCAAATATGACAATAATAATAATAATAGAGAACAAAAATATTAAAAAGAGCATTACCAATTGTAGCAAGACTTTGGGATCGAATCTAGGGTGATTCGAAGAGAGTGGAAAGAAATACGGGTAAAACAAGTGTAATCTCGTTTCTCCCGAAGAAATTGTGTGTTGAAATTGGGGAACCGGTCACCCCTATTTATAGTGCTTCGGTACTTGGGCTGGGCCAGATGAAGGGTCGATCGGCCCTAAATATAAGGGTCGATCGGCACAAAATAAAGGGACGATCGGCACAATGATTGAAGGTTCGATCGGCACCAAACAAAAGGGTCGATCGGCCATACATCGAATAAAGAGCCGATCGGCACTTTGATCTGGCGTACTTTCCACGCATGCAATGACGGCGGAGGTACGGACGAAGGGTGAAATTCTTTTAGGGTTTTTTATATTAAACCGGGCCCAAGTATTTAGAATACCTTTTTTCGGACCGGGTACTAACAGTAGCCCCTCGGCGACGCGTCTTGTAGGACAAGTGGGGTCGACGATAAAAGAATAGGATCCGTCCTGAAAAAAGGGATTTCAGGAGGTGAAACGATGATCTTGCTGATGTAAGGGTTGGACTCGAGCTGAGTCGCAAAAAAGATGACCAGGTAGGTCAAGCAGCTGGACCCACGCCGGGCTACCTACGTATCCCAAGAGGAATCAAGCCAAGTCGTAGTTCGAAAGAGTGGGCGTTTAGTACCCAAGAGTGGCGGACGTGCGGCGTCTCAAACCAAAGATGCGATTTGTGTGGGAATCACCCGGAAATATGTGACTGTACGAAAGTCACTGGAATGCGAAAACGTGACTGTGCGAAAGTCACTGGTGTAACTGTGCGGGAGTCACCCAAAAAATTGTGAGGGTATGACTATGAGGGAGTCACCCCGAAAAAATAGGAATTTTATTTGTGAGGAGTCACCAGAAAAAATAGAAATTTTTGACTGCGGGAGTCACCTGAAATAATTATAAATGATAAAGCAAAAGGATTTTGGGTTAAAAAAAAATAATAATAAAAAAAAAATTATTTTGAAAACGGAGGGTTTTTTGAAAAATGGGGATTTTTTGAAAAAGGGGATTTTTTGAAAAAGGGGGAGGTTATTTAATAACCTGGTCAACCGATGTGACCGAGGGGACGCGTGTCAGGCGGAGAGGTGAAGGGCCGATCGGACCTTCCGTCTGATTGGTTGAGTACGATGGACGCGGATCCGCGTCGCTGAGATGAAATCCTGGCCGTTCGATGGCCCCTGAAGAAACACAAACTGATGGGCCGATCGGCCCTTCACTCCCATTGGCCAGAAATTTCGGTCGATCGGCCTTAAAAGACGCCACCTTCTCTTCTCTTTTCACGTCTTCTTCTTCTCCGAATTTTATAAAGCTTTTTTTTTTTGCCGGAAAACTTCTTGAGTTCCATTGATTTGTGCCGAGTTGTGCTAAGGTCTTGCTTGCCATGGATCCCGATGTTGCTGCTTTGGAGCTTTTGCTCAATAGACAGGAAGCTCCATCGTTGGGCTCATATGGCGGCGTAGGTGACGCCTTCTTTGGCTATGGTGGAGGAGTTAGTGCAAGTGGCTATGGTGCCGGGGGCAGCCATGGTTCTGGTAGTTTTAGGGGCGGTTATGGCAATGTGGGTGGGGGTTTTGAGGGTGGCTATGGAGGTTATGGAGGTGGTGATGGTGATGGTGGCAGCCATGGCGGCGGTCATGGCGGTGTTGGCGGTGGCAGCTATGGTGGCAGAGGTGGCGGGCATGGCGGCAGCGGAGGCGAACACGGCGGCAATGGTGGCGGACACGGCGGTCATTTTGGCGGTGATGACGGTGGTAACGGCGGCGATAATGATGAAGAGGAGGGTGATCCCGACGCCAGGGAGAGTGATAGGAGCGACGCCGGCGGGGATGTTGAGGCTAGGAGGTGGCGGGCTTCGCGTAATTATCGGCCCTCGAGGCTGCATTTTCTGTTGTTCAACCAGTCCGACTTTTATCCGGGTTTGGCTTTTCATGGGTCCACCGGTCTTCGCTCCCGCGTCGGGATAAAGGTAAAGAATTTTTATTTAACAACAGAATATTTCATGCATGTACAAAGTATTTATTATTTTAAAATGCGAGTAATGACACGTACATGTGCTGTGTTTACCTGCAGGGGAAGAAGATGAAGGGACGTAGCTCCCTTAGAGCGGTTGGTGAGTTGTGGGCACTTCTGCCGGCTGGTGAGGGTGGTCCTCGCGAGAGGGTACGGAGCTTGGGGTTGGCTCCCTTTTTTGACATGGTCTCGGCGATGGGTCGGACCGGGGAAGTGTCTTGCCGTGGTGAAGGCGTGTCGGGAGTTCTGGTGGGACACGACACACACCTTCCATTTGAGTTGGGGTGAGGCCACGATCACTCCTACAGACTTTGCCATCCTTACTGGATTGAGGTTTACGGACGTATCATTGCCCTTTGATGATACCCTTTATGCCGACCCGGCTCGTCAGATTCAGCTGTTTGGCGCTAGCTTAGGCTCGAGCAGAAACTTCGGCGTTGATGCGGGGAGACTGTATAAGCTTGTCGTGACTGCTATTGATCGGTACAGAGTTGGCCAGTATGGGCTGGATGCGCTTGTCCGAGGATTCGTTTGGTATGGTTTCTCAGTGGCCCTCTTTCCCAACTCGAGCCCAATATGCCGATTCTCTTTGTTGGGTGCTTTGTCTGACTTGAGCTTAGTGCGGGATATCTCTTGGGGAGGGGCCGGCTTGGCCGAGCTGTATCGGGCTCTTGATACTGTTTCGAGGTCCAATACCTCTTCTTTTGATGCCTTTCAGTTTGTTCTTGAGGTATGCCGACTTTTGTCATTTTCATTGTCCTTTTACCGGTTACTTGTCTTTCTGCCTTTATAAATATCCGCTTTCCGTGTCTTTTGCAGGCCTGGGTTTATGAGATTTTTGGTGTTGCGCCGTTCACTTTGCGGGACCAGACTCGGGATGTGCCCGTCTTGCGGTACTGGAGGAAGGAGAATCGGGTGGAGGGTTTCCCAAAGACGGTTCGTGAGTCTGATTTGAGGGCTGTCCTTGATGGTCCCAGTAGGCCCGAGTTCTTGCTCTATCCTTGGACACCTGAGGCTTAGGAGACGGTTGGCGCTGTCCGGGATGTGACTGCTTCCCTTGGTGTTGGTGGGACTTCTTCTTGACGAGATGTATTTGGGTGAGCGGGTAGCGAGGGAGCACTATGCATGGGCTCCGCTTTATGCGCCCCAACATCCTCCCAGGAACATGTGGTATCCGAACCGATTGGCGAGGAGGGCGGAGTATCTACTTGGGGTCCACCTTGCTCCGGTTCCGCTTGATATGGGCTATGTGGATTTTGTGGAGCTCTTTACGAGATCGCCGCGGGTGGTGAGGCGGGCGAGAATTTCTTGAAATTTCTTGGCATAGGGGAGCGGGATTTGGTCATTCCCGAGCCGATGGAGTGCTTTGGACATCCCGAGATTGCTGATATGCCCCCATTTCCCGACCACTTCTTTGTGCATATGGCCGACGGGGAGGTGAGGGTAGACTTGACACCTACAGAGGCCGATGAGGTGGAGGGTGCTCAGCTTCCTCCAGGCGGTGCCGGCGGGGTATGCCTCTTACTTTTTCTCTTCATGCACTTGAGTATTATGTTTTAGCTATGGTGTAACTCTCGCGTCGATTTTGTAGGTTGCAGGGAGTCTTACGTGCGGGCCGTGAGGCGGACCAATATGCGGCCCGTCTGGCGAGGAGTGCGGTGTCGACACTTTCCTGCCAATCTCGGAGATCGGTGGACGTGGATCCGGCGCCGTGGAGACAGCGCTCCCATGGTGAGGGTAGTTCAACGTCCAGATTTTCACGCGGTGGTGCCTCGACCTCCCGCCGGGGTCATTAGGACTTTTTTATTTTGTTTATTTTGTAGTTCCTGTTAGGAAAAAAAAAGCATGCAGACTCTATATTTTATGCTGACTCACTGATGCAATGCAACTGTTTTATGTACTAGTTTATGGGTTTAATATATAAAAGTTAGTCTTTTCCATTTACGAACATTTTCTATTTTTGGACATTATCTATTTTTGTACACTGCATTGAATAAACGAGGATAATATTGTAACAAAATAAAATAAAACTAAATAAAACTAAAACTAAAAAATAATAAAAAAGTGGAGCCTTGGAATCCTTGAGCTGCTTGAAGCTGCGCCGCTTTTTGGGGAAGCCAGAGGGTCGATCGGCCCAAAATTAAAGGTTCGATCGGCCCAAATTTAAAGGTCCGATCGGCCTTACACGGAGAGGCGGCGCTTGTTCTTCCTGGAAAGGGCCGATCGGCCATATGTTGTCATTTTCCTGCACGGATTACCTCGCAGTCCTTTTTCTGTACGGAAACCAATACCAAAACCTATAAATACCCGTGCAGCTGACGGTATAAGGCATATTTTTTTTCTTTTCTCTTTCTTTGCACTGCTCCCTTCTTGCCGTGGACAACAACACAATGAATTCCCACCCTTCTGTTTTGATGGAGAAGCAAAGCAATTTTGAGAGTGATTTGGCTATTTGGGTATCCAAGGTACCTCGCTCCGTTCGTCATGCCTTTGACAAACGTTTTGGGGTAAAGTGTATTTGGTCCCTTTTGCCCATGCATCCCAATTGGAATCTCTTACATGCTGCAACTGCTTTTTGGGACGAATCTAATCACGTCTTCAACTTTTCTTACAACGAGATTACACCTACCTATGAGGATTTTCTTGCTTTGTGCGGCGGAGATGATGTCAGTTTGATAGCAGTTCCTCAGGATCGAGTTCCGTTGGTGACTAGGGTGGCTAAATTTCTGCGCATCCCTACGGCTGTGGCTAGAGGCTTGGTTGAGGGTGTAGACATAGATATCTGTGATTTGCCGGGGAGGTTCGCTCATGGTGATGACTTTGACTCGGACTTTGCTTTGGATTGCCTGGCCCTCTGCTTGTTTTCCAAGGTTCTGTTCTCTCCTTATGTGGGGGTAGCTACCAGTGGATGTCTGGATATGGTTGATCAGGCCCGTTCTGGGAGGAGCATCGTTCCGGTTCTCTTGGGCGAGACACTTCATGGTATATCTCAGATAGCTAGGGGTGCCCCACTCATGACTAGGGGTAGTGCCAAATTACTGACCACATGGCTTGAGGATCGGTTTTTTGTTTTAGAGATTCCCCCTTCGAGTGTTAAGCCTTGGTTTCACGGTTGCAGGAGGAAGATTGATCCGCTTTCCGGCTTATCAGAGCGGGAGTGGAAGATGTACTTGGCGGAGGTGGATACCGACAGGATTCAGTGGCGAGTACAGCATTGGGGTCTCTCTTTCATTCGGAGCCTTCAGCTTGGGCAATGCTTGATTCGTGTACCAGCTTTTGAGACCACCACTTTTTACTATGCAGAGCGGGTACTTCGGCAATATGGCATGGAGCAGGTCCGTCCTCAAACTTGGGGAACTTCTGAGTTTGATGATTCCGCCAAAGTTCTTCCAATGGACGTTGGTGTTTCAGTTCTAATGGTAAGCTTATGGAGTTCTCATGGGATGCCACGAGTTTATCTTGCGCAGCGGACCCTTAGCACTCATCTGTCACACGCTTATTTGACATGGTATGAAGAAAACTTGGGACCGATGAGGGAGATCTTATATGACTTGAGACGGAGATTGATTCCTAACATATCTTCGAGCCGTTTTCACAGAGACAGGGAAGCTTTGGGGATTTCTTTAGACACAGTGGAGGAGCATCCTCCCAAGAAGATTGAGCGGAAGTTGAAGGGCAAGGCGATCGAGGAGGTTCCCCCATTGAAGAAGAAGCATTCGCCTTACTTTAAGAGAGAGAGCAAGAGGAAACCGACTCGACGAGCTGCCAAGAAGAAGAAGGACGGAGATGAGGGGCCTAGTGCCAAGGAGTAGACCTATATGTCCGAGTATCCACCCACAGTCACATGCAGACACATTAGTTATTTACTTTGTCTTTTAATTTTTTTAGCTTCTTTTGCAAGTTATGTAGTCATTAGTATAGTCGAGCTTAGACTCATCAAATAAGTGTAATCATGCATTGATTGTGGGAATGAAAAAAGTTTATTGCCTTAGTGAAAACAGACTGGATTTTTATTTAATTTTTGGACCACGCCGGTTAAGGCTGCCTACGTTCCCCTTTTACAATGAGAACCAAGGGGCTCAGGTCGTCGTAGTTCATTTTCGTCAAACGACTAATTTTTAGAAAGGGAAGATAGAAGCGGGACAATTTTTATTTTATTTGTTTGCTCTAACTTTTGCCTAGACCGCCCTTTACGGGTTTTCAATCTAGCGAGCTTTTGAACGCACCCTTTCTTTTATTGCTAGACCGCCCTTTGCGGGTTTTCAATCTAGCGGGCTTCTTTTGCGTTTTTTTTTTTTTTTTTTTTTTTTTTTAGAGGGGAGGAAGAGCTTAATCATAGTAGCGTGCGAGCTTGAGGTTGACGGGCTCCTTGAATTCGTTGCCATCCAAATCTGCCATCTTAAGCACTCCACCGAAAATATCTTCTTGATCACATACGGGCCGGTCCATGTAGGGGCCCACTTCCCAAGAGGATTGAACTTATTGGGAAGTCGCTGCTTCAAAACTAAATCTCCTTCCTTAATGTATAAGGGCTGCACCTTCTTGTTAAAAGCCCTTGCTGTCCGTCTTTGATAGGCTCGGATGTGTTCCATGGCTTTGAGTCTACGCTCGTCCAGTGAGGCCAACTGATCGTATCGGCTGCGGAGCCATTCAACTTCTGCTACTTGATTCTCTAATAAGATCCTCAAAGACGAGACTTCCAGTTCGACCGGGAGCACTGCCTCCATCCCATATGTCAGAGCAAAAGGAGTTTCACCTGTAGCAGTACGAACAGAAGTTCTATATCCCCAAAGTGCCAACGGTAATTTCTCGGACCAGTCTCTACCTCGAATTGCCATTTTTCTGATTATCTGCTCAATCGTCTTGTTAGCTGCTTCGACCGCTCCGTTGGTGCGAGGCACGTAAGGGGAGGATTTGTCTTTGGGTAATTTTGAATTACGCGATGTCTGTCACAATCTCCGCCAAAGTGGGACCCATTGTCCGAGATGATCTCATTCGGTACCCCATATCTGCACATGATGTCCTCCTTAATGAACTGTGCCACCTTCTTGGAAGTCAACACCTTGTAAGACTTTGCCTCGATCCACTTGCTGAAGTAATCGATAGCTACTAATACAAAACAATGCCCATTGCTTCCCGGCGGTGTAATCTTGCCAATCACATCAATCCCCCATGTTGCAAATGGCCAAGGGGTTACCATGCTGTACAACTCGTGAGGGGGTACATGGTTCAGGTTGGAACACATTTGGCATTTGGGACATTTCCGCACAAACTGGATGCAGTCGGTTTCTATAGTGACCCAATAATAACCTAACCGTGTGATTTTCTGTCTCAACATCCTGGCATTCATGTGCGGACCGCATAAGCCATCGTGTACTTCTTCCATGATCGTTTCTGCCCGTTTCGCATCTACACAGAGTAATAGGAGACCATCGTAATGCCTTTTGTACAACGTATCATCCAGTAAAACAAACTGTCCGGCCAATCGCTTCAATGCCTGCAAACTTTTGGCTTTCACGTCTCCTAGAAAAGATACATCACCCTTCTTGAGATACTCGCCAAATGCATGCGTACCACGGATCCTTTTTTTCCTCGGCGTCGGCTTGAATCTCGCAGCGGTAGGCTTCGTAGCGATGGCGGGGTTTTCCCTCCGGCCAACCACTGAATGGTCTTACGGACATTCCGTGAGGGATTTCGACCAAAAGAAGCCGGTGTAGCTAAAGCGTCGGCGAATCTATTTACTGTCTCTGGGTAGATAATGGAATGTCACTTCTCTGAATTGTCCGACCGGCTCTTCCATGTAAGTCGATATTGCTTTGCAGTAGGGGTCAACAGTTTTCCACTTCTTAGATGTCGATTGATGATTAAGGCGAGTCTCCATATACCTCCAACTCTTTCACATTACGTTCTAAGGCTGCTTCCAAACCGGCTATGCAAGCCTCATATTCAGCTGCGTTGTTGGTGGTTGTAAAATTCAGCTTGATGGCGATGGGGGTGTGCTCATCTTTTGGATCAACCAAAAGGATTCCCACTCCGTTGCCCCTCTTGTTTGCGGCCCCATCAAAGAATAGTTGCCATCTCTCTTCTGTATCAAGGCTGAAAATCCCCTCATCTGGAAACTCCGGTTCAAGCCCCTGTTTTTCTGTGCTAGGAAACTCTGCTAAATGATCTGCCATGGCTCTCCCTTTAACTGCTTTTCTCGGCACATAGGTGATATCGAATTCCCCCAGAAATACTGACCACTTGGCTAATCTCATGGACAGAGAAGGTTTGTCGAACAAATACTTAATTGGATCCATCTTTGATACCAGTAGGATCGGATGTGCTGACAAGTAATGCTTGAGCTTATTAACCACCCAAACTAGCCCGGTGCAAGTCTTTTCCAACGCTGAGTAGTTTAGCTCACTGCCCTGCAACTTTCGGCTAACGAAATAAACGGCATTCTCTGCAGAGAATCTTTGGCTTCTGTGCCGGCGTAGCCCCAGTACCGTATCGATTCTTGTTAGGTACAAGAGCAATGGTTTCTCCGAATGTGGGGGCGAAGGATAGGGGATTGACCAAGTATCTCTTGATTTCCTCAAAGGCCTCCCCGACACTTCCGGTCCCAATCTACACTTGCGGTCTTCTTCATCGATCTGAAAATCGGCTCACACATAGTAGTTAATTGATTAATGAATCGGGTGATGTCTTGTAACCGTCCCATGAATCCCTTAACTTCCTTCTCGTGTACGTGGTGGCCTCATCTCCATGATAGCTTGAATCTTCCTTGGATGCGCCTCAATCCGCGTTCGGTGACCATGTAACCCAGGACCTTTCCTCGAACAACCCCGAATGTACATTTGGCGGGATTGATCGCATGGAGTGCTCGCGCAGCCTGTCAAAGAACTTCCTCAAATCAATAAAGTGCTGACCGTCTGACCCTTTGGAATGAATGATCATATCGTCGACATACACCACAATCTCCTTATGGATCATGTCATGGAATAATCTTTGTGACCGCTCTACGGTATGTAGCCCCTGCATTTTTCAATCCGAATGGCATTACGGTGTAACAGTATGTTCCCCGTGGTGTAGTGAAGGCCGTCTTCTCTGATGCACCTCGGCCATCTTGATCTGATTATAACCCGCAAAACCAGCTACAAAGGACTTGACTTCGTAGTTAGCAGTGGCATCCACTAACATGTCGATGTTGGGCAGCGGGAAGTTATCCTTTGGGCTAGCTTTGTTGAGATCACGGAAGTCAACACAAACTCGACCTTGCCGTTCGATTTCTTGGCGTCACAATGTTGGATAACCACGTTGGGTACTCAATAACTACGATGAAACCTACTCGGAGGAGCTTCTCTATCTCTTCTTTGACTTGCAGAGACCACTGCGGCTTGATGCGGCGCAATTTACGCCCAGCCGAGGCTTGGCGTCTGGTGCCAGCGGTATTCTGTGCTCCACTATTGAGTTATCCAGCTCCGGCATATCTTTATATGACCATGCGAACACATCCGAGTATTCCTTGAGCAGCTCGATCAAAGCTTCCCTTTCAGTCCCTTCGAAGAAGCTTCCGATTTGCGTCTCTCTCGACTCCTCTTCCGTTCCCAAATTAATACATGCTAACACCTCATCGGCAGCTTGGGCTCGACCTTCCCTTTGATTAATAACTTGCTCAGAAATTTCCTTAATGTATTCGTTGTTTAGTGTGTCTGCTTCTTCTAATGAATCATTATTAACTAGGTTAATTTGATTAAGTTGAGCATTATTTTTAGTTAATTTATCATTTAGAAGATTGGCTATGAGGGGATACTCAGAAAGATCTACTTTTTCATTCATAGCGAAGGGGAAAACAACATTTGCAACTAAGTCATAGTCCTCTGACGTGAGGTCATCAGACTTAGAGGAAGACTCAAACTCAAAAGAAAACACATCTGACTCAGACAAAACAGATGACTCCGAAGAAACAGAGGACTTGGGGGAACCAACGGGAGACTCGACAGGAGGAGGCATCAGTCCCAGCTCTTCAACCATGTATTCCTTCGTGGCTACGGGTCCTCCAAATACGCACCAATTCTTCAGCTTTCCAACCATGGGTGTCACCAATATCCTTGGATCAACATTGTCTGTCTGCTCTCCTCCAATGACTGCAACCATATCATCTTCTATATTCAGATTCCCCAAATGCTTTGTAGCGGTCGACCATCCCATTCCTCGACTCCTGCGAAGCTGCTATGTCCTCGACCGAGCGGCTCATCCAAAGATACTGCCCTAGGCGATCGGCCAACTCATCCCCATCCTTTATGGTGTACCGAAGCTCACGGGGTGACAACCTTGCCTCTCTTTTGACGAGGGTCCATAAGAACTGTCTTCATCTTCGACCTATCGACCTCCGTATCCCTGAAGATTTCGAAACCTTTCTGCAGCTTACCTGTGTGATCGAACCATGGTTCATTAAATTCCATGCAAGAAAATTCCTCGCCTTCCTTGACAAAATAACTGTTGAGGGAAAGGCGGTATGGTCTCATCTCCGGCTTCTCGTAGGTAGCTTTGTCCTCTTGAGGTACTCAATTCTTTTCTCTTCAGCCCGATCTTCAGGGGTAATAACATAGCCTAAACCGTGCTTGCTGCGATGATCAGTAGCTTCCACTGCTTGCGTAGGTCCTTGGAGATGCTCACCCCGGCCCGATCTGGTACAAATCCCATGTTTCTCATCATTCTGACAGCTGGTCGTACTCTGTCCGATGTTTTTGTGAGGTCTACCGCGCAAAGCTGTGCTTGTGCTATTAGCTGAAAACCGCTGAACATTGAACTACCCTCTTCGTGCTGAATCTGTAGGACCGGCTTTCCCCCAGTGCTCGACCCTTGAGACGTTACCAAATCGCTGTAGATGACTGTCACTTGGTCGCCCGACTGGAATTTCACACACGATGCAATGAGGAAGGGACTCCATTCATCTCGATGCAACCATGGCCTACCCAAGGCATGGTGAAAGTGGAAGGTATGTCTATGACTTGGAACTCGGCAATCATAGTGGTGATCCCGCAAGTAAGAGGCAACCGATTATTCCCAACACCGGCCAGGCTAGTAGAGTCGTATCCTCGCACGGAATGAAGGCGAGAAGGTCTCAAATCGTAGGACTTAGATCAAGGACGTCCATCATCCTGGAAGGCAGTATGTTCACCGCAGAACCGTTATCAATGAAAATACGTGGCAACCTTTTCCCGTTGACCTCAATAGTAATGTGCAGTGGTTCATTATGATCCGATCCAAACTCCGGCATGTCCAACTCTGAAAACGTGATGATATTCCCAAAGTGTATGTTGCCGATCATCTGCGTTACATCTTCTGGCTTTGTGTCAGACGGTACCAAAGTCGCAGCAAGATTCTGTTCCAACATCATCCTGTGAGCATACGAGGACGTTAGCAAGGACCATAGAGATATATTAGCTTGGGTTTGTTTCAGCTGAGTGAGAATAGGATCCTCCTTCTCGGGATTTACCACCTCCATTTTCGGGCCAAAGACTTTCTTCGCCCCTTTATCTTTTGCTTGATACACCCTTCCGGACCTCGTGAGTAGATTAACCCCATTCTTTTCCATGTCGGATACTTCTGCGTGAATTTCGGCCAACGAGAGAGGTTTAGGACTCTCTTCCACATAATCATCATTTAACGTGGCAACTTCTCTGGACAGTTCCTCAAAAGACAGCATATAACAAGAAAATTCTTTATAAATTGAACTCAAATTACAAACTGACACAACTGCCTCACTGTCTGTCACAACAGACTCGACTGGATCGATGAGGTCTTTCTCTACCATAGCAATATCACTACCAACTATCTTACTATGATTCTCTATCTTCCCTTCAATGATGAGCTTCTGCACAGCCCTCTTCAAAGCAAAACCAACACACTTGGACAAATCTGGAACAAGCACTCCCTTTCTAACAATAGCTGAGAAAACCTTCTCTGTTGACAGCCCCAGTTTCTCAAAAGCATCTTCCATCTCTATCACACTGATAAAATTACCTTCCACCATGTGGATCCTGTTGTTAGGAAGGGGATTCCCACAACATTCGGGGACTTTGGCTTCTCCACCTTGCCTTGCCGAATCAAGTCTTGCACTTGTAGTTTAGGCCCGAATGCAAGATGTCCAGTAGTGTGGCCTTTGTATTTGTGGTAGTTGCAATATTTGGAAGCATCTAAGTCTTCTCTTGGGTTTACCGGTTCATAATTCTCAAGTGGCTTGACCAAGCCCTTCTTTACTAGCACTTCGAAAACTTTGCCCATTGGCATTCCAAAATCATCAAACACGTCTCTCTCGCGGTGAACATTGTTATTCCCCCTCATTACAGCTTGAACATCCAAAGCAGCTCCCTTGTACATAGTTCACTTGCCCCCGGCTCTTTCTTTCTTTGCTACCGTGTTGGCGGGAGCTCTATAGCGGAACGAATTATTACGAGCGCCAGTGTCCTTCGGTGGAGTGATTCCGGTGATGCCGCTTTCGTACCGTATTCCCGAATCTACCATTTCCCTAAGATTGGGGAAATAACCATTACCAACCGCTAACTTGTGTCCGGCAACAAACACTTGTAAAAAATCTGTTTCGTTCATTCTCCTTGGGCGGATACTCGAATTTCGCTCAACTTATCATTCCAACGCTTGTAGAAATCATAAATCGACTCCCCATTCTTTTGAAGCGTGTGCTCTAAATCAGCTCGATTAACTTGCCAATCCATGTTTGCTTGATACTTTTCGAGAACACTCTACTAACCTTGTCCCAGTATCCCTTTCCTCCTCGTTCAACATCAAAAACCAACGGAGAGCGGCCCCTTCCAATGTGCATGGAACATTCTTGCCATTTGCTCGGGTGTACAGTCTTTAGCCCTCATCGCCAACGTATAGTCTGTCTAAATGTGTCTTTGGGCAAGTAACTCCTCCAAACATGGCCATCTTGGGCATCTTAAAATCTTGAGGCAGGTGCAACTTTGCTCGGATTAAGCATCTTGATGGGGACACACCTTGCTTTCCCATTTGCTCGGTCAATGCTTTTACTTGCTCAATCAATGCTAACACAATGTCTCGTAGCAATGTTGGAGTTCTCATGGCCGGGGTTGAGTAATGGTAGGGGAGGTGGAGTAGGTAGGAATATGGTGGCCGGAATAATTGAAGGGTAAAGTGGGAGGGTAGGTTAGCAAAGTGGTCCTTGGGTGTGTCGGCAGGAGGTTGATAAGGTCTTTTGGATTTGCTCGAGCTCCCATACATGACTGGTGGTGGAACATTATTGTAGCTGTTTGGAACGTAGTTGGGTAGAGGGAAGGTAGGTGCATTGGAGTTGGCGGGATTGGGAGCATTGACAGTTTCATCTTCAACATCGACAACTTCATTCCCCATCAAAATAACCTTGTGTCCCCTTTTACTGAGCTCCTCAACAAAATGATCCTTCAGCTCTTGATTGTGGTTCTTCAAAGTGAGATTCTGCTCTTCAAGTTTCTCAACCCTCATGGTCAAACCGGCAAAGTAGGCGTGCAGAGCAGGCGGAATGTCATTGAAGTTGGGGTTGACTGGGCCTTCCGTTGAAGTGACTGGTGTAGAGCCGGTTGCAGAGGCAGCAGGCGTGCTTGGAGTAGTTGATGGAGGCAAGGTTGTCATTGTTGAATGAAGAACGCGGCCCGACCTTAGCTCTGCGGAAGTATTAGACAAGACTCGGCTTTAGGAGAAGGGTTGACTCAATGCAGTGTACTAGCTTGAATTTTTTTATTTACAAAAGCTTTGTTTCTTTTAGACCTACTAGGGTTGGAAGGGATACCCCTTTTTCGCAACTAACTAAATATCCTAAAATGGTGGATCCTAACGACTAACCTTCTCGTATAGACACTTAATATGATTTTTATGAAAAGTACCACAAACCCATGATAGGCCAAGATCTTTTAACAATATATCACTCAACCTTACATAGCACGTCCTTTTAAAAGGAAATCAATTTTTTAGTGCCTTTAATCTCTCGATAGATCTTGACTTATCATTGGTTCGTAGCGACTTAACATAAAGACCTTATTAATTGTCTACATAAAAAAGCTAGTCAAACCAACCGGTCACATGGAGTGTATTCCTAGTAAAGTGGGTGACACAAGGGTTAGGTTTCAGGCTCCCACCGTGCAGCCGAAGCGCACTGATGAGTGGATGGCCAAGTGAGACTCGGAAGGGAGGCGACATGATCACCACACTTCCCGCACTTTGGCTTCTCCGATGGGTTAAAAGGTGTCTGTGCAGTGTGACACGGACTCTAGTGGTAGTGTGAGGTAAAAAGTCTAATTCTTTTTAAGGAAAAAAGAAAAGGATTTATTTTTATTTACATGAGATGCATGCATGCAATGCAACAGTTAAGAATAAAGAAAATAAACAGAAGGCGAAAGATACAACACCATACAAGAAAACGAAAGTCTGACCCACTTAGTTTGAAAAAGATTTCAAAACAATCCCCAGCGGAGTCGCCACTGTGAATACCCCGTCCCGATGCAACGCGCATTCGGAAGTTTGAAATTAATAATCATATAATGTCGGACCGAAATGGGATATTCATTTAGTGACACTCGCTTTAAACCATATTAAAATATTAGTTTAATTTTGAGAGTCGCCACGCCACTTTGATATAGCCCAAAGCTTTGAAAAAAGACTAAACAGTTAATTGGGTTCGGGGGTCAAGTTACAACAGAAGAAGAAACGCTATCACTCCTATTGCCCGACGGATCGGTCTTTCTAGCATGTGGGGTGTTGGTTGTGTGCGGTGTTTACAGGAATAGATAGAAGAAACGGGATCATGCATAAGGAAGAGGGAAGAGAAAGAATTAATTGATGATCACACCCTAGAACCTTTGATTTAGGCCCTCGAAAGGTGCACTAATCAACGTTCATCCTTGGAGGATTGTTGATCATGGGATAATTATAACTAAGGTGGAAGGAAAGAAATAGTTCCTAGATCCATTGGGTTTCTTGGGCGAAACCTTAGATCATCCTCGGCTATGCATATTAAAATATATTAAAATAGTCCTAAATCTAGCATAAAGGCGCAATTAAAATATAATAAGCATGCAAATATGACAATAATAATAATAATAGAGAACAAAAATATTAAAAAGAGCCTTACCAATTGTAGCAAGACTTTGGGATCGAATCTAGGGTGATTCGAAGAGAGTGGAAAGAAATACGGGTAAAACAAGTGTAATATCGTTTCTCCCGAAGAAATTGTGTGTTGAAATTGGGGAACCGGTCACCCCTATTTATAGTGCTTCGGTACTTGGGCTGGGCCAGATGAAGGGTCGATCGGCCCTAAATATAAGGGTCGATCGGCACAAAATAAAGGGACGATCGGCACAATGATTGAAGGTTCGATCGGCACCAAACAAAAGGGTCGATCGGCCATACATCGAATAAAGAGCCGATCGACACTTTGATCTGGCGTACTTTCCACGCATGCAATGACGGCGGAGGTACGGACGAAGGGTGAAATTCTTTTAGGGTTTTTTATATTAAACCGGGCCCAAGTATTTAGAATACCTTTTTTCGGACCGGGTACTAACAGATTGCCAATGTTTGATTCCTACTCGATTCATCTCTGCCTCGAAAGCCTGGGAGAACTGTAAGCCGTTGTCTAAGACTATAGCTCGAGGGATCCCAAATCGACACCAGATGAAGTCATGAATGAAATTGATGGCATTTTCCTCCGTGATGCGAGCTAGTGGCTTTTCTTCGACCCACTTTGAGAAATAATCAATGGCGACGATCACATACTTGCAATTTCCACGGGCGGGAGGGAAGGGTCCAATCAAGTCGACGCCCCACATATCAAACGGCCAAGCAGCGATCACTGGAGTTTGCTCCGTTGTGGGCAGATGAGGTAGGTTGGCAAACCTTTGGCACTGGTCGCATTGTTGAACAAAATCATGAGTATCAGCTCTCATGTGTGGCCAGTAACACCCTAAAGTGATTAGTTTGTCAGCCAAGGTTCTGGCCCCCGGGTGTCCGCCACACACTCCACTATGCACCTCGTGCATTAACTGAGTAATTTCTTGAGGGTGGATGCATTTCAACAGTGGCTTAGTGTATGACCTCCTGAATAACATTTCTCCTTGAATAACATATCTCGGAGCCTTCTTTTTAATGGCTCGAGTTGTCTTCTCGTCATCAGGGAGCTTGCCTCTTTCCAAGTACGCCTTCATTTCTTCAATCCAACACTTGTCATAAACCCAGTTTCTCAAGGTATCCTCCACACAATGAATTTGAACCCTTTCATATGCTGGATTCCCGAGGTAGGAGATGGGTTCTTCATGTGGCTCATCTGTAGTGGCCAATTTTGAGAGCAGGTCGGCCAACTCGTTGTCTTCTCGACCAATCCTCTGGATTTCCCAAAACTCCAAATCTTTTGTCGGTTCCTTTACTAGGTCGCAGTACTTGATCAGAGTAGAGTTCAGCACCTCGTATTCCCCTCGGACCTGGTTGACTATTAACTGGGAGTCACAATATGCCATGATTTTGATTGCTCCAAAGCATTTGGCGTACTCGATGGCTGCTACCAAAGCTTCGTACTCTGTTTGGTTGTTGGAGGCCTCAAACTTGAACCTCAATGCTTCCTCATAGACTGTCCCAGACTCTGGTTCGATCAATACTATCCCATCTCCACTAACATTCTTCGTTGATGACCCATCTGAGTAAACTTTCCAACAGTCGTCGGGTAGACAAGTGACGGGCTGGGACTTTTGCTCCTTTCCCTTAGCTTTCTCCTTTTGAACTCGTACCTCGCTATCTTCCTTGGTGAACGTTAGCTCGACCAAGAAGTCTGCCAAGGCTTGAGCCTTCAACGTCTTTCGAGGTCGATACTCGATGTCGAATTCTGTGAGAGCAATTGACCAATTGAGTAGACGACCTGAACTTTCTGGCTTATGAAGATTTTTTCTCAAGGGCACATTTGTGAGCACAACAATAGGATGAGCTAAAAAGTAAGCTCGCAGCTTCCTCGAGGCTACGACTAAGGCATACGCGACTTTCTCTGCATTGTAATATCTGCCTTCAACATCTGATAGGGCTTTGCTAATATAGTACACGGGCTTTTGAAGCCCCTCCTCTTCTCGAACTAAGACTGTTGCAACTGAGTGATCACCACAGACAGATATACGAACAAAGTCTCTCCAGTAGTCGGGTTGCTCAATAGAGGTGGGGTAGCGAGATACTCTTTGAGTTGTTGGAACGACGAGTGACATTCGGTCGTCCATTCAAAGTCTTTCGTCCCCCTCAGTGATTTGAAGAAGGGGAGAGATCTTTCAGCCGACTTGGCTATGAAGCGGCCTAGTGCTGCTACCCTACCGTTAAGTCGCTGCATCTCTTTGATACTGGTGGGCTCTTGCATGTCGACTAGATCCTTGATCTTTTCTGGATTGGCCTCTATTCCTCGTTGTGACACCATAAATCCAAGGAACTTGCCAGCTGGTACCCCAAAGACACATTTGCTTGGATTAAGCTTCATGACGTTTGCTCGTAGATTGGCGAATGTTTCCCTTAGGTCGACTACGTGACGTTCGGTCTTTGTTTTGATGACCATATCGTCGATGTAAGCCTCCATGTTTCGGCCAATCTGTGAATCAAAGACTTTGTTCACCATTCTTTGGTAGGTCGCACCTTCATTCTTTAACCCGAATGGCATCATGTTGTAGCAGTAGATGCCTCCAGCTGCTTGAAATGCCGTCTTCACTATGTCATCCTCATGCATCTTGATCTGATGATAGCCTGAATAGGCATCGAGAAAGCTGAGGGTGGAATGTCCAGCAATTGAATCAACGAGCTTATCAATCCGAGGTAGAGGATAGCTGTCCTTTGGGCAAGCAAGGTTAAGATTGGTGAAGTCGACACACATTCTCCACTTGCCATTGGATTTCTTTACCATGACCACATTAGCTAGCCAGGTGGTATGTGTGGCCTCTTTGATTATACCTGCACTCAAAAGTTTTTGTACCTCAAGTTTTATAGCCTCCTCCTTGTCGCGAGCAAAGCTTCTTAGCTTCTGGGGCTTTAGTTTTATGGTCGGGTTGACCTCCAGCCTGTGAACAGCGACCTCTTTCTTGATCCCCTTCATATCCTCTACTCGCCATGCAAAGACGTCACTGCTTTCATTGAGTAACTCGACAATTTCCAATCTTTCCTCAGGTGACAGTTGCTTTCCAATCTGAATTTTTTGCTCAGGATAAGAAGGATTTGTGATCACTGCTTCCAGCTCGTCCACAGCCTCTAGCTCCGGACCATCTCTGAATTGTAGGGTCTCAATGATGATCTCTCTAACCCTCTATCTTTCCTTGGCCCCCAAGTGTGGGGCTTCCTCGATAATCATGCCATCTAGTTCATCTGCGATCTCACTGGTGGTGGCCCCCGAGTTATTGTCGATCTGGAGGCATAGCTCGCCTATGCAGACTTGGTCGACCATAACTGAATCTGGATCGACCAAGTTAACTTTGGAGTGACGTGTCGACTCCGCCATGACCTCGTCATGCAAGCGATAGGTCAACTCTTCCACCTCGATGATTGTAGATAGTATAGAAGTTGTGGTGACTGACTTCGACATCTTCAAGTATCCATCAGCAGTTTCAATCTCCAGCTCCCTCTTCTTCCTGGTTTGTAGGACATGGTCAAGATATTATCGAGCTGTGCTTCGTACACAGCCGACTCCAGCTGGCGTCAGGAACTTAACTCGCTGGTGGGGGATAGAGGCCACCATTCCAAGTGCGACCTGACCAGGGATACCAAAAATCGCAGCATAATCACTATTGACATCAATGACAATAAATTTTACCTTGGAGATGGCCCTGTGGGGGTGTTGGCCTATGTCGGCGTCCAACTCAATCTGTCCCTTGGCGTCGACCCGGTGATTGGTGAAGCCCTCCAACCTGCTATCATATCGTTCGAGCTGCTCATTTAAGAGTCCCATCTCCTGAAATGTTTTGTAAAACAAAATATCCTTGCAGGCCCCCGTGTCAATCAAGAGTCTGCTCGTCGTACACCCATCTATTAATCCTGGGATAACGAGAACCTTCTCTCTAGCCGCTACATTGGTTGCCAGCTCGTCCGGATAGAAACCAATCATTTCATCTCTGATATAGCTTCTAGGGGGTACGTGAGGTGCCTTGCTGAGCTGGAATATCTTGTGTTTGATGGCAGTGTTACTAGTTTGCTCCGTGATAACGCCCAAGTTCATCCTAGGCTGCCTCGGCTCTGGGTGTCCACCCGCAACTCATTCATCGCCGCCTGCCTGAGGTCTCTTCACATATGCGTCGAGCCTTCCTTGGTCGACCCACCTCTGAATGATACGCTTCAAACTCATACAATCCTCCGTAGTATGACCTGTATCTTTGTGATACTCGCAGTATTTGTTGTTGTCCCTTCTGAACTTATTTGCTGGGTTCATTGGGGTCGGTGGGCCTAGCTCGACCGTATTCATTATTTCAGTTCGACTCACCGTTAGGGGAGTTAAAGCTTTGGGCACTTTCTCAGTCGCCCTGGTTCTATTCTTGCCATTCTTATTGTTTCCCCCATTCTTAGTCGAGTCCTTCTTATTAGTATCAGCGACCTCAGCCTTGGGGGCTTTCCCATTTTTCTTCTCTTTTCTTTCTTCGGCCAACGCTACATTGTAGGCCTTCTCAAACAGCTCTTGACGAGTTGTCACAGTGCGAACTGTCAGCTCGTAATCCAAGTCAGCAGAAGCAATCCCATTCCTGAAATAATTGATCACTTCCCTTTCTGTGAGGTCTTCCTCAATCTTGTCGACCATCTCCTTGAACTTGGTGTAGTAGCTCATTGAGCTTTCACTCTTTCCTTGCATCAGGTTGTTCAAGTCGGTGACTGTAATCTTACGAGCTCTGGCTGTCGAGAATCTATCCAAAAATTTTGTCCTCATATAAGACCAAGTCGAGATGCAACCCGGTGCTAAGCCATTGAACCAAGTAAGGGCTGCCCCAGTGAGAGTGCTAGTAAGTGCCTTACACATCATGTGGTCCTCATTGGAGATAAAGCACATGGTAGCCTCTAAGTGTTGTATGTGGCTTTTGGCATTGGTTGCACCTGAATATTTTTCGAGGACTGGTAACCTGAAACCTGGAGGAGGTCGACGATCGAGCAACTCCTTGGAAAATGGACGAAGATCAAAATCAGTACCTCACCCTTTCCAGAACCTTCCTTCTTGTCGGCCACCCATTGCTCAAATTTTTTCTTCCATAGTAGCCACTCTCGAGCATCTGTCCTGTCGTCCCTAGCATGGGAGACATCGTTTGACCTTTGCCTTTCTTCACGGTGATGTTCTCTCCCAGAGTGGGCTCTGTGTCTATCACTTCTGGGAGGATTTACGTCTCTGCTTCTCCTATCCCTGTGAGAGGGTGACCTTACTGATTGAATTGGCGACCTGCGCCTTTCCTCTCTAATAGGCGACCTGCGCCTATCTTCTCTGAGAGGCGACCTGCGCCTATCTTCTCTGAGAAGCGACCTGCGCCTATCTTCTCTGAGTGGCGACCTGCGCCCATTCCTTTCCCTGTGTGACTGCGACCTCTACGTCCTGGCTGGTGATCCACGTAAGCTTCTACTAGCGGCGACTGGGCCTCTTGCTCCCTATTCTTGTTGAGGCTAGCTCTTAGATCGTCACTCGGAACATGAATTGGGGATTGAGGCGGCTGCACTACCCTGCGCTCGACATTCTGGCCCACAGTCTCATTCGGCCTGGCACTTCTAATAGGCTTCCTATTAGAAACCTGAGAGGGAACCACCCTTTCTGACCTCCTGTCAGCCTGCTCTACCTCCTCCATTGCTAACAGTTCAGCCAATATTTGAGCTCTTTCCAGCAGCATCTCTTTCCTACTAAGGGGGTTAGCTGAGGGACCAGCTTTGTCGCCAGCGGCCATTCACCCCGTTTGACGCTTTGGTGGAGGCTGTGTTTCCTGTCCGTCCATAGGCCGTTTGTCCCTCCTACCATCTGGAAGTCCTCGGCCATCAGCTATGCTGTTAGAACGCGTCGCCCTAGCATGATGACGGGGTGGAGGGGGAGGAGGCAAATTGGCATTTCCAGGATTGGCATTAGTATTGGTGTTGGTATTGACATTCCCTTCATTGGGCTCATCCGAAGCGTCAGAGACATGTCCATCCGCGGTCACCATGGTTGTGGGTTAAAGAGGAACTTCGATGTCAATAATGCACGTTTCCCGGCAATGGAACCAAACTGATGCCGCAGGAAATGTGCTTATCAATCTCCGTCCACGTGGCAGTATCAATCACTTGACTCCTTGACCTGAAATCAGAACCCACGACTAGCCGGATGTGTCTCCGGCTTAGACCCTCGGGCGTGAGAGTAAGTATGTATGTGTGGAGAGCAAATAATATATTGAACGATGATATTCAAATGACAAAATTGCAGTTACCTCAAAACCGTTGTAGTGGTAATGTATTTATAGCTGATGGTTGTGGTATATTTGGTAGGACTACATGAGCTCCGTGATTTGAGGGACGGTTACATGTCATGAGAACGTGTCCTGAATGGCTCCTGATTTGTAGGAAACCAGTTATGGAAAGAATAGGAGCACATGCGCCTCGGATCCAGATTAGGTCACGCTTGCTTGGCAGGAGTCGAGGTCGCCATTTGGGGGTTAGGTCGACTGACCGATGGGTAGAAGCCGGGCCGTGCCACCCGAGAAGTTGAATCCCACTCCAGGATCGTAAGGTCGGACTAAGTTAGATCGAGACTGGTAGGCTCGGACAATGAACTTAAGTCGACTGACTAATAAGATGGGCCTTGAGCCATGTAATAATTGGGCCTAGCCCACTGAGAATGTGGTGACAATAATTGTCTGAGAGTTGGGCTTTACTCGCTTGGCCCAACTCGACACTCTTGATATGTTCATTTAGTATTTTGTTGCAATTTATGTACCAAACTGTTTGAAATACTCTAAGCGCCAATGTATAAGAAAAATATTTCATTGGATCAAATAAAAAGAAGAAATTTCATGTTATTTTTTGTTAAGCATAAATCACTCCAAATTAGTTCACGACTCTCACATTTGACTTGTCAATGTTCTTAAATAATATTCTTTTACTCATTTATACAACATTTGCATAATAAAAATTGAACTAACAATATTTTAATTAAAAAACACATTGTTTATTTTGTTACAAGCTCTTGTGAACAATGCAGATATAGGTTACAATGCCTTTTTTTTCCTTTTGCAAATAACTAATTGAGAAAAAACTCTAATAATGTGCAACTTTTTTCTTTTTTAAGCTATACTCCCTCCGTCCCACGTGAATAGACACTTATTTTCTTTTTGGGACGTCCCACGTGAATAGACACTGGCCAAAATGGAAAAGAATTTATTATTTTATATTCATCCTACCCCACCCACTCATTCTCTCTCTTCATTTCCTACCACACAATTTATTCAACCAACTCCACTCATTCTCTCTCTTCATTTTCTACCACACATTTTCATTATTATATTCATTTTCCTTAATTATTGTGCCAAGATTTTTGGTGTCTATTCACGTGGGACGGAGGGAGTATTAATTTGCATGTTTTAGACGAATTCTATCTAAATCATTTTTTATTCAAAATTTATAATTGATGATTAAAACGCTGGAGCAAATAATAAATAAACGGATAATTAAGTCGCCTGAGGTGGGTTTTTTTTTTTTTTTTCCACTACTTACACACACATGCACGCACAGAAGCGCCTAGGAGATAAATTCTAGGAAGAGAAAGTCTTCCCTCTAGCTTTTGGGGGATCAAACCATGACCTCCAGATTAAAAGGCATGAGCTCAAGCCAGCCGGTCAAATCCCCGTATGCCCCGGAGGTGGATTTGAATAGCCAAACATGTGACCCGGCAGTCAACCTTATTTTATGTACTTTGATTTACAATTATAAAACAAAAACAACAACCGACCAATGGCTATAAACCAAAAATAAAATACAGAAACTCATCTCGACAACCAAATTGAAATTAGAAACTGGAAACCCCCCAACTGTGTGTAATGGGAGGAAATAGTTTTGAATCCCCACTACTAGGAAGTGGTAGAGACCCGAAAACATGGACGAGCAGAAGCATAATTTGGTTTCTCCTCTCTCTCATCTTCACCATAGCCAGTAAGTTTCTTCTCTCTCTCTCTCTCTCTCTCTCTCTCTCTGTCTGTCTGTCTCTCTCTATATATTTCAACTTCTGATTCTCTTAAGATGATGATGATGAACAGTTGAAATATCATGATAATGATGATTGCTATGTTTTTTTAAAACCTGATTTGCCTCACAATTACGTTATAGAACGAAAAAGTTTGATGTTGTATATGTTTTGTATGATCAATTAATGGTATGAGATTTACCCTTGCATTGAATTTTTCAAAAATCTGTCAAATTGATTGGACTGTGATACCACGTTAGCAATATCCGGTGGTCGCCCACTCGCCCCATTGTGACGCTTGAATGGCAGTTACTCAATAGTGTGTAGGATCAAATTGATTGGACGGTGATATCGTGTCACCATTATTGGGTGGTCGCCACCATCTTTTGAGGCTTGAATGGCAGTCACCCAATAGTGCATAGATGATGCTCGTTGCTCAGAGATTGGATGGCAGTCATCCACGTCATCGATATCCGGTGGTTGCCACCGGAGGAATTTTCTGACTGTCAAATGGTCATTTTTTTATTTCAGTTATTTGCCTTACATTAGAAGTCAACATAGGCTCTTGGGTCCCGGTGGTCCACAATAAGAACCACGAGAGGCTAGAACAGAACAACAATCTTGTTGTGTCAGGGGAAGCAGTTGTTGCTGCTGACGATGCTCGTTGCTCAGAGATCGGAGTATCAATCCTTAAACAAGGTGGCCACGCAGTTGATGCTGCCGTGGCCACTGCTGTGTGCGCCGGCGTTGTAAATCCGGCCGGTAGTGGTATCGGAGGTGGAGCTTTCATGATCGTCCGATCTTCAGCTACATCCCATACTCAAGCATTTGACATGCGTGAAACCGCCCCTTTAGCTTCCTCACAGGTTCATACTCATATTTTTTATTATATTCAAATAAATTCGGACTTTGGATCCTATTATGCAATCAAAACTTCGTTTTCATCCATTGTACTTTTAATAGGGTGTTTCACTTTTTTCATTATACTTGATTCTTTCATAAATACTCTTGTAGTTAGGAAAATGTATCATTTTAACCCTAAAATCGCGGATTAAGGCAGACTATGGGACGAATTTGGGGCTAAAATGTATATTTCCAAAGTACAATGGTTTTTATGAAAGAAGACGAGTATAATGGCAAAAGTAAAACACGCCTGAAAGTATGGATGAAAACGGAGTTTGCCCAATGCAATTATTCTTGAATTTTAATCATTAAACAGGACATGTATGAAAGTAATCCACACGCCAAATCTGCCGGAGCATTAGCAATGGGTGTTCCCGGCGAGCTAGCCGGCCTTCATGAAGCTTGGTCAAGATACGGGCAATTGCCTTGGAGGACATTATTTCAGCCCTCCATCAAACTTGCCAAGAACGGGTTCGTGGTTGCTCCTTATCTTGCTTTAGCCATCTCTAAATGTGCAGACAAGATCACGAATGACCGTGGCTTACGCCAAGTGTACGCTCCGGATGGGAAGTTGTTACGAGCCGGTGATATTTGCTACAATGTGGAGCTTGGTAAGAGCTTAGAAGCTGTAGCTGAACAAGGCCCAGAAGCATTTTATAATGGCACAGTGGGTGCGAATTTGATTAAGGACGTGCAAGAAGCAGGCGGGATTTTGACAATGGAAGATTTAAGGAACTACAAAGTGGATGTTACGGATGCAGTTGCCGTGAACTCGATGGGGTATACTATTTTAGGAATGCCGCCTCCATCAAGCGGAACGCTTGGGCTTGCTCTGGTAATTATTATTTTTCCCTTTTTACCCTCTTTATAGCTTTTGGCATACTGAGTATAGACTCATACTTCTGAAGCAGGTCCTCAACATCTTAGATAGCTATGATAGTCCGAATGCTGCAAAAGGAGCATTGGGTTTGCATCGATTAATTGAAGCTTTGAAACATATGTTTGCTCTTCGAATGAATTTGGGCGACCCAGACTTTGTAAATATAAGTGAGACAGTGTCCAACATGGTTTCCCCTGCTTTTGCAAAGATGGTGCGGGAAAGGATAGTCGATAACACCACCTTCCCTCCTGAATACTACATGCACAGGTTAGAACTAGTCGTATGCACAGGTTAGAACTAGTCGTGTGGACAGAAGTCCGAAACTCTTATTATACAGGATGATTAACACAAGTTACTATAATGTTCTCACACGCCAGTAAAATGTAACCTATGTTATTAGAAGAGGCAACTTATGTGATACTGTAAAATTTAACTCTGTATAAAAGTCGTATTTCTGTGTAGTCCGATTGCACAGGCCCAGTCCTAGATCCAGAGCTGAAAATGTGGCAAACAGTGAATTCACTGTGTGTAATGATTCTGACACTCTAGGTTTTTGATTGTCAGGTGGAGTCAGCTTCGTGACCATGGAACAAGCCACTTCTGCATTGTGGACGGGGAGAGAAATGCTGTCTCGATGACAACCACTGTGAATTGGGGTTTCGGTGGCGGGGTTCTCTCTCCTTTGACCGGCATTGTGTTGAATAACGAGATGGATGACTTCTCGACACCAGCAGAAGTAAAACCTGACAGACTCCCTCCTGCACCGACTAATTTTATCAAACCAAACAAGAGACCTTTGTCCTCCATGACTCCAATTATCATTGTCAAGGTAAATAAGATTCCCTAAACATTACTCTTAATCCATAAGAACACACATCCTGCAGCTAAGTAGTTATCTGTTTGTAATCATCGACAGGATGGTCAATTAGCAGGGGTTATTGGGGGCAGTGGTGGGTTGTACATAATACCGGCAGTGGTACAAGTTTTCATCAACCATTTCATCCTTGGAATGAACCCTTTATCTGCTGTCGAGGCTCCAAGAGTGTACCACAAGGTAAGGGCTCGATTGTAAAGTTTAGCTGATTGAGAACTTTCTGTCTGTGGGGCAAACTCCATTTTCATCCATCGTACTTTCAAGGGTGTTTCACTATTACGTTTTTTTTCCTTCCAAAGTACCACTATAGTTTGGAAAATGTTCCATTCTAGCCCCAAATTCATGACTAATCTGTGTCTCAATCCGTAATTTGGGGTCAAAATGAACACTTTCCAAAAACTACAAGCGGTATTTTTGAATGAAAAAAGTATAATGGTAGATGGGAAACACCTTTGAATTGAATGTATAATGGATGAAAACGGAGTTTGGCCTTCTGTCTTTATATTCATTGGTGGCATTGTAACCTTTGCAGCTGATACCGAATGTGGTCCTGTACGAAAACTGGACGGTCCTTGATGGTGAGCATATCGAGCTTTCAGATGATAGAAAGGACTTCTTGAAAGAGAGGGGTCATAAGTTGCAGGCTCAAGCCGGAGGAGCAGTCTGTCAGTTTGTTGTTCAAACACTTGAAAACTCCATAGAAATGGGAAGAAAGAATGGAAGAGTGCCTAAAGGTCAAGCTTTTCAAGGGCTATTGACTGCTGTAAGTGACCCTAGGAAAGATGGAAGGCCTGCATGTGTCTAATAATTCCTTGTATTAGAATGACAATACATTCTTTTGTATATACTCCCTCCGTCCGGCCTGACACGGAACAATTTGCCATTTTGGGTGTCCTATTGGACTTATTAGGACGTCCAAAAATGGCAAGTTTATATTATTTTTGTATTCAATGGGACCCACTTGTCGTACTCATAATAACAACCCCTTATTATTCCTCTTACACATTCTCTATCATATTTTACTTTTCATACTCACAACACCTACTCCACTTATTCTCTCTCCTTTTATTATAATAATATTTCTTAATACCCGTGTCAGGAAAGAAAATTCTAAGTCGGGTGGGACGGAGGGAGTATATCAATCGAGCATTCCATTCCAACTCTAAAAACTGATATCCTTATGTATAATAGTGTTTCTTCTCAGATTTGATTGGTGAGCGTTGCGTTTGTACAGTCGATGCATCAACATTTCAGATTTAATCTTTTACAAATAAATGAGTAGGCTCTATTGGTGAGAGGATGAGATCAAAATACAGTTATACTCTTAATTGAATCATCAAAAGGCCTAAATTTTGACTGCCGTATAATTGATTGCACAACCTGAATCCCCTTAATCCCCAAGTAAATGTATGTTTTGACTTTTTCAGTCAATTCGAGGATCTTTGACTAAAACTTCATGAAAATTTAACAATATTCATGAAAATCTAAACATTTATATTGATACACTATTGTTAAAATTTCATGAAATTTTGGTCAAAAAATTCAATAAATTGACAGAAACAAATTAAAATAAGACAATTATTTTGAAACAGAATATCAAGTTATGTTTTTTGGAAATTCATTAAAAAGGAAATGCGTAAATTGCATTTTAGTTACCTGAGTTTGTCGAGATGTTTCAATTGGTTATTGAATTTGCATTTGTAACAAGTTGGTTATTGAGTTTGTCATTTTGTTGCAATTAGGTATATTTTTGGATGCCCAGTTAAAAAACTAACGAAGCATGAAACATGTGCCTTGCACGTGTCTTACTTAAGGGATATTTTTGTCTTTTCCATCGAATTTGACCTCCTTAATAATTTTAAGGGGGTTAGATGACATTTTCTAAAAATGAGGGGGAGTTAATGAAAAAATTTCTATTTAGCTAAATAACTTATTTAATTATGAAAAACATGATAATTACTATTTAACTAAATAACTTTTCAATGTATTCTTATACCTTTTATTAAAAATTTCTGATAAAAAAAAAACAATTTCCTGAACAAAAATTAAATAAATTAAATCATCTTTTTCATTGTTTAAACTAAGCCACCCACTATCATTTGATTACCGCCACTACCCAATCATCACCATCATTCATTTGCCGCCCCCCGCCCAACCATGACCGCCATCCAACCACCACTTCTTTCCCAACAAAATTAAAACCCATCACTTATCCAAACAAAATAAAACCACACCAAAAATCAAAAGAATTAAACCCATCACTTATCCAAATGGTTATCCAAATGGCAGCCTATCATGGAGGCAAGGAAAAAAAAAGTTCATATTGGCCAAGGTTGATTTGAGTAAATATTTGAGTAAAAATACAAGAAATTAAAACCCTTTTCTTCCTTTCTCTCACTAAAAACACTGATAGGAGCTTGGTCAAGGTTGAAAGAGTTTGGGAGGGAGAGGAGGTGGCAGCAATGGCGGGTGGAAGAGGAGTGGCAGATAGAGAAAGAAGAGGGGCGGTAATGGAAGGTGGGGAAGAGGGAGTGAGACGGAGCTGTGAAGATGATGGGGGAAGTCACCGGAAAATGGCGGTGAGGAGAAGAGGGGTCAGGGTAAATTGTGATGGGGACATGGGTGAGGTTGCAGAGGGAGTAGTGAGAAGATGGAGAGAGAAAGAAAGAAAGAGAATGGAGAGAGAGAGAGAGAGAGAGAGGGAGTTGTTTTTTTATATATATATATTTAAACTTCCCCTCATTTTTAGAAAATGTCATCTAACCCCCTTAAAATTATTAAGGGGTCAAATTCGATGGAAAAGACAAAAATACCCCTTAAGTAAGACACGTGCAAAGCACATGTTTCATGTTTCGTTAGTTTTTTAATTGGGAATTCAAAAATATACTTAATTGCAACAAAATGACAAACTCAATAACCAACATATTACAAATGTAAATTCGATAACCAATTGAAACATCTCGACAAACTCAGGTAACTAAAATGCAATTTGCCCAAAGGAAATTGGTTACAAGGCTAGCGTGAGAAAACATAACGCCTGGCAAGAACTAATGTACATCGATATTGTTCAATACAACCAGGACATTCAGGATTTTGTAAAACATTTAAACATGGGGTTAACACATTTCATTGATGTACGTGCAGGAGCTAACCTCATGTCAACAAAGCCCTACCCGAAAAAAAAAAAAAAAAAAACCTTTATTTCACTACAACAAAGAGTATTGATTGACTTGTTTGCACTTCGTGAGTCCTAGAAAGTTGATACGTAGAAGATCGGTGACTCCTTTTAAGACTAGGGATGAAAGTAATTAGGAAGCTTTGTCCATGAGTTGTATAGGTGCCAGTATGTTGGCCTTGCTTGTTTCGACAATACATCCATTCATCACCATTTCCTCAAGCATGAAGTGAGCTTTCTCTAGATGGAACATTATGTCCATTTCCTTTCTGACGAGTTGACCATATCATGAATGAGAAAAAAACTGGGGACGGGTATTAAACGAGGAGAAGTTAAAAGGTTTGACTTGAGATTTACCACATTGCCAAAATGCCTGTCCATAGTTTCAACTAGCAGATGTATGAATTCCAAAATGGCAAGCTCATTCTGCCAAAAAGGAGAAGAGAAATTTTACCAGATCCAAATGTTAGATTCTCATGACAAAATCCAACAGGGAGGAGATAAAGAATTTATTTTAAGAAAAAGCCAACTAGTAGGTGTTTCATAAACAACAGACCTAGGTAAATAGACTAGGGAAAACTCCGTTTTTTTCCATTGTACTTTGGAGCGTGTTTCACTTTTATCATCAAACTTTATTTTTTTCATTTCTACCACCGTACTTGAAAAAATGGTGTCAATTTATACCCAAAATTTAACGACGTTATTTTTATTAAACAGAAAATTATAGAAACACCCATTACATATTTAACAAGATTGGTAAAATTAAAAGTATAGGATAGATTCAACTAATTTAAAAGGGGCTAAATCTAAAATATAAATTTACAAATTAAACTCACCTTATAACCCTCCCAATTCCACCAAGATCTGTACCAGACGTCTTCTTCTCCATCCCCTATCCTCCGGCCACCCCAACCAGCCCCACCCTACGTGACCTTTCCCTCCTCCCACCCCACCCCTTCTTCCAGATTCATCCCCTATCTCTTTCTCTCTCTTTCTCTCTCTCTCTCTCTCTCTCTCTATATATATATATACTCCCTCCGTCCCGGTAGTATCAGCACGGTTACTGTTTGTGCGGGAATTAAGGAATATGATATTTTAATAAAATGTTGTGAGTGTAAAAGAATGAGTGGAAAGAGAATGAGTGGAGGGTGTAATAAATTATAATGGTGTTGTGAGTATTAAAATAATGTAGGAGAGAGAATGAGTGGGGTTGGGTGAATATTTTATTAATATAAAGTTTCCTTTTTGGGAGTGTGCGGATATTAACGGGACGCCCAAAAAGGAAAGTGTGCTAATATTAGCGGGACGGAGGGAGTATATATATATATATATATATATATATATATATATATATATATATATATATATATATATATATATATATATATATATACTCCCTCCGTCCCACTATACTTGACACCCAAGGGGTGGGTTCAAAAACCAAGAAAAAAGAATAAAATAAAAAAAATGTGTGGTAGAAAATGAAGAGAGAGAATGAGTGGGGTAAATAGTAGTGTTGGTTGAATAAATGTGTGATAGAAAATGAAGAGAGAGAATGAGTGGTGGAGTAGAGTGAATATAAAAATATAAAAACTTGGTTATTTTTTAAAGGTGTCAAGTATAGTGGGACGGCCCAAAATGGAAAGAAGTGTCAAGTATAGTGGGACGGAGGGAGTATATATATATATATACTCCTCCGTAAAATGTACACTTATTTTTCTTTTGGCCCGTTCCAGCCCAGTGTGAACTACCATAAATGGTATGTCCTTTAATATTTTATATTCTCCCTACCCCACCCACTCATTAACTCCACTCATTCTCCACCACACAATTTATTCAACAAACCTACTATTTATTCCACTCATTCCCTCTCTTCATTTTCTACCACACATTTTCATTATCTTAATAATATTTCTTAATCGGCATGCCTTGGTCAATGGTACACACTTGGGTGGGACGGAGGGAGTATATCTGTTCTTCCCTCCTGTAATTCTTCACTCTACCATCTCTTCCAATCTCCTTTCCCTCTCTATCCTGACCAGTTGCAAGACTCAGTTGCACTTCGTCCCTCCGCCATTGCTATGCTGTGAAATTCGTCTAATGGTTCTTAATTCTCCCGAAAAGGAAAATACAACAAACTCTTTAGCAAAGCTTGCACTAGATTCGTAGATCTCTAAAATGAATCAGGAATGGTTTTTATTTTGGGGATTGTTTAATTAACAAACTCTTTGTTTAATTTTACAGATTTCGTCCCATTGTAATGAAATTGATGTGGGGTGGGAGAATTAAAATTATACAATGTGCAATTTCAAATGCAATCAATTAAATTGGGTTGATATTTTGTGTTTAAATTTTGAAATGGAATTTGGGGATCTGGGATGGGACGGAACTGTTGAAGAAGATGGTGAAGATGGGGCGGTACAATTTAAGGTGGGTTTATTTTGTAGATTTATATTTTATATTTAGCCCCTTTTAAATTAGTTGAATTTATCCTTTACTTTTAATTTTACCCTTCTTGTTAAATATGTAATGGGTGTTAGTTTTTATAATTTTCTGTTAATAAAAATAACGTCGTTAAAATTTGGGTATAAAATGACACCATTTTTTCAAGTACGATGGTAAAAATGAAATACGCTCCAAAGTACGATGGATAAAAACGGAGTTTCTCAATAATCTATACTCCTACATCATGAGATTGCTATTAAAAAGGCTCCTTCCATCCTTAAAAATCCGTCACACTTTTCTTTTTTGTTTGTTGAATAAAGACAAGCCTCTAAATATATATTCCCTACATCCCATATAAGATTTGACAAATGGATTTTGCACGGGAATTAAGAAAATGTTTAAGTGGTGTAAGTGTTGTGAGTATGAAAAGTGAGGTAGGAGATGGAATGTGTGTCACGACCCTAGTCCTAGGCATAATTGATACATGCTTGAATTGGTAACTATGGTGTGCATTTCATATTATTATATGTTTTGCATTTGATTGGTAGCAATTATGTATTAGTTAGCATTTTATAACTTATATGATATATATTAAAATGTTAATAAATTAAAAATAATTATTTAATGTGTAAATGAAAATATTAGGAGAGTGTAGTGAAAGGATAATATTTGAAAATTTAACTAAACATTTCATTATAATCCTCAAGGTGCTTAAGTGTAAGAAGTATAACTTAAAGGATTTAGTTGTTGGGATTGTTTAATAGGTGAAGGAGCTTAGGTGTAAATGCTAATGGTTATCTCTTTGTTTATTGATGAAACTCATGTCAATTAAACAAAACTCTTACCTGAAGCTTCTTGTTCCATGCCAAGAAAGAGTCCAAACCCTTATTCTTCAACTTAAAAATCCTTCCCAAATTCTAGAAAAATCCATTCGGCGATCCGTTCGTTTCGTTGTGTTCGGGAGAAGAAGGGGAGCATTTTCATCCGTTTAAAGTTTTCAAGTTTTAATATTCATTTCAAGTAAATTATTATATTTTTCCTTTCACGGCATGTTCATTTAGTGTTATAATTGTTGGTGTTGTTGTGTAATGGTTGAATGTGATTTTTGGATCATTTTCTTGAGTTGGGAAATGGTAAAAATGGTTTTGGCTAACTTGGAAATGATTTTAGTGTGTGCTGAAATGGTAAAAGAATGGCTTTGATTTATTTGGAAATGGTTTGAGGTAATATTGGGTTATGGTGAACTGAAGTTGGACTTTTGGTATTGTTGTTAAGTTGAAAAAAAAAAGGTTTTGTAAAGGTTTCAAATGGATTGCTGATGTTTCAGCTCTAATTCTGAATTTATGTCTAGGGCACGAGTCGTGCCCTCTGGCACGAGTCGTGCCATGCATTCGTGACAGGTCGTGCCTTGGGTTGGACGACTGTATCAGGCTGGGTGTAAAAGGGTCACGAGTCGTGCCCTGGGACACGACTCGTACCCTGCCCTGTTTTGCTGAACTGTTTTTAAAGCCATGTAGGTCCAACTTTATAACATAGATTTCAACCAATTGAACACTATGATCAAAGTACAAGATATGGTACAAGATATGAACAACAAAAGGATGCCTTTGCATACTAATTATGATAATTGAAAGATGGTTAAATATTTTGTTAAAGTAGGTTGGAACCATTGATTTTCATTGAACCTAACTTTTTTAATATCCTTATATGATTGTTGATACATCCCGAATAGTTATTATAGTGTGTAAACCTTATGTGTTGCACCCTTTTTCATTTGTTTGACATATTTATGATGTGCTTGATTGGGGTTCCCTACTTTGGAATCCTAAGTTTAATTGAATTGGTTCAAGGATGGTTTAGCCTTTGTGCTACTTTGATTGATACTTGTTATCATTTTGCTATCATTTTGATATGCTATATTGGTATGGTTCCCTACTTTGGAATCATCGGTTATTGTAAGCAAGTATTTAGTACTGTGCTTCTGTTTAAAGTCCAGCTGGTACTTGATTATTGGGCAGTGTTATGGGATTATAATGGCACCCGAATCGAGTTCGTTATAATCCATACACTGGGTCCCTTTTTGTCCTGCCATTGGCCATGGTTTGGGTAGTGGGCTAACTCCCTTTTTTAGGGTGTAGTCTACTTGCACATTGGGGTATGACTTTGTGTCATTTCGCCCGTTTGTTGTTATTGTGATTGGGTTTCGGAATCGCTTCTTCGGCTGCTGATGCTGCTCGGATCGTGATATCCTTTTGAGGATGAAACCTTGGCTCAATATCCTTCTAAGTGTTACATTATTGCACTTATGTGTTGTTATATATATCTTTATTTGTGATGACAAGAATGTGATATATATATATACATACATGTATATATATATACATACATGTATATATATATACATACATGTATATATATATACATACATGTATATATATACATGTATATACATGTATATATATACATGTATATATATACATGTATATACATGTATATATACATGTATATATACATGTATATATATACATGTATATACATGTATATATATACATGTATATATACATGTATATACATGTATATACATATATATATACATGTATATACACGTATATACACGTATATATACATGTATATACACGTATATACACGTATATATACATATATATACATCTATATATACATATATATACATGTATATACATGTATATACATGTATATATATATATATATATATACATGTATATATATATATATATATACATGTATATATATATATATACATGTATATATATATATGATGAGATATATATATATACATGTATATATATATATATATATATATATATATATATATATATATATATATATATATATATATATATATATATATATATATATATATATATATATGATGAGATTTTGTTATATGCTTTCATAATGTGATTGCATATCATATTGCTGCATATATAATAACTTGCTGAGATTTTTCTCACCCCGTCCTTTTATTGCTTTCTTAGATAGAGCTGAGCCAGGGGCTAGGACATGTTGAGCACCGAGAGGGCGCCTAGTGGGGATTGTAATTTGAGAAAGGTATTTTGTGAGGTTACATTATGTAAATGTATAACCTTGGGGTAGTATTCCTAGACTTGATATGTTGTCCTTATTTTGCAACTTTTAAAGGGATGTAAATATTTTATATTTTGGGAACCTATGTTCCTTGGTTTGTAAAGGGTTGTAAATGGTTTGAAAGTTGTGTGAGTTGGTTTTTGAAGTTGAATGATTTTACCTTTAATGGCAAGTTATGAAAGTTCTTTACGTTAAACAGGTTTTTGAAA
Organism: Adenophora triphylla var. japonica; assembly: GCA_022495995.1. Taxonomy (NCBI): domain Eukaryota; kingdom Viridiplantae; phylum Streptophyta; class Magnoliopsida; order Asterales; family Campanulaceae; genus Adenophora; species Adenophora triphylla. The sequence goes on from JAFEMH010000647.1 coordinate 492,133, forward strand.
TTAATAACTTTTAGAAAGGACATTTCGAAAGTTTTTTTTAGGCGTCTTCAGAGCGTGTCCCCGCGTGTGGCCAAGTAGGACCACGGTTCGGGGGGCCTCAATGTGGGGTATGGATAAGAAGTTGATTGGTGTTGTGAGTATAAAAGTCAAGTAGGAGAGAGAATGAGTGGGAGGAATAGTGAAGGTTATTTACCATTTTAGGGAAGTGAAATCTTATATGGGACACCCAAAATGGCAAAAGTGAAATCTTATATGGTACAGAGAGAGTAGTATATACTTAAAACAATCTTTCCCAGAATTCTTAATGAAAGGCTTCTAAAAAAATTGATATCTTGAAGAAAATGTTTAAGTGGGCAATGTGGAGAAGTTAATAAGAGGGCAATTATAAGGAAGTGCTAAAAAGCTTGACCGTCAAATGTGACTCTTTTTGAGACGGAAGAAGTACATGATTATGGTCATCCCTAGAATATGGTTTTATGTAGGCTTCTTTTCACTCTACGCTCTTCAGATATAATTTATAAACAGACATATGTACCTTCACAACTTCAGGTGTAGACTAAAGGTTACATCAAACCCTGGTGCAGATAGTAAAAGGTTTTAAAGCTGGAAATCTCCACTATATTTCTATGTATCTGAAGATAAATGATTGAAGACTAGGCTGGCATTATTGACTCACTAAACTGAAAACAGAAAACGGAATCACACTAAAACTAAATGCATCGATTTCTTTGAAGGTTCATAAGAAGCTTCATTACAAGCATATTCAACAGAAAATGGTAGAAAATGAGAGCCACCAACTTGAACCATTTTTTGCACAAGCATCATCTTAACATAGTACAACCTTATACCGCCAGCCTAGAAGAGGCAACTTTTAGGACAATTTGGTGGTAACTTTAGTTTATGTTGTCCAGAATTTCTATTGCAACCACAATCTTAAAAAAAAAGAAAAAGACTAAACGTAGAGAAGAACTTACCTCTTCATTGTCAACTCCAACCAAAAAGAACAATGATGCATATCGCCTATAGACAATTTTGTAGGTCCGATGCTCAACAAATGAACACTGATGTCAAATGCATACAAAAATATCATCAATTTTTCTGCTGAAGAATAATTTAGATACCTCAAATAAGTAACCAAATGCTCAAATAAAAAAAGTGTCGGCATAAAGAGATCTCGGTTATGTAGCAGCATTCTTAACATTAGCATTGGCATTTTCTGCAGGTAAACATTTTCCCCAAATGCTCAAAGTCAACTAACTTTCGGGGATAGAGAGAGTAAAAGTATATAAAAAAAGTCTAGGATAACATAAAGACTACAAACACGGGGAAAACAACCAACAATGAATATTGAAACGTGTAGTCATAAAGCAAATGCAGCCAACTACATGGATGGCTTCTCCAGCACAGGAAGTTGCATAGAGCTTATTTATTAAAGAAATATATCTTGACGTTTTTTGAACCAACACAAGTCTAAGAAAAGTTCTCTATTCTCCTAGATTCCATAAACCCAACGTTCAAATCTAGGGGGTGAATGACCAAAATATGCAATGTACTTTCACGATTTTTACAATTAATGCGATGTACTATCTAGTGACAACTTTACATTGCATTATGTTCACTAGTTAATATATTACCTTTATTGAAATTGAAGTATAGTACATTGCATAAGTTGATAATTATTCCCAAATCTAGGATGCCCTTAGATATTGATTATGAATTCTAATGGAAAAATCATTCAATATTATCACTTGTTTACTTAATAATATTAGTATCACACAAATAAGTGAGAAAACGTACATGAAAACAAAGGGGGGTTGTTTAACTTTATAAACTACAAATCTTGAGATTTAAATAGGAAAGCTGTGAAATATGTTTTTGGTAAACCTGATGGGCTTAACTTAATACAGATGTTTATGAGACTAAAAAGAACCAACCAAATCTAACTGGAAAGAATCTCTTTAATCCCAGTACAATATGAAACATATTAATCGTGTCAGTCTGCATTCTATCTCTACTTCTTTTCACTATCTCTCCAACCAAAGACTAGTTAAAAATTGCTTTGCAGAATATTAAGAAGATCTGTAGGACGCAGCAGCTTCTAGATACACCACAATCCCAATTAAATACTCCCTCTCTCTATCCCTAAATGAATGTCGAATTTTTTAAAAACAATTTCGAATTTGCTATTGATCGAGAGCAAATTTGAAATTTTTTCGATATTCATTTAGGGACAGAGGGAGTAGTTCCAATTCAATTCTAAGTAACACCATCTTCAGAAAAAGTATAAGCCTAATACGAAAAGATCTGTGAAATCAATTTTAACGTATGCCATGATTGAGTAAGAAATCATGGGTTAGAATCAGAATTCAAGTAAAATTAACTTTAAATTTGTACCACATAAGGTCCAATCTTATTTCCATTTCCCCGATTCGATGATCCCAAACACTAGCATTATATATGTCTAAGTAAAAGAAGAGAGATAGAGAGAGACCTGTTGTTCATTGCGAGCAAGGCACTTGCGAACAATTTCACCTTCAAGAGCACGACGTTCTTCGATGGTGAGGTATTCGTAGTATTGGGCGAGGCAGTACGCCCTTGCTTGTTCACCATCAATACAAATCTGATCCCCATTAAAACCCTAACCTGCTAACCGATCGATCTCTACTGATTCAGTGTTTTCGGCATCCGATTTCTATCGAATCGTTGTTACAGACAACAATGGATTGAGATCCAAGGTGTTGCTCCGGCCAACTGTTTGTTCCAGCTCATGTACGCTTTTTCATTTTTGGGCCTAAAGGTGAATTCCACCCCACAGGCCACAGCCCATGGCCCAAGAATCCCCCATTCACACTTTCCTTTTTCTTTTTTTCTTTTTTCAGTCTCAAAATATCAATATCACATTTTTAAATAAAAAAGTTAGTCAATTTTACAGTGTCATACAAATACAAGTAAAACAAATTCTTTAAAATTTCTTTAAAATTAATCAACTACAACTATTATTACTATATGGGATGGAGCCCTCCGTCCCCAAAATAAACGTGCAAAAATATTTCAAATTTGCTTTGACAATTTTTGGACATTTTTGAGACGGAGGGAGTTATAAAACACTAAACTGGCACTATAAACACAAGATTTTTTTAACAGAAATTGTAGTCTCGATACAACTCATACATCTACACAGAGATCCAAACTGGCACAATGCACTTCTCTCCATTGTTTTGATTGCAGTAAAAACAACCAAACATTTCTTAATATAGCTTTATAATTTGGAAATAACAATGTTACACACTGGTACTATACATCAAATGCCCAAAAAGTGTCCCATAGCCAAGCAGTAGCTAGATTACAAGGACGCGTCAGACCGTCAGTAAGCATGGTTTGACCTCATTGTTGACCAAATTATCGTCCGGAAGCTTATCATCTAACAACTGAATTGGTTGCTCTTCCTCTTTGTTGGCTTCTATGATATCTTTGCTGGCTTCAATGATATCTTTGGGGCTCAGAAAACTTGGCTGATTGGTTGAAGATAGTAGCCTCGCCCACATCCTATCAGTTATCACTACCGATTTCTGTTTCTCAGTAATCCTCTGCAAATAAATTAGCATTTCAGAGTCTTCAGAATACTAAATTTTAAATGAAAATAGATATTTAACAGAAATAAAATCAATCAGAGTTTAAGAATTGTGTTTTTGCTTGACTCACATAGAATGGGATGTAAGCCTGTCTGCCATTAACGGGCCCAATGTTAAAGCCAGTGTACCCTGCCATTGATCCGTGAACAGCACTTTGAGCAAGAAGAGTGCACAAAACGTTATCAGATGCATTGCTACGTATTGCTCGAATCATGTATGTAGGATCTGAAAAATAAATAAGTTCCAGTAATTGGTTAAGTTTTAGTCATGTAAGCATAGCCAGACAGCCTCTAAAGGGGCAGCTCCATTTTTTATTTTTATTTTTATTTTAAGTCGAACCATGCAATATATAACAAAACATAATAAAAGGTTATTTTACAACCATAGTACTACTACTCCCTCCCTCCCAAAATGAATGCCCAAAAAAATCAAATTTGCTATTGATCAAGTACAAACTTGAAAAGTGTTTGAACATTCAGTTTGGGACGGAGGGAGTATATGATTTAGACCCCATCAATGACTGCAAATAAGAATTTTGTGACTTATTTGTGCTCAAAAATTACTCTAGATATAAATGCTTTTATAAACTCAAGCAAAGATGGAGCATCTAACCTATGTATTTGAGGTTAAGCACCATCTCTTGTCTTTTGAAATGATCCTGCATATTAACATCACAAATATGTTTATGAACATCTCGGATTAAAAATAAGCCTAAGGTGCTCCAAAATCTAAAGTACACAAGAGGGTGAAGAATTTTCTTGGCACATTGATTTTTTGCGAAATCCAGATGCCAGTATCTTCCAAAAGCTTATTTCCAGAGGCATCTTTCTGGTCAGTAGTCTGCAAACTCTCTGCAAGAAGCTCCTCACCTGCACCTTCAGCTATGACAATAACCATATGTCCGTTCTCTTGGATTCGTTTTTCTATATATTCAAAAAGTCCCCCAGGACCTTCAAGATAAAATGGTGACTCTGGGATCAAGCAACAGTCAACATCTCTACTGGCCAGAGTAGCGTACATAGCAATAAAACCTGCATAAAATCCAAATTTAGGAAAAAAATGACAAATACCTTTGAACAAGGGTATACTTTAATCAGATTTTTGGGACATACAAAATGCATGTTTTTGAAACTTACCACTCTGGCGACCCATCAACTTCACAAGACCAATGCCATTTTCTAGACTTTCAGCTTCAACATGTGCTGCATTTATTGCACGTTGAGCTTCCTCGACAGCAGAATCAAAGCCAAATGACTTGTCAATAACCTGTAACAAGACAAGAATATTTTTTAAGAACTCAGGCACAATCCATTCTGATCATGAAAAGATCAGCAATAATTGTAGTCCTGATGCATGATGAGACAAGTACCAGAATGTCATTTTCGATGGTTTTAGGGATTCCTGCAACAGACACTTTTAGACCTCGCCTTCTAACCTCCTGCACAATCAAGTAATGGTAAATCGCAGTTGCATACTACTCCCTCTGTCCCATAGAGGAAGTCCCACTTTTTTAGCATTGGTTTGATTGAACTTTGAATAATGTTTTAGGAAAAACTAATTATCTGCATGAAATTTTAAAACTTGTTGTTGATACACCAGTAAAAGTACTACCTATAACAATTTTTAGATTTTCATTTGGATAATTAATTTTTCCTGTACTTTTAGTCAAAGTTCAATCAAATCAACCCCTAAAAAGTGGGACTATCTTTATGGGGCAGAGAGAGAGTATGACCCCCCCACCAAATATGTGAGTATATTTATGCAAGATACCTCGTATATTACAGATGCCCCCTTCTGGGTCCCATCTCCTCCAATAATGTACACCTAACACACAATAAGCCATCTGATTATATGTATATTGCAAAGGTTTCTCTCTGATCACAATATGCCCATGTAAGGAACTCCACAATCATGATTCAGATACATTTGTTCGGGTACAAACCTGATTGATACCTCGGTCCTGAATGCTGTCGACTATCTTTTTAGTATCATGGCCACCTCGCGACGTCCCAAGTATGGTCCCACCACGTTTATGGATGTCGTTAACTCCCTTGGGCGTTAAAGGAATGGTATTCCGCGAATAGAAACCTCTGTATCCTCCCTAGATATCCACCATTGCCATTTGTTAAGTCTAATAACTTGATTTAAGTACTCGACATGGTTAGTATTTAAAGATCGTGAATAACTAACTTACTTTTATTCCCACGATTCTATTTACACCATAAATATCATGCAAACTGCATACAATTTCCCTAATCACAGTGTTGAGACCAGGGCATAAGCCCCCACAAGTCACAATACATGCATGAACTTCATCTGACTTAAAGTACACCTGAAAGAAAAATCAGGCATGGGCATATGTGAACATGTAACAAACTAACAACCATGATTGATTCAATTAAAATTCAGAGGCAGGTCATATAAAAACTGACCTTTTGACGGGGTCCAGCACGTCGAAAATGTGTCCCTCTTGGAGTATCATTGTGAACAACAACCTATAAAAGAAAACAAAAGACAATTTAGAGATAATTTAACAATCACATATACTGGTCATTTATGATTTATCAATCCTACAATACCCAATATACCCTATTGTGGTAAACTAATGAGAATCTGGTCAATGATGATGAAAAATCATAAACAGCCGACCTTCTAAATGCATGAGGCCTTGGAGGGAACCTGCCTGCCTGAGCCTGACCTTGGAAACTAGGCACCAACTGCTTTAGGCATATCAACATTTTCAAGCCTCGTACTTTGCTTAAGAATTGGTTTTAACCATCGTTGTTTTTCTTAGAAGTTTTAACCATTGTACTTTAGATACACACTCATTTTCCCCAAAAAGACTAAAGTATGATGGTTAAAATTGCTAAGAAATGACTTAATTTTCACTACTTTTGGGGAAAATAAGCGCGTATATACTGTAGAATGATTAAAACTGCTAAAAATAAACAACGATGGTTAAACTGAAGCTTAAGCAAAGTACGGGGGTTGAAAATGTCGATAGGCCACTGCTTTAACGTAGATTCCAAGGCAGAAAGCCTCGGTGGCCCCCTTTGCACACACATCTAGTGGACTGATAAATATAGAGTAACATTAATTACAATAAGAGGTTTAATTAGATACAAATCATAAAATTAGAGAACTTAATATCTACAAGGGAAAGAAAAATAAGAAGAATGGTATAATTGGCCGACCTTTTGGCAAATAGTTTCATCCACATTGATAAAGTACTGCCTGACAAACGAGTTTCCATGAATTAGCGCAAATAGAAAGGAATAATGCCACATTACATTAACATAGAACACATAATTATTTTGGCGTATTGAAGTGTTGTACCGAACAACAATCAACAATCTCCACAATTCAACATTTCAATGGACTAAAAAGTTTCTGTAATTTGTCATCTCTGCACATGGATGATTTTCCAATTAAAATTACACCTAAACTCAAAATGCAAAAGATCAGTAATAACTTACCTAACGCCGGCATATGCAGGATTGTATTGCAATGGATTAGGGTAATTCTGCAACAAACATAAAATATAGAAATTAGGTCATGTATGGAAGATATTTTAATTGTTCATTTCGTAGTTAGATTTTAAGCAGAGGTACAAAATCAATCTTATATGCAAACACAGCCTTAACTCTATCGATCTCAGTCCGATTGCTTAACAAAATCAAATTAACAACTGTGAGTGGAAGCTTTGAACTGAACGAGGTGAGTATACTAATTGAACTCAATTACACACACACACACACAGAGAGAGAGAGAGAGAGAGAGAGAGAGAGAGTGTACAGTGAGATTAGGAATGTAATCGGACAAATGAGGAACATCATCGAGAACGTAACCATAGTCGCCGGAAACATCTTTCGCCGGCAATTGGATTTCACCTCCCATTTCACCTCCCATTTCGTGAATTTGAACTGACAGCCTTTGAATCGACCGATCAAAGCTACTTAACTTGTGAACAGATACAGTAGAAACACTAATTACTATTCATCGACTCCATTAGAGCAGAAACCAAAAGGTTCAATCTCAGATAACTGGGATATAGATACAGGCATGGTATATGTATAGGTTTCGAACTTTTGTTAGTTTTGGTGCGTTTTGACAGAATTTAAGATGTGGGAAAAAGTTTGTACGGATTTTCGAAAACAGCCAGCAAGGCCTAGTGGATTAAAATATTGAGTGTCGACGTCTATGTCGGCCTACAAACTTTCCTAAAATTACACAATTTCTAAAATTAAAATTAAAATATTTTCTTATTTTTATATTAATAGAATTCATAAGTCATACTCCCTCCGTCCCGGCAGAAGCGTCACTTTTTACCCAAAATGGCGTCCCGTTTATAGCGTCACCCTTTCCTAAAAAGGAAATTTTTATTAATATTTTATTATCCCATCCACTATTCCCTCCACTAATTCTCTCTCCTCTACACTCACAACACTTTTAAAATTCACTATTTTCTCCACTAATTCTCTCTCCTATTTTTAAATTACACTCACAACATTTTTTCTTCCCACACTTTTTCTTAATTTGCGCGCCACCCCTAAAAGGGTGACGCTTCTACCGGGACGGAGGGAGTATTTACGATAATAATTCAATTATTGTTAAATACCCTACTTCTTTTTCTTTTCTACTTCACTTTTTATACTTATAACACCTACTTCATTGACACTTTTTCTCACTCCATTAATATTTTTCTTTAATTTTTGTACAATATAAATAAATATAAATAATAAGTGTGTAATTTGTATTGTAATATAACAAATACTCCCTCCGTCCCATTAGTATTAGCACAAACACTGTTTGCGCGGGAATTAAGGAATATGATATTTTAATAAAATGTTGTGAGTGTAAAAGAATGAGTGGAGAGAGAATGAGTGGAAGGTGTAATAAATTATAATGGTGTTGTGAGTATTAAAATAATGTAGAAGAGAGAATGAGTGGGGTTGGGTGAATATTTTATTAATATAAAGTTTCCTTTTTGGGAGTGTGCGGATATTAGCGGGACGCCCAAAAAGGAAAGTGTGCTAATATTAGCGGGACGGAGGGAGTAAATTTTAAAATATTTTAACCATATCATTCATCAGTAAACTACAAAAATAAAAAAACAATTGTTGCATTATTTTGCTGCATACACTTTTTATTTTTTATATAACTGTCGTGGTTTTTCTTTAGGTAAGAACTCGTGTTTAGTTCTAAAAGAGGTAATCCTCAGTCCTCGACTTAAGGATTTTATCTTTCGGTTAAAAAACCTATTATAATAAGAGTATAGATAATAAATGAAGGAGGTATTGTGATTTTGAAAAGTAAAATATGAGAGAGAATTAGTGGCAAGAATAATAAGGAAATTATTGTTGTTATTATGACAAGTGTGTCAATTAAATATAAAAATAATATAAATTTATCATTTTGAAACGTGATAAGTCGAGTGAGACGCTCAAAATAACAAACGTATCATAAGTCGGTGGGACGGAGGGAGTATATTGGAGAGGATGATGAATTCATACGGTTAAGGTTCGTTTGGTAGCCTGATAAGGTTCGTTTGATAGCCTGATAGGATTAACCCGTATTAATAGTGAAGAGATTATTAATCTAGGGATTAATAATACCACCTTTTTTATAAATATGAAGGGGATAAGAGATGATAAGAGGCCTTATCCGGGTTGTTAGAATTATTACTTCGATTGCATTTAATCTACCAAACATCAAGCTTATTGGATTAATAACCCTATCCGATCCTAAGAATGGCTACCAAACGGCCCCTTAGGGTAATGATGGACGTAAATCCACTGTGTAATAAATTACCGAGCAAGTGTACTCACTACCGGTGTAGTAATATGCACAAGCAGGGATCGAACCACAGAGACTTGTTGATTTTAACAAGTTAATTTAATTAGTGAAAAGTAACCAAAAGGAGGGGGGTTTGTTTGTTTGATTTAAACTAAAAACTTAATTAAATAAAATACTTAAAAGAAAAGCAATCAAGCAACAAGAGACAAGGATAAAATCAGATTAAAAGGAATTCATGGATTGGAATTTCACAGTACCAAGGATTTATGCTATTTTTAAGAGTAAAGTGGTCAATTACTTCCTAAGGTTCATTCACAAAAATAAGGGTTGGGACGGTTTGGTGTGCGATTTGCAACCCTTCTATCCTTGTTTATTAATCTTTCAATTACGTCGAATTAATAAACAAAGAAAGCAATAAGACCCAAAGAACAACAGAACCTAAATCTTCTTGACTCAGTTACGAGGCCAATTAGATTTAATTATCAAAGTTTAGTCGGTGTTAATCAACCAAGTTACTGTATTAATCAACACTCACACAATTCACAAGTGACAATTGATTAGATTGCAAACTCAAGAATTGAAATAAAACCTCTTTGATAAACAAGGAATAATTAAATTGACAAAATAATGTTATAGCATAAAACCCTAATACTGCTTACATCCAATTCATGAAATAAAAGACTTAGCTACTCATGTTCATCTCAAAAGACAAAAAGAGATGAATGAATCAAAATACATAAAACTTGGTGGACGAAAAATCCTTTGAATCCTTGAGCCTCCCCAATTACAATGGAAAATAGAGCATAAGATAATTGTTCTCTGCAGAAATTTGATTTATCTAGGGAAGAAAGGAGTCCCAAAAAGAAAGGGAGCAACAAATCCTCCTTAAAAAAGGAAAACTGAATTGCTGGTAACGGGACATGGGCGGTCGCCCAACTGGCCATGGGCGGTCGCCCATGTAAACAACGGTTTGGGCCTTCAGTAATAAACACACGTGGGCGGTCGCCCGCCTTACCTTGGGCGGTCGCCCATGAGTGCAGCAACTTCAAAACTTGTATAACTTCAGCATGGGCGGTCGCCCACCATTCCCTGGGCGGTCGCTCATCACACCAGCGATTTTAAGGCTTTTCAATTCCAGCTTGGGCGGTCGCCCATAAGGTCCTGGGCGGTCGCCCATCACACCAGTGATTTCTCCAGTCTTCTTGACCATTTTGCTTCACCAACTTTACAAACTCCCTGAACTATCAAAGCACTCAAATATACATTAAATTCTCAAGGAATCGAACAGAAAACAAGCTTAGGAGCATATCTTTTGGATGGGTAAAACCACATCCATCAAATACCCCCAAACTTACCTTTTGCTCGTCCCCGAGTAAAACAAAAGAATTAAACAAAAACAAAACTACTCTAACAAATAAAAACAATAAACACAAAATATTTTTGATATGTTCTCAATATATACAAGGTTGTCGGCCAAAGAAGTCTCAGATTCTCACGTAAATGTGCTACATAAGTGCCAAAATGAATATGCAATTACAATTACATTAATGCATCTAACCCACAATTTTCTGCCTCGGCCTGAATGATGAATGAATTATGGGAGATCATGATCACCAAGATAAGATTGTTTATGGGTTCACTAACACATGCTCTACATCACAGATAACAATACAGTTGCATACACAAGGATACTCATACGCATGATTACACACTTGTCAACCCGATTACTCAATATTGAACAAAAATATGGCTCAAAGTTAAGTCCACAACAAATGTGGGGCTAGGCTCACGGGTACAAATGAAGGAATGGACAAACAAATACAAGAATGTGAAACTAAAAGCCTTCCATTGCATATAACACATTCCGAAATTTCAGCTTTTCCGCTCACCTTTGTTTCCCCAATGCTTCAACCCCCAAACTAGAACTTTGTTCATATTTTATACACTTGGGGTTGAAAGCATTCTCTCTCTCAAAATAGATCACTCATCAAACATACTTCACAGAATTAGGGGGCAAACATTTGATTTATTTTTTTTTTATTTTTTATTTTTTTTTATATATATATTTTTTTGAATTAATTGCCCCCTTTTATACAATACAAATCATGTTTCCAACTCTTGACCTTCCTCACTCATTCCCGTAATTTCCCCATGTAACCCCCAAACTGATCGTTTCTAATTTCACAATCTTGCAAAGGTGGGATAAACCTATTCTAGGTGTCAAGGGTTAGGGATTAGGTATCAAATGAAGGCGAATGGTGGTCTAAATGTTCCATTCTTTCTAAACAGGCTCAAAAGGGATCAAGTGACAATTCATATATAGATAGTGACGAGAAAGTCAAAGGCTTACAAGAGGGTTGTCAAAGAAAGATAAGCCATAAATACCAAATAATCTATTGATTTGTTATTGACAAGCATGCAATCATGTTCTAGGACCCCCGAGAATGTCAAAGTGAACCCATAAAGGACACCTAAATTAATGACCATGATCAAGAAATAAAATGGGAGTGAATGGTGGTGCAATTGTGTTTTACATGTATTAATGCAATTACAATAAACAAATTCAAATTGGCACAAACATAGCAAAACTCAATCAAAATCCCTCATATCATCACGGACGTTGGCCAACTTCCAAACATATAATGAGAACAAAATTTTTTTTTTTTAAATTTTCTAATTTTTTTGGAGGGTGACACTGTTTACACTCCCCTATAAACCCACAAACTCGAGGAGATATCTACCCCCAAACTCAAAATATGCTATGTCCTCATAGCAAAGAGGACAACAACATGCCTCGGGTTCAAAGGCCGATATGACACACAAAGCAAATAAAGAATGCAATAAAAATTTACCTACTTTGGTTGCCTCCCAATTAGCGCATTTGGTTAAGGCCGTTAGCCCGACCATTGCTCCCAACTAAATGGGATTTGATGTGACCACATTTCCTTTGGCCTTGGCTTTCCTTCCCTTGGCCCACTTCGCACATTCTCGGGCACAAATGCCCACCACCTTCCACAAAAATTCGCCCTTTGCTCCAAACTCGGGTGGAGCCCAAGGGATTTTTCTCACCTTTTTCTTGCTCTTTTTCTTTTTCTTCAATTTCTTTTTCTTGGGAGCCTCTCCCCCAAACTCATTTGGTGCCTTATTATTATCACAATCAAGCACCTCCTTTTCCTCCACAAAATCGCAAGCATCCTGAACATGCATCTTGACAAACAAAGTATCAGAAATATCAAGAGAACAACACTCTTCCATTTTATCAAATGCATCAATATGGGTAGACTTAAGCGGAAAGAAAGATTTTAATGGGGACACCGACCCCTTTTGGGATCGGTCTAGGGGGTGATACGGGCCATCACAAGAACCAAGATTGTCGGCCTTATTTTTCACGGTACACAAGTGGGAACCCGCACTATCCCTAGAATTCTCACCGTCAATTGACAAAACTCCACAATCATCAACATATGAACACTCCTCACTATCATCACTAGGATGTTTCATAGCATCAAACACAGAAATTTCAATTTTTTCACCCGCCACTGTCATAGACAGTTTGCCATTCCTCACATTAATAATGGTGTTGGTCGTCGCCATGAAAGGTCTCCCAAGTAATACGGGTGAATCCCGGCGACTTCCTTCACCTCTTGGCATTTCAAGCACCACAAAATCAACAGGCACAATGATTGAATTTACTTGAACTAAAACATCCTCCACAATGCCCACAGGTCTTTTAATGGACCGATCCGCAAGTTGTAGGGCCATTGTGGTGGGTTTTAATTCGGGTAAACCCAACTCCTCATACACATAATATGGCAACAAATTAATGTTGGCCCCAAGATCCAACATAGCTTTTACCCTCTTTGACTCCCCCATAGTAATAGAAATCAGAAAACTTCCGGGGTCTTTCAATTTGGGTGGAAGACTATGTTGTACCACTGCGCTAGCATTCTCGCTCATCACTACTCTCTCATTTGTCCCATACCTATGTTTCTTGGAATTTAATTCTTTGAAAAATTTAGAATAAGCAGGAATGTTTTTTATCACATTGAGTAAAGGGATATTGATGTTCACCTTAGAAAACATGTTCATCAACTCCGACATTTGCTTATCCAATTTATGTTTTAAAAACCTTCCAGGAAACGGTACGGGAGGTACATATGGCATGGGGGGTGGAGAATCAACTTTAGAATTTTCCCCCATGTCACTTGTACTCTTTTCACAACCAACATCATCGTTATCCACATTAGCTTTCTTATCTACAACAGGAGGGGGAGAAGAAGATGAAGGAGAAAGTACCTCACTACCTACCTATTTGCCATTTCGGAGAGTGATAATGGCATTTGCTTGATGTGGTTGGCTCGGAAAGGTCCCAGACTTATGACCTTGTAGGGCGGTTGCTAATTGCCCAATTTGAGTCTCCAACTTTTGAAGGGCAGCTTCATGGTTCTTGGAAGCTTGTTGGCTTTCCGCCCTTAATTGATTATTTTCGGCTTGCAGTTTCTCCATAGCCACTTCCCACGGTTCCCTTTTCTGCTCATACTGTCCGGTGGAGGTTGAGGGTGGAGAGGCTTATTTTGTTCTTGATTGCCTCCCATGAAAAATTTGGATGTTGCCTCCACCCGGGTTGTATGTGTTCGAAAAAGGATTATTGCTTTGAGGGAACCGCCGCCAAATCCTTGCATTGCATGTGCCTGCTCAGGGTTAAACAAAGAAACCACTTTGACACACGTTAGTAGCATGAGTGTTAGGACCACAATTAGCACAAAAATCATTCACAAGATGAGCGGTAGAAGGCACAAGTAGAAGAAGAAGCATTTTTGCAAAGCTAACTTATCAAATCTTTGGTTCAAGAGTGAAAACCGCTTAGCCAACTCGTTGCTTAGCCCTACCTCACGCACTCCCCTAGTTGTCCCCCTAGATCCCTTTTGTTGAGAGTTAGCACTCAACATCTCAAATGCTTCTTGGCATTGTTGGACGGTCTTTACTTCCCAAACTACCTCCTGCTGCATTATCAACCATTGATTGGTATTCAGGGGATAAAGCCCCATAAAATGTTTGATGCAGCATAGAAGCAGGAAAATTATGGTGCGGGCATTGAATTTGTAGCATCCTAAATATATCCCATGCCTCGTGGAAGGCTTCCCCCGGTTCCTGTGCAAATTCCATAATTTTCACCCTAAAATTTGTTAATGCATCATAAGGGTAAAACTTAGTAAGAAAAGCATCATGTAAAGCATCCCAAGTAGTGATGCTACGGGGAGGAAGTAACAATAGCCAAGTTTTGGCTTTATCTTTCAATGCATAAGAGAAACACTTCAGTCTCAAGTGCTCCGATGTAACACCCTCCTTTATAGGGAACCCACTCACGGTAGACATGAATTCTCTCAGAAACGCTAATGCATCCTCACCGGCAAGGCCATAGATATTAGGAATCATGTTAAAATATTGCCCTTTGATTTCATAGGCTAGTGCTGCATCGGGCAACACTATGCATGACACCGATGTGTCGACTCTCGGCCTAGCAAAAGCATTCATGACTTGATCCGCCATCACTCAATCAAAATCTTCTTCTCCCGCGGTGGAAGAAGTTTCTAGGTCACTTTCGAGGGGATTGCCCTCTGTTAAGTATAAATCTCTTAAATACCGACCCAACCTATTAATGTCGTCGTTCAATGGTTCCAGGTTAGGATTCAAAGAACGCCGACCAAGCATGCACCGATTAAACAAACTTGTTAAAAAATCACAACAAGTCCCCGGCAACGGCGCCAAAAACTTGATGGACGTAAATCCACTGTGTAATAAATTACCGAGCAAGTGTACTCACTACCGGTGTAGCAATATGCACAAGCAGGGGTCGAACCACAGAGACTTGTTGATTTTAACAAGTTAATTTAATTAGTGAAAAGTAATCAAAAAAGGGGGGGGGGTTTGTTTGTTTGATTTAAACTAAAAACTTAATTAAATAAAATACTTAAAAGAAAAGCAATCAAGCAACAAGAGACAAGGATAAAATCAGATTAAAAGGAATTCATGGATTGGAATTTCACAGTACCAAGGATTTATGCTATTTTTAAGAGTAAAGTGGTCAATTACTTCCTAAGGTTCATTCACAAAAATAAGGGTTGAGACGGTTTGGTGTGCGATTTGCAACCCTTCTATCCTTGTTTATTAATCTTTCAATTACGTCGAATTAATAAACAAAGAAAGCAATAAGAACCAAAGAACAAAAGAACCTAAATCTTCTTGACTCAGTTACGAGGCCAATTAGATTTAATTATCAAAGTTTAGTCGGTGTTAATCAACCAAGTTACTGTATTAATCAATACTCACAAAATTCACAAGTGACAATTGATTAGATTGCAAACTCAAGAATTGAAATAAAACCTCTTTGATAAACAAGGAATAATTAAATTGACAAAATAATGTTATAGCATAAAACCCTAATACTGCTTACATCCAATTCATGAAATAAAAGACTTAGCTACTCATGTTCATCTCAAAAGACAAAAAGAGATGAATGAATCAAAATACATAAAACCTGGTAGACGAAAAATCCTTTGAATCCTTGAGCCTCCCCAATTACAATGGAAAATAGAGCATAAGATAATTGTTCTCTGCAGAAATTTGATTTATCTAGGGAAAAAAGGAGTCCCAAAAAGGAAGGGAGCAACAAATCCTCCTTAAAAAAGGAAAACTGAATTGCTGGTAACGGGACATGGGCGGTCGCCCAACTGGCCATGGGCGGTCGCCCATGTAAACAACGGTTTGGGCCTTCAGTAATAAACACACGTGGGCGGTCGCCCACCTTACCTTGGGCGGTCGCCCATGAGTGCAGCAACTTCAAAACTTGTATAACTTCAGCATGGGCGGTCGCCCACCATTCCCTGGGCGGTCGCCCATCACACCAGCGATTTTAAGGCTTTTCAATTCCAGCTTGGGCGGTCACCCATAAGGTCCTGGGCGGCCGCCCATCACACCAGTGATTTCTCCAGCCTTCTTGACCATTTTGCTTCACCAACTTTACAAACTCCCTGAACTATCAAAGCACTCAAATATACATTAAATTCTCAAGGAATCGAACAGAAAACAAGCTTAGGAGCATATATTTTGGATGGGTAAAACCACATCCATCAGGTAATCATAGGCATGGGCGGAAAGGGATTAACTCTTACCGTTGGGGTAATCATAGACACGGGTGGAGAAGGATTAACTGTTTTCGTGGATAAGACTCTTTGTGTCCGGAAAGATTTGGGTGGTATGGGTTTCCATAGTCTTCGACTTTTTAATATCGCTATGTTAGGAAAGCTTGGCGTTTGATTGCTGACCCAGATGCGTTGGTGTTTGAAGTAGACATGTTCAAATAGAGCCGGGAATCGACGGAACCGACGGGTAGAACCGGAACCGGGAACCGGCGAGAACCGGAAACCGCCGGAATCGGGAACCGAACGTAACCGAGAACCGGATTGAAACGGTTCGAATACGAATCCACCATATTGGGAACCGGCGGAACCGAGAACCGGCGGTTCCGGAACCGGGAATCGGGAACCGGCGATTGATCAAGGTAAGTTAAATGTAATATTTAGCATTTATTTAGTATTTGTACTTGTAGTGTAGTGTTGTTTTATTTAAATTAGGCTAGAATTTAGATAAATGTTGTAATATTTTGCGTCTTTACTGTCTTAAGAGGTTTGGATTTAAAAAAAAAGTTAGATGGTGATGGGACCGGTGGAACCGTTGGAACCGGCGGATAGAACCGAAAACCGGGAACCGGATTAATATGGTTCGAATACGGTTCCGGCTATTTGGGAACCGGGAACCGACGGTTCCGAAACCGGGAACCGAAACCGGAACCGTTTGGACATGTCTAGTTTGAAGTGCCCAAAGCCAAATATGTTAGATAATGATGTACATAATTAAGATAGTCTAGATTAGATGTATATAATTAATATGGTCCAGAATGTATTAGTATGTTCTAGTAGCATTTCTTGATGTAACTATACCTATAAATATGTTTCATGTAATGCCAAAAGGCAAGGTTCATTCCTCCAAATTTCTACTTGGTATCAGAGCAACGAGACCAAGGGACTGAACAAAAACACTTCCATTTCTTATCGTATATTGCCCCTTTTTTTTAGTAAACTTCTTGGCAAAGTGCAGCCTACCTTTTTTTTTCTCCCAATAATCTCTCTGCCCTTCTTCGTTCACACAGATCGGGACTATGTCGACCAATGGAAATGGATCAAAAACATTGAAGGTAACTGTTCCACGCTCCCCTTTCTTTCTTCATCCATCAAACAATCCCGGCATTATGTTAACGAATGTTGTGCTTCGTGGAGAGAGCAATTACGAGACATGGGCAAAGGCCATGAAAAACGCTTTGAAAGCCAAGAACAAAATGGGTTTTATTAGCGGGTCTATCCTGCAACCAGAAGATTCAGAGTCAGACGAAGGGTTTGCGTGGGGACCCAATAATTAGATGATTAATGGGTGGATTCACAACACAATTGACCCTCAGTTGCAGCCTTTTATTCCGTATTTTGACACGGCCAAGGAGCTTTGGGACGATATCAAAGAACGTTATGCAGTTCAGAATATCCCCCGACAGTATCAAATGAAGTCAAGTTTGGCAACCACAAGACAAGCAGGATCCAGCGTTGGGAATTATTATACGAAGCTTCGGGCAGTGTGGGACGAGCTAGAGAGCAGTCGTACCATTCCAACATGTCCAAGTGGAGATGCATGCTCAGTGACAAAGTGGGTAAGTGACGAAACCCAACATGATCTTGTGTACCAGTTTTTGATGGGGCTGGACGAAGGAGTATTTGGAAATCTGCGCACTCAGATTTTAAATACAACACCGCTTCCGTCAGTTAATCGTGTATACTCCATGACAGCCCAACAAGAGACTCAGAAAGCTATTGCACGAGGCCATGAAGATCGAGTTGATGTTGTGGGATATTATGTTCAGGCAACGTCAAAACTTCCAGCCTTCTCATCGGTTGGTAAAATGGCAGATGGTTCAGGAGGGACCAAGATTGAACGGATCATTTGCACTCATTGTGGGAAACCAAATCATGATGTAAGTAGGTGTTTTCAGCTTCATGGCTACCCCAACAAAGGCAAGGGCAAGGGAAAAGGGAAAGGCACAGGAAATCATACTGTTACTGCACATGTTATTCAGACTACGGTTGATTGTGGCAAGAATCCGTCTGGAGCAGTAGGTGTGACTGATGTCCCTGTTCTCACAGGTAAATTGATGCAACAACTAATGAAATTGGTGGAAACCGCAAATGCAAGTGTCAAGAAAATGTCTGGTAAGAGTAAACTGCCCCCGTTATGGCTTATAGATAGCGGAGCATCGTACCATATGACCGGATGTTTGGAATTATTAACAAATGTTGAAAGTATAACCCCTTCTCCTGTTGGACTTCCTGATGGTGCAAAGACATGTGCCATTAAATAAGGACGTGTTGTTTTAAGTCTGTATCTAGCTTTGGAAGGTATACTTTATGTGCCTAATTTGACGTGTAATTTGATCTATGTAGCGCAATTTACTTTTGATGAAAAATTGGCATGTGATATTTACTAATAAGTTGTGTGTGATACATGACCTCACATCGAGGATGCATATTGGTCTGGGTAAGCAGCAAGAGGGGAGGGGGTGTACATTTTTCAAACAGTACCGGGAGCGGCTTATGCTATCGGAGGAAAAGATATGGAAACAGTGTGGCATCAACGCTCTTCTTGCAATAGCTCATAGTACAAATAGGAAAAATAATTCAATTCATGTTTGTGATGTTTGGCACCGCGCAAAACAAACCAGAAATGTTTTTCCAGTTAATAACTATAAAAGTAACAATTGTTTTGAACTTGTTCATTGCGATATTTGGGGCCCTTACTCTCGAACTTCATTTACTAGAGCACATTACTTTCTTACTTTCATAGATGATTTTAGCCGTGGATTTTGGGTATTCTTGATGACCAACAAGAGTGAAGCTGTTGGTTTGGTTAAAAAGTTCTTCGCACTTGTTCGAAATCAGTTTGAAAAGACTGTAAAAATATTTCGAACGGATAATGGTGCTGAATTTTTGGAAAAAACTTTGGTCAATTTATGTGGAGACTTGGGCATAGAACATCAGACTTCTTGTGTTTATACTCCTGAACAAAATGGGAAGGTTGAACGAAAACATAGGCATATTTTAAATGTGGCTCGGGCATTGCGATTCCAAGCGAGTCTTCCTTTGGATTTTTGGGGAGAATGTCTTTTAAATGTTGCTCATTTAATTAACCCAACACCGACCCCTCTTCTTTTGATGGAAAAACACCTTTGGAGATTCTTTTCAAAGTAAAGCCTAACTATGATCTTTTAAAAGTGCTTGATTGTTTGCGTTATGCACACCCTCATCCTAAACCACGTGATAAATTTGCCTCCCGAAGTCGTAAATGCTTTTTGTTTGGGTATCCTCATGGCAAGAAAGGTTGGCGTTTGTATGATCTTGAAACACATGACATTTTTATTTCTCGAGATGTCAAGTTTCATGAAAATATTTTCCCATTTGCTAGTTCATCGTTGTCATCTCAAGCTACAGTTACTTTGCCTACCACATATATAGATTATTCTGATGGTATTCCCACATCAACTGGCAGTCCACTAAATACTACACCTACTGATGCCTCGACCCAAACTATTGTATCCCTTTCAGAGGTGCCACAAACTTTCGAAAGCAAATTCTTCTTCTACTTAGTCCATAGCAGATAGGGGGAGTTCACCTATTGACAATGAAGTTCTTCTTGGTCGCGGACATCGTGAACGTCAACCTCCTGGATACTTGAGTGATTACTCTTGCAATACAATACGTGCTCTCATCCCCTCTTCGCAGCATGCTTCGACCAATCACACCTCAGGTACTCCATATCCCATGGCTAATTATGTCACATGCTCTATTTTTTCTTTTGCCCATAGACATTTTTAGCAGCTGTAGATGCAGGTGTCGAGCCTCAATCTTTTAAGGAGGTTGTTAGTGACACTCGTTGGTGTGAGGCAATGGCAAAGGAAATTGATGCCCTTGAAAAGAATGAGACTTGGTCTCTTGAAACACTACCTCCTGGAAAGAAAGCCATTCCTTGTAAGTGGGTACATAAAATTAAATATAATTCAGATGGAACAATTGGGAGGTATAAAGCTCGCCTAGTTATTATGGGCAATGCTCAGGTCGAAGGTATTGACTTCACGGAGACGTTTGCACCAGTAGCAAAGATGGTGAGTGTTCACACTTTCTTGGTATTGCTGCTCCTAGAAATTGATAGCTTCACCAGTTAGATTTTAACAATGCTTTTCTTCATGGTGATTTTCATGAGGAGGTTTATATGCATCTTCCCCCCGGTTTCTCTTCTGATAAACCTAATAAGGTTTGCCGTCTTCGCAAATCTTTGTATGGTCTGCGTCAATCTCCTCGTAACTGGTTTGCAAAATTGAGTACGACTCTTCGTTCTTATGGTTTTGTCTAGTCTAAGGCAGACTATACTTTGTTTACTTATCGACGTGGAGCTATTTTTTGGCCTTGTTAGTTTATCTCGATGATACTGTTCTTGCCGGTAATGATAGGGACGCATGTCAAAAGGTCAAAGCTTATCTTGATTCTTGTTTTCAGATTAAGGATCTTGGGAAATTAAAATATTTTCTCGGCATTGAAATAGCTAGAAGACCAGAAGGTTTGTTTCTTTTCCAAAGAAAATATGTCCTTGACATTTTATCAGAAACTGGGTTGTTGGGATGTAAGCCAACCAGTTTTCCGATAGAACAAAATCATAAGCTCGCTCTTAGTGATGGCCCTGATTATGAAGATCCGGGCAGATATCGTCGGTTAGTTGGCCGTTTGATTTATCTCACTATTATACGGCCTGAACTTTGTTATGCAGTGCATATATTGTCACAATTTATGCAGCATCCTAAGCATGCACATTATGATGCCGTTTTGTGAGTTTTGCGTTACATTAAGACGAATCCCGGCCAATGTATCATGCTTCAGTCTGATAGTGATCTCCAATTGTATTCTTATTGCGACTCAGATTGGGCGAGTTGTCCTCTTACTCGCGGTTCTCTTACCGGGTACTTTGTCATGCTTAGCTCTTCTTTGATTTCGTAGAAATGCAAGAAGTGTACCAACAGCTGCTCTTCTTCTGGCCGAGGCCGAGTACCGCTCTATGGCTTCAACAATTTTCAGAGTTATTGTGGCTTAAATCTTTCCTTTCATCTCTTGAGGTTTCTCATACTCAACCCATGCGGTTGTTTTGCGACAATCAAGTTGCCATTCATATTGCCTCCAATCCGATATTTCATGAACGAACAAAGCATATTGAAATCGATTGTCATTTTGTGCAGGAGCATGTGATTGCTGGTACTATTTCAACAACCTACGTTCGTACAGATTTGCAACTAGCGGATATCTTCACAAAAGCCTTAGGCCAGAAAAGGTTTGAGTTTCTGTTATGCAAGTTGGGCATTTGTTCCTTACATGCTCCAACTTGAGGGGGAGTGTTAGATAATGATGTACATAATTAAGATAGTTTAGATTAGATGTATATAATTAATATGGTCTAGAATGTATTAGTATGTTCTAGTAGCATTCCTTGATGTAACTGTACCTATAAATATGTTTCATGTAAATGCCAAAAGGCAAGGTTCATTCCTCCAAATTTCTACTAAATATTTCTTACGGGGAGGGGGTTCTGAATGCCTAGATCGGGACAAAAACCCAAGTTACACTTGGCATAGCATTTGCGCTTCTCAAGATATATTGAAATTAGGATCAAGGTGGAGGATTGGAATAGGCAAAAAGGTCTCAGTTTGGACAGATCCTTGGCTGCGAAGGTATGGTAGTTTTTTTGTCCAGACAACTCATCTACTTTCTCAAGCTAATATGTGGGTTAGGAATGTATTTGTCCCAGGTGATTGTCGTTGGGTTGTTGCTGCAATCAACTTCTTATTTTCTTTTGATGATGCTAAAGAGATATTGTTAATTCCTCTTTCAGATACGACTACGTGTGATGCTCGAATATAGCATTATTCAAGCGATGGTCATTATTCAGTCAATAGTGCTTATCGTCTTAGCACATCATTGCTCATTGATAACTCTATGGCTGCTTCAGGTTGTTGAGGTCGTTTATGGGCTATCAAAGTTCTGCCAAAAAATTTTGCATTTTCTATGTAGATTGGGTAGGGCTTGCCTGCTAACAAAGGACGCGTTACAGCAGCTTGTGTGAGCACCCCAACCCGAGACCTAACACGTATCCCGAGCTTGAGGAGCTCAAACTAGGAAAACCCATCTCAAATTTTTTTAAACTTTTATTTCACTTTAAAAGAAAACCAATTCTCAAACTTTCAAAATAACATCAACTGATAATATCTCCACTCGGAGGAATTTAAACAAATACATCAACAACCATACTTAATCAATTACATTGAAAACCCTAATTAACATTGTTTAACAAAAGAGTTTTCCATACAACTTATAAAAGAGTAGTACTTAAATAGGACTCCCGACAACCCACTCATATACCTATCCTGACAAGTCCCAAAAGCAAGAGTCCAAACTCTTTCCCCGGCCTCACTGGTTCAGGTCACCTGTCTCAGCACAATCTAAAACAGTAAAAGGGAAGGGGTGAGAATAAATCTCAATAAGCTATTATGAATGCAGCAAGATGCCAAATAAGATGCAACACATAGCATGGTTACACATAGCACATTATTAAAGCGGTAAACACCTTACGTTACCTCATTTTACCTTTCCCGTCTGAACAATAAGTCGTACAACGTGGGAGTAAAACTCCACTCTTTGGTGAATTGCCTCCAGCACATTCACCGCTTATAGGACTCATACTCCAGAGATCCATATAAGAAAATCAGATACTTAATCAGAGTATCCAACAATATTACCGCTATTTGTAAAGCTTTTGGCTTAATACAGAAGCATTTCCCCTAATCACCAAATCGCAATGGATCGTAAGGCTTTTGGCTCAATACAGCTGCTAGCACACCCACTCTGTGGCCACAGAGGGGAGAGGTCACAGGTATGATGAACCTTCAATCACTTATAGAACAAATCAATAATTGATTGAATTTCATTATACCCCCTAATCACATGTAATATTCAAGCACATAATAGTTACTTGAAATAAAATCCACAAAAGGGATAATAATATAACAACATGGTAAAATATACTCATGTTAAATCAATACTATAGTGCAACATTCATTTAATACACTAAGCATAATACCATCAATGAATATGAATTCAATTAAGGTAACAATATAACCACATAATCCACACCGGGATACAATATAATCAACATGCCAGATAATCCACAACTGGGATACAATATATCAATATGCCAAATAATCCACACGGGGAATACAGTACAACGATGTAACACATATACATTCCTAACCAACACAATAGTGTAATAATAGTCTCTACAATATTCAACGAATCACCAAGGGTATGGGAGCAAGTAAGGCCACCCTGAACCATAAACCATTTCTACGAAGTCATCACTCAACCTTGAATAATCTTAATAAAGTTCAAGATCTACTTCCCTAGTTTGAACTACTTTGGTGAAGTTACTAACCAAGCTTATCAACCATTTTCCGGACAATATTTAAACTACTTCCCTAAATCCATTTTGACCCAATAAGACGTCATGGTGTAGCCAAAGTATTCTACTTTAATCTAGGTTAAAAAGGATTAATTCATATCCGGGTTGGATTAGGTTCTACTAACTTATAATGGTTGAAAGTCATGCCACAAGGTTATTGGTGAAAATTAGCAAGAAAGGAAACTGGGAAGGTTCTGGTGAAATGGGCGACCGCCCAAGTCACCATGGGCGACCGCCCAAGAGAGTTTCAAGGAAACACAAGTTACTGCCCCTATGGGCGACCGCACACTACCTCTTGGGCGACCGCCCAAGAGGGATTTCCAGGTAGCCAAGTTCTGACCTCATGGGCGGCCGCTCAAGCCCATCATGGGCGACCGCCCAAGCCTATTTCCAGCAATATCCATTTTTCAAACCCCATTTTACCTATGTTCTTTTCCCTTAATCAATCTTTCCCATTCTAGGTGCTCATGAAAGAAATTCCAAATGTTTACTACCTCATTCCCAATCATTTCCACCCAAGGTAACATAACCTAAACCTAGATCATTTATCACTTGATTTTCCACACATTTCACTAACACACTTCAAGTTAAATCTTCTAAAACTAACTCCACCCATTTCTTACACTCTAAATCCACTTCTATGAACACTAACATCATTCTATATCATTTACCAATTTCTCAACTCCAAGAATAATTCCAAAGCATTAAACAACTATCATTAAAAGTATACCAAGTCATTTTTCTACTTCTTTCCATCCAAATTAAATAAACTCCTAATCTTTTCCAAATCAAAGTAAAATGTACATAATCACATACACTAACTCCATTAAGGTCATTAACATCTTACACTCATTATACCCTCATTCCTTCAACTTAAACCCCCATCTCATAGCTAAAATCAATTCAATTTTAAATAATCATTTTACTCAAATAACATCATTCAAAAATACCATAATCATTTTATTTCCACAAATATTCATAAACACATAAAGTGAGCAATATTTAGTAAGAAGTCATAATAACTTACCTTAGAAATTTAGGATGAAATGAGGATCTTCCTAGCTTGATAGATTCCCCTAGTTACACCAAGCACAAAAGTATAATTTGATTGAAAAATGGAGGAGAATTTAACTTGGAAATAATTTGTAAAGTGAGGCTTTCATGGGGAAGTTTCCATGGATAATTTCTTTGAAAGAAGGAGGAAGAGAATGATGAGGGAAGATGTATAAGAAGGATGGAAGAGGTATGGGAGGAGGGTGTTAGTCATTGACTAAGGGGAGAAAAGGGTGAGGGAAATAAGGGGGGAAGTCATTGCCCCCCCACTCCTAATTAATTAAAGGCTTTCCACATCCTACAATAAAGCCCCTAAATGTTCAAGAAATGAAATGAACCCCTTTACTTCCTTTCTCCTACACAAAGAAGCCTAACTTTCCACATTTTATTTATTTATCCATTTCTATTATTATACTTCTCCCAAGAACATTATTTTATTTCCCAATCATTTCATTCTAATATAAGAAATCAAATATATAAAACGAACACATAATATTAACAATAATATTAAAAGCATATAATATTATACTAAAACTAGTGCCTAGGGTTAGGGTCGTTACATTCACTTCCCCTTAAAGAAAATTCGTCCCGAATTTTAAACTGGCTTACTTTAAGGATCAATAACAAAGGTTACCTCTCACGCATTTCAAATTACAACTTCCAAATAGTTTCCTCAATGTCATGATTTTTCTATACATTCTCACAACCCAAGTATTCTAGAATTTAATCCCGGAATTTCGATTCTAATAACTCTCAAGGGTTTTCCCGCATAAGTCCAAATCCGCTTAATCATCATTAATTGAAGAACTCCATACAAACAAATGGTCATACAATTAATTTCTCCCATACCAAGCTTCACACGGTACCAATTCAATGCTAAACTAAAAACTATTATTATACGCAAACTTGCTAATGTTAATTAACTTCTCAACTTGAAAGGAAGTCCACAACTCACAACCTATTCATCAAGTATCTGGATGGTCCTCTAATCTCTCCCTTTCAAGTAACTAAATTCTCCAAACTCTCAGGATCGGTAACAAATCCCAAATAAAGCTTCGAAAAGATAAGGTTTCCACTTAATTAACGCAACACAATTGCAACCACTCTCGAATAGGGAATAAGAAAATTTCGCTTTATCTAAGTTAACTTCCTCGAAGCATACCCTGTCATTTTCCCATTTTACATATTATCACAATTTAGTCTTCCTCTAATACACACTTAAAATTTCACAAAGTCCTCGCATCCACTAGGTAAGGTGAGGATCAAATCTATAGCCAATCTATTCTCCATCTCTATCAATATGAATTATCCTTATTACATCCTACACCATTTATACATCCTTTAGAGTTAACTAAAGCAACGATTTTTTCAATTCTCATGAATTCCCTAAAAATTCCTTCGATAGCACTTGCCAACCCAAAGATCACGGACTAAATCCTCGCAAGATCCATGGTAACATCCGAGTTTAAGACTATAGAACCCAAAATTTGGAATCCTCTCAAGCCAACTCACACTAGCTAAACTTTTCATACAAGGACTCCTCACAAGGAATCATTAACCCAACTCTCAAATGATTTTCATGATCTTTCCGAAACTTTAATTAACAAAGAGACCATCAATCCTAATTACCATAAAGCCATCAAAATAAGGATTAAAATTCTGATTATCATACTTAGAACCAACACATGAGATACTTTTATGGAAACACAATTACCATCTACCCACAACTAGCACGTAAAATTTCCAGAAAGACTTCTTATCCAAGTCTAACAAATACCCAATATCCTTCACACTTTTAATCAGAACTTTCTGCCTTTAATGCTTATATAACAAGAATACCATATAAAGGTTTATCTATATCAAATACCAATATAATCAAATTAGGTATAGAAAAGGAGACTCACTTCTTATGATAGTCTACCAATGCACAACAACTACTTAACCATTCAGGTCAAGTATATCTCATAATTACACATCGGTAATCATACCAAATCAACTGGCAATACATGCCCAGCTATAACCACATCACCACCGTGGTAAACCAAAGGAGATTCGAGGTATTCTCTCATAAGAGCAGAATCCTCTAACAATAAAATAAAATCTCAAGCAATGCATGCCACATAGAAGCAAAATGCTATGCCACACATAAGGATATAAAACAAGATCTATAAAATATGACCCCTAACTTTTGAGACAGGGAATATACCTCTAGTGACCTCTGAGGGATCTATCTCTCTTGGACCCGAAACACATACTCGACCATAGACCTTCTCTTTTATTTCCCCTTCGCTATCTATTTTGGTACCACCTCTTTGTCGTCCACCTTGCTGACTGCTGCCTGAAGCTCGCTCCCGCTGCAACCTTGGGCAATTCCTCCTAAAGTGCCCCATCTCTCCACACTTGATACACTTGCCTTGCTTACTCCAACACTGATCTTCGGTATGTCCAACCTTCTTGCAAAATTTACAAATCATCCCATACTGTTTGGATATTGGCCTAGACGAATAAGCTACAACAAGTTCCCCTCTCACACTTTCTGAAGTTAAAGCCCTTGGCTGTCCTCTAATGATTTTGGATCCTTGTCCTAGATACTTTGGTTTATTTCTAATCCCACCTTCCGATTTTTCACTATTTTCCTCAATGCTATTCTCGATCTTATATGCTTTATCTATGGCTGTCTGATAATTGGTGAAGCTATCAATCACTAATTTCTTCCTAAACTCAATCCTCAAACCTTTTACAAACCTATGAACTCTTCTCGCTTTATGCGATACCAAATGAGGGCAACACCTAGCTAATTTCTCAAACCTGACTGAATACTGATTCACCGTTATGTTCCCTTGTTCTAGTCCTAAGAATTCTATCTCCTTCTTGTCCCTTGTAACCATCGAAATGAAATAATTCTCGAACTGCTGGGTGAAATTATCCCAAGTCTGGGGTGTATGATCCCGCTCCCAATTTCCCTTCAAAATCTGCCACCACTGATCAGCTGGACCTTCAAGTTTGAAAACGGCATACCTAACTTTCTCTTCGTTGGGACTTTCCATAACCTCAAAGATTTTGTTCATTTTCTCTAACCATTTTTCTGCCTTTAACGGATCCGGATATCCGTTAAAGCTCGGTGGATTCATCTTCACAAACCTTTCCAATTCATCACTTTGACATCCCTCAGGTTAATTCGGAACTGATCCTCTATTCTCCATATTCTGTACAAACATCCTGAATAATTTCATCATCTCTTCATTCTGGATTCCACCTATACCCATGTCTCCTTCCTTTTTTAGAACCTTTCGCTGATCATCATTGCTTCCGGCCATTAGAACGAACTCCTGCATTAAACACTCGGCGTCAATTACCACACATTCTCTCTTAGTTTAGACATCTACTCTTGACCTCTAAACTAAGCTCTGATACCAACTGTGAGCACTCCAACCCGGGACCTAACGCGTATCCCGAGCTTGAGGAGCTCAAACTAGGAAAACCCATCTTAAATTTTTTAAAACTTTTATTTCACTTTAAAAGAAAACCAATTCTCAAACTTTCAAAATAACATCAACTGATAATATCTCCACTCGGAGGAATTTAAACAAATACTTCAACAACCATACTTAATCAATTACATTGAAAACCCTAATTAACATTGTTTAACAAAAGAGTTTTCCATACAACTTATAAAAGAGTAGTACTTAAATAGGACTCCCGACAACCCACTCATATACCTATCCTGACAAGTTCCAAAAGCAAGAGTCCAAACTCTTTCCCCGGCCTCACTGGTTCAGGTCACCTGTCTCAGCACAATCTAAAACAGTAAAAGGGAAGGGGTGAGAATAAATCTCAATAAGCTATTATGAATGCAGCAAGATGCCAAATAAGATGCAACACATAGCATGGTTACACATATCACATTATTAAAGCGGTAAACACCTTACGTTACCTCATTTTACTTTTCCCGTCTGAACAATAAGTCGTACAACGTGGGAGTAAAACTCCACTCTTTGGTGAATTGCCTCCAGCACATTCACCGCTTATAGGACTCATACTCCAAAGATCCATATAAGAAAATCAGATACTTAATCAGAGTATCCAACAATATTACCGCTATCTGTAAAGCTTTTGGCTTAATACAGAAGCATTCCCCCTAATCACCAAATCGCAATGATCGTAAGGCTTTTGGCTCAATACAAGCTAGCACACCCACTCTGTGGCCACAGAGGGGAGAGGTCACAGGTATGATGAACCTTCAATCACTTATAGAACAAATCAATAATTGATTGAATTCCATTATACCTTCTAATCACATGTAATATCCAAGCACATAATAGTTACTTGAAATAAAATCCACAAAAGGGATAATAATATAACAACATGGTAAAATATACTCATGTTAAATCAATACTATAGTGCAACATTCATTTAATACACTAAGCATAATACCATCAATGAATATGAATTCAATTAAGGTAACAATATAACCACATAATCCACACCGGGATACAATATAATCAACATGCCAGATAATCCACAACTGGGATACAATATATCAATATGCCAAATAATCCACACGGGGAATACAGTACAACGATGTAACACATATACATTCCTAACCAACACAATAGTGTAATTATAGTCTCTACACTATTCAACGAATCACCAAGGGTATGGGAGCAAGTAAGGCCACCCTGAACCATAAACCATTTCTACGAAGTCATCACTCAACCTTGAATAATCTTAATAAAAGTTCAAGATCTACTTCCCAAGTTTGAACTACTTTGGTGAAGTTACTAACCAAGCTTATCAACCATTTTCCGGACAATATTTAAACTACTTCCCCAAATCCATTTTGACCCAATAAGACGTCATGGTGTAGCCAAAGTATTTTACTTTAATCTAGGTTAAAAAGGATTAATTCATATCCGGGTTGGATTAGGTTCTACTAACTTATAATGGTTGAAAGTCATGCCACAAGGTTATTGGTGAAAATCAACAAGAAAGGAAACTGTGAAGGTTCTGGTGAAATGGGCGACCGCCCAAGTCACCATGGGCGACCGCCCAAGAGAGTTTCAAGGAAACACAAGTTACTGCCCCTATGGGCGACCGCACACTACCTCTTGGGCGACCGCCCAAGAGGAATTTCCAGGTAGCCAAGTTCTGACCTCATGGGCGGCCGCTCAAGCCCATCATGGGCGACCGCCCAAGCCTATTTCCAGCAATATCCATTTTTCAAACCCCATTTTACCTATGTTCTTTTCCCTTAATCAATCTTTCCCATTCTAGGTGTTCATGAAAGAAATTCCAAATGTTTACTACCTCATTCCCAATCATTTCCACCCAAGGTAACATAACCTAAACCTAGATCATTTACCACTTGATTTTCCACCCATTTCACTAACACACTTCAAGTTAAATCTTCTAAAACTAACTCCACCCATTTCTTACACTCTAAATTCACTTCTATGAACACTAACATCATTCTATGTCATTTACCAATTTCTCAACTCCAAGAATAATTCCAAAGCATTAAACAACCATCATTAAAAGTATACCAAGTCCTTTTTCTACTTCTTTCCATCCAAATTAAATAAACTCCTAATCTTTCCAAAATCAAAGTGAAATGTACATAATCACATACACTAACTCCATTAAGGTCATTAACATCTTACACTCATTATACCATCATTCCTTCAACTTAAACCCCCATCTCATAGCTAAAATCAATTCAATTTTAAATAACCATTTTACTCAAATAACATCATTCAAAAATACCATAATCATTTTATTTCCACAAATATTCATAAACACATAAAGTGAGCAATATTTAGAAAAAAGTCATAATAACTTATCTTAGAAATTTAGGATGAAATGAGGATCTTCCTAGCTTGATAGATTCCCCTAGTTGCACCAAGCACAAAAGTATAATTGAATTGGAAAATGGAGGAGAATTTAACTTGGAAATATTTTGGAAAGTGAGGCTTTCATGGGGAAGTTTCCATGGATAATTTCTTTGAAAGAAGGAGGAAGAGAATGATGAGGGAAGATATATAAGAAGGATGGAGGAGGTATGGGAGAAGGGTGTTAGTCATTGACTAGGGGGAGGAAAGGGGGAGGGAAATAAGGGGGAAAGTCATGGTCCCCCACTCCTAATTAATTAAAGGCTTTTCACATCTTACAATAAAGCCCCTAAATGTTCAAGAAATGAAATGAACCCCTTTACTTCCTTTTTCCTACACAAAGAAGCCTAACTTCCCACATTTTATTTATTTATCCATTTCTATTATTATACTTCTCCCAAGAACATTATTTTATTTCCCAATCATTTCATTCTAATATAAGAAATCAAATATATAAAATGAACACATAATATTAACAATTATATTAAAAGCATATAATATTATACTAAAACTAGTGCTTAGGGTTAGGGTCGTTACAACTTGGGATGTCCAGGGCCTTATGCAGTATGTGAAGTAGCTTTGCTGAAAACTTGTGGCATGGTTTTGTCAATTGTCCTCTATTGTCCTCTTGCTCGTGATTGTTGGGCACAAGCTGAATTAAGTCATTTGTGAGAAATACCATCCACCACCAAAAGGTTTTATAAAAATCAACACATACGCTTCTTTTTTTCAACGACTGCAACGTCACTCGCGTAGGAATGGTAGTCCGCAACAATATTGGAAACCTGCTGTTCAATAGGTGTTCTTTTCCTCAGGGTCTTCTCCGGATTGTCGAGGGCGAGGCCATGAGTATTGTTGAAGCTGTCAAGTGGGCATCAACAAATGGGTATACACAAGTCATCTTTTGAGACTGATTTCAAGTTGGTATTTTACGTCTCAAATGCAATAGGCAAGATGATTCTGAATTCGATTGTATTATGAATTTTTTACGTATTAAACTCTTGATAGGCCTAATTATCGTATTAGTTTAGCCAAACGTGGAGCTAACAAGTTGGCCGAAGTTGTTTCTCGGGCTTCTCTAATGTATGAGAGTCTTGACTGTTTGGGTTGAGCATCCGCCGTTTGTGGATAGAGAACTGCTTTCGATTTGTCTTTGAAATAATTAATGCTCTTATTTCCTTTAAAAAAACTTAATTTCACATTAAAATATAAAATATAAGAGTAATTAAAGATAATATACACTACTCCCTCCGTCCTAATCGAAAAGGCACAAAGTTGACTTTGCATGGAAATTAAATATAGTATATAGTTGAGTAAATGTTGTTAGTATAAAAAGTGATGTATTTCATTTCGGACCAACCTAACGAATCAAAAGGGCCGAACATAAGACTATGTCCATCAGCAACCAATCTAACCCAACCCAACAATTAAATATTATTTCTCTCTCCTCCATTTACTCAATTTATATCTACAACCAACCTTTTCTTTTTTTAATCATTCATCAGCAACCCAACCCAACCAACTCACAATATTTCTTTAAATTAATCTTTATTCATTTTATTATATATTTCAGTACTCAATATTATTATTTTTCTAATTTTTTGTAATAGATTAATAAAAATATATTTAACCATTAAATTACAATTATTGCACACAAAAATTACCATTTAATTAAAAATATCGTCCAACATTGAAATTAAACTCGAGATAAACTTAATTTACTGCAAATACATGTTGTAAATAAAATAAAATTACAATATATGAAATGAAATGAAAATTACATATTTAGTTATCATCGCCAAATTCTTGTCAAATGTGCTCAATCGAATCATCTCTAAACTTTTTGTGAAAAAAATCAAAATGATTCTCGCTGTAAATGATCTGGATCGGCCCCAAATTTGCGGTAGGTTATATCCCATCGATTGAATAGCCTGAAACAGAGAAACAAACATGTAAACTAAGCCGGGACTTCTCCGGCGAAGACCCTCCGGCGTGAGAGTAAGTATTTGCTTTGTGTGAGAGAGAAATCAATTGACAAGAGTTTAGAGTCAAAATATAACGTACCAAAATAGGTGAATTATGGCTTGTATTTATAGGTATAGCAATGTATAATCCATGTTGAATTGAATTGCTAAGAGATAAGATATTAATCATATGAGGATTATACTTGATGAGTCCTTGTTGGATCTGAATTTGTACGTGAGGTGATTACAATCCTAGAGGAATCATAACTGCTCAATGTCCCAATTTGAATAGGATAGCGTAAACTGCACTTCTGCACGTGAGCCGAGCTGGCCTCTCCTCGTCATACATGGCCAGGTCGGCCTACGTTGAGCAGGGGAAGAGATGTGAAGGAACTGGGGAAGCCTAGTTCCTGGCGATTTGATAGTCGAGGAGGCCTCCTCGTCGTCAAGGGAGCTCATCTCGCCCTTGGAGGGAGATCTCTCTCGACATTGAATCTTGGGCCTAGTCATTTCGCCTACTAAGTCTTAATCGACCTAGGGGAACGACGAGGAAGCTTGGTTCGAGGAAGGTAGGGAAGCCCATTCCCTTCCTCGTACATCGTACTTGAGTGAATTATGTTTAGGGCCCAATCCACTTGAGCCTTGCCCGGACTAGCCCAAATTAGTATCTCGGTTGATATTGTTCATTAGTCTTTATCTATAGAGAATGAAAAATAAAAAAATTTGGTAATTTTATTTTTTATTTTAGTAAAAATAAATATATTTTTTAGCTATTATATTATAGAATTATATTTAAAAATAATAATCAAAATTTGAACAAAGCAATGAATTTGAGACATTTGACTGAATTACATCGGAGAAGAGTGGAGAATAGGAAGACAACCATGTTCGATTAACCGAACATGATTGGTTTGATTGCTGAGTTTTGTTTTCATTTTTCCTTTCTTTTCTTTTTCTTTTTCTTATTTTGTCTTGTTCCCTCCAACCCAACCAATGTTCATTGAGACTATTCACAATGGTGACTTTTCGTTGTGGGTCATAGGTTAGGAAAAAAAATAAATGAGAAAGTCACTAAAATAAACAACCTAGGGCGGCCAGCCAACCGAAAAAAGCCAATGTTGGGTCACCAAATTTTTCATATTTTGTACACATGTTACCCTTTCATTGGGTGGTATGTGTTTTTATAAATATATTTTTAAAATTAGTATATTTTATATAATTATATAAAATAATAAAATAAAAAATATATCAAAATTCATAATTTTTTTTTATAATTGTATGGATAATTATTTTTAATAATTGTATGTATAATTTTAAAAATATTATTATTAATATATTATTAAAAAAAATAAAATGATAAGTATTTTAGGTAAGTTGGAGTAAAGAGAAATAAATATTTTATTAAAATGTTGGTTTAGTTTGAATCACTTATGGGAGTATATATTACTCCCTCCGTCCCACCAAACTGATACTTTTATTTTGACTAAATGTAACTTTGACCAATAATTTATATAAAAAATAATGATCCTAATAAAAATCTAAAAATTGTTATTGAAAGTATAATCAATCGTGATACAATAACAATTTTTAAATTTTTATTAGAATCATTATTTTTTATATAAATTATTGGTCAAAGTTACATTTAGTCAAAATAAAAGTATCAGTTTGATGGGGCGGAAGGAGTATATAATGTTGAGAGTTGTGCATGTAAAAATGAGAAAAATGTATTTTATTTAAGGTTGAATTTGGGTGATTATCAACCTCAAATAAAATATTAATTTCTCTCACTTCCATATACACACTCTCAACCTTATATAATTTATACTCCCATCAGTGACCTCGACCCAACCCAACCCAACCCAACATTTTAAAAATAAAATATTTATTTTTTCTTTACTTCAACTTACCTAAAATACTTATCATTTTATTTTTTTAAATAATGTATTAGTAATAATATTTTTAAAATTACCCGTACAATTATTAAAAACAATTACCCATACAATTATAAAAAAATTATAAATTTTGATATATATATATTTTTTATATAAAATATATTAATTTTAAAAATATATTTATATAAACACAAAATCAAAATAATTTGGTAAGAAAAAAAAAAAAAAAAAAAAACAAGAAAATGGTGACCCAACCTGACTCAACCGAAGGTTGGCCAGTTGCCCGAAGTCACAAAGTTTGATGACTTTCTATTTATTTTTTTTTCTTTTTGGTTTTGTCCTTTTTATGGTGACCCTCCCTTGAGGGTCACCGGTGTGAGTAGTCTGATAGTCTGATGAACATAGTCCAAGGCCAGGCTACTATTAATGGGCTGGGTAATATCTCACGTGACGAAAGAGTTTTTCGCACGTGTCGGAGTACCAGTTCGCCGTTGTCGTCTCTCTTCTGAAACCCCAAATTAGACCCAACAACTTCACTCCTTTCATTCCCCCCTGCCAGAGAGATAATTCCTGTTCCCCTGATTGTTCAAATCATCATGTATCGAACTGCAGCATCTCGACTCAGGGCTCTTAAGGTCAGTTTTTTTCCGATCAATTTCATTGTATTCCATTTACCCTAATTTCAATCTTCACTTCAGTTTGTGATGTAAATAATTATAATTATGCGTGCGTTGATTGGGATTCTGACTGGTGAAATGATTATAATGGCGATTTGAGATTTGTCTTTCTTCAAAACCTTAATCGTTCAATCTGTTTGAGGGTCGGATCTGATTGGGCTTCATTATTCATGCTCTCTGATTGTTTTGGATTATTTGTTTCGATTATTTTGCGTCCAGCGTTTGATTTCCTGGAAAATGTGTTCCTGACGTTTTCCCGGTATATTTTGCATGTTGTATAGGATGTGTTTCGTATCATAGCCAGAAGGTTTCTGGAATTGGATTAGATGAAGTTTTAGCTCATATTTGCGGGATTCTTTTAGTACCTCAGGATTCCTGGCATAAATTAGGAGTAATACATAAATTGTAGCGTGGAGGAGAATGTAGATAGTTTCGGTAGGAAAAGGGTTTTATGGTTAAGATAGTTGTTGTACATAGTGCTTGCAGTTATATATTTATTAGAACTGATTTTTTCCCTTCATTTTCTTCAAAATTGGTGGCATAGTGCAGAAATTTGAAGGAGCTGTAGAATGCACTTTGAGAAAATTTTGCTTGAAGTACGTTTGTAACTAAGATAGCTGGTAGATACAAGACTTGCAAGTTTCTATTTTAATCTGTTCTTTTTTTTTTTGTTTTTCTTGGAGATTGGTTGTGGATTAATATTATATTGTTATGTTCTGCTATATGTAGATAGCCTGATATATTATAAATCACATGTTATGATTGGGTAGGGTCGTGCAAGCAGTATGCCCTTGGCCAGGCTTGCAAGTTCAAGTGCTGTTGCAGCCAAGGCACCGTCTTCCGGTGGTTTGTTAAGCTGGTTCACCGGAGAAAGTTCCACTAAGCTCCCTCCTCTGGACTTCCCACTTAGGGATATTGAGATCCCACCTCATTTGCCTGATAATGTTGAACCTAGCAAGACCAAGATAACTACTCTACCCAATGGTGTTAAAATTGCTTCCGAGGCTTCGTCAGTAAGTGACACTGTTCTTTTCTTTTCACAATTTATCCAAATATCTTTTGTTGAATCAAGTTTTAAAATTTTGGTTCTAAAGTTTTCAGCTTTCTGTATTTAGGACCGAAGCAAAAAGCTTTTATGAAGATATTGTTATTTTGAATGACAAAATTAATCAGTAAATATTTTTTTGATACATTTATTACTACACCGAGGGTTTGAGTATGATGTGCATGGAGAACATGATCTTTATTACTTTTTAGCATCTAAAACATGCGCAAACACTTCTCCAGGCCTTCCCAATTCTGATTCATGAGGTTTAGTCTAAACACTTATTTACAAGTTCTAGAAGATGATTATAGTGATATAATTATGACACATACACAAGTGTGATTTGTCCTGAATTTGGTTTGTAAAGGCTCTATTGCTGATTTAATTTGTTGAACAGAGCCCTGTCGCTTCTATTGGGTTGTATGTTGATTCTGGGTCAATCTATGAAACACTAGAGTCATTCGGGGCTACACACCTCCTGGAATGTATGTCATTTAAAAGCACAACTAACAGAAGCCACTTGCGAATTGTGCGGGAAGTGGAGGCTATTGGTGGACATGTGAATGCCTCGGCTTCGCGTGAGCAAATGAGTTACACCTATGATGCTTTGAAGACTTACGTGCCTCAGATGGTTGAGCTACTTGTGGACTCTGTGAGGAATCCTGTTTTCCTTGAATGGGAAGTCAATGAACAGGTACTTCCGATAGTGTGAATTGTATTCATATGCTGCCGTATACTCTCTGTGTTGTCATTTTGATTTGTGCTGAAGGCACATTTTTTCTAATACAGATTCAGAAAGTGAAAGCTAAGATTAGCGAATACCCCAACAACCCAGAAGCCTTGCTTATGGAAGGACTTCATTCAGCTGGTTATTCTGGCGCACTGGCCAACTCGCTTATGGCCACTGAATCTTCGATTAACAGATTGAACAGTACCATTTTAGAAGAGTTTGTTGCAGTGAGTCTTGAAACCTATGTTTTAAGTTGCGGATGTTATTTAAGCTATTACATGCAATGAAGGTTATTCTAACCTTGATACTCCTTGTACATTCCTTTGAGTCATTTTGTTAATTTATAGCTGCCCTTGCTTTATATTTTAGGCAAACTTTACTGCCCCACGAATGGTCCTCGCTGCATCAGGTGTTGACCATGATGAATTGGTAAAATTTGCTGAGCCTCTTCTATCTGACCTTCCTGGTGTTCCTCGTCCCGAGGAGCCAAAATCAGTGTATGTTGGAGGTGATTATCGTTGTCAAGCTGATACAGGGGTAAGTCTCATGAAATGAAATAGAATAAAGTCAATTCTGTTAATAAGAGTATATCTTTTTATATTCTCATCTGACAGTCACCCCCTTGAATTTCTAATATATCAACCAGAAAACTCATTTTGCTCTTGGATTTGAACTTCCTGGTGGTTGGCTTAAGCTTAAGGATGCTATGACATTGACAGTCCTTCAGGTGTTGTGTTTCTACATTTTTAACCTTGTTTTTTTATTCATTTGTTCGTTTTACAAGAATGCTATTACTTCTATGTTCGGATGTGGCTTTAGTGCTATTAAAGGAGTTATGAAAGTCAAAATGTGTAAACGACTGTACTCACTCGGTTTCAAAAGGAGTGTCTTGTTTGACCCAACAACACATGAAGAAAAGCGAATTGGTTCAATTATAAATATTTGTATGTGTTGGAATTCACAAAGTTGCCCATGTGGGGTAGATCCTTTAATAATTAAAAGGAAACCAATCTCGGTTAAATGGTTCGGGTGATAATTCAAGAAAGGAAAGTCTACAAAGAAGACACTCAATTATTAACGGCCCAAAGATGAATATCAGACTTCTACCACGAAAAGGAGGGAGTATTTATTTAGTTGACAAGAATCTAATTTGGCAAAAAATTTGAGATCCTCATTCTTGTTATTCATGTAGACGCTAATGGGAGGTGGTGGATCTTTCTCAGCTGGGGGTCCTGGAAAAGGGATGTACTCACGACTATGTAAGTTATTTGTCATACTGCTATGTGGTTGGTTTGTACATTGATCTGTCATTACATGCATATGCTCAACTCTTGAAGCTAGTATTTATGTGTCTCCTCTCCCTCCCTTTGGCACATATTTTTTGTTCTCGTATTTTGCCCCGGTCATGATTGTCTTGACTCTTGTGAGATCAGTGCTTTAGAGTCCATTAGTTTGAACTTGGGTGTATGAAATTTGATGTCCATTTTATTTTACTGAGCAGATCTTCGAGTCTTGAACGAGTATCCCCAAATGGAGTCTTTCTCAGCATTCAACTCAATTTACAACAATAGTGCCATTTTTGGAATTCAGGGCACCACTGTAAGAACTCTTTTAAAAGTTCTCATTTACACAATAAAATTGCATATCAAATTTGGATGAAATTTCTAACTGAAGTGTCATTCTTTTTATGTCCTTCTTTATTACATGGTTCATGCACAATTAGTTCATTTTGTTGGTGAGAGTTGCTAAACTCTTTCTCTTCAGTTGTTTAAAAGTTTAAATGCATAACTTAGAAAGATTCTTGCAATTATGGAAGAAGAAACTTTCATCGTACTTTTTTCCTCCTATATTCATAATTGTGTCTGCTTGAAACTCTGAAGCCTTATATCGCTTGAGGAAGCTCCTTTAACTTGTGTTAAGCTATCAGTCTATCAATATAGTTGGGGAGCAGTTCTAGACTTTTGCCAACATAAGAGGATTATAGCTGTCATAAGACCATCCTCATTGGTGACTCTCGTGAGAGGGTCACCATGGGTCACAAAAAAAACAAAAAAAAAAGTCACCAAAATGCATGACCTTGGGCAACTGGTCGACCTGAAAGTTGGCCCTGTTGGGTCACCATTTTTTTTTTGTGTTTATATAAATATATTTTTAAAATTAATATATTTTATATAAAATAAAAAATATATCAAAATTTATAATTTTTTTTTAAATCTTAAATATAGCCTAATATTGGTACATTTAAAAAAAATAAAATGATAAGTATTTTAGGTAAGTTGGAGTAATGAAAAATAAATATTTTATTAAAAGGTTGGGTTGGGTTGGATCATTGATGGGAGTGTATATTATATAAGGTTGAGTTGTGTATATAGAAGTGAGAGAAATTAATATTTTATTTGAGGTTGGGTTGGGTTGGGGTCACTGATGGGGATAGTCAACATGTCACATGATGCTTAAAAGTTGAATCTGTCTGATAACAAGCACAAAAATATATAATTAATAATTATTAAATTGACGTTTAGAATTGCATTTATGATTTGAAATTTACATTACGATTATAGACGAATGGGAAATTTGAGATCCTATTGATATTGAAGAGCCATCAGGGTTAAGGATTATAGTTGAAGAGCGTTAATTGGACATGCTCCACTTGTCATGCAGGATGTTTCTGTTGGTCAATTTTTTTAACACCTTGCAGCTCATGAATTAAAGGGTGTAAATTGAACACAAGTAGGTGCTCCAGTGTGTATTGGACACACCAAATTTCTACTGACATATTTGATTCTCCTTCAGGAATCAGCCTTTTCTTGGATTAAGATCTTCGCACTAGCTTTTCTTCTATTATTGATACTACTAGTAGGATTACTTTAAAAAATATATACTCCTTCCGTCCCACCTCAAACCAAACTTATTTCCTTTTGATCCGTACCACCTCAAACCGGACTACCAAAAATGGCAAAGAATCTTCACTATTCCTCCCACTCATTCTCTCTCTTACTTTACTTTTATACTCACAACACCAATCAACTTACTATTCCTCTCGCTCATTCTCTCCTACTTTAATTTTCTTACTCACAACACCTCTCTCCTACCTTACTTTTTCTTAATCACCGTGCTCAAAAAGTTTGTCCGGTTTGAGGTGGGAGGAGGGAGTATACAGTATAGTTCTTACTATTGTTATATTGTTATTAATATTACGAGGTTTATCGTTGTTGTAACTACTATTTTGTAAATGCCGTGTGATGATCTAAACTGTGGATACTCTCTTTGTTTGGAACCAGAGTTCCGACTTTGTATCACAAGCCATTGATATAGCAACTAGAGAACTTATTGCAGTTACTGCTCCCGGAGAAGGTATCTTATCTTTCTCTTAACTTCACTTATATTACATCTGTTTTTATCATTTATCTTCCTCACCACTGCTTTCTCCGTTTTGGATAAAGGTTTTCAAAGAAATTCAATAATGTTTCATGTTGTGTTATCTCCGTCTCAATCCCTTGTACTAATTTTGCAGTTGATAAGAAACAGCTAGATCGTGCCAAACATTCAACAAAGTCTGCCATTCTAATGAACCTTGAGTCTAGAGTATGATTGCCTTAATTACTTCCGGTTTGCATTTGTTAGTGTTTCCATGTAAGTGCTTATGATTGAGGTTTATTTTATAGGCGATTGCATCAGAAGATATTGGCAGACAACTTTTGACTTATGGAGGCAGGTATGACCTTTTATCTCCTTCAGTCGTAGATTATATATACTCCCTTCATCCCGGAAAGATAATCCCACTTTCTTAGTGGTTAATTTGATTGAATTTTGAACAAAGATTTGGGAAAAACTAATTATCCAAATGAAATTCTAGATAATCCCACTTTCTTAGTGGTTAATTTGATTGAATTTTGAACAAAGATTTGGGAAAAACTAATTATCCAAATGAAATTCTAGACCTTGATATTAACACACCAGTAAATTAAAAGTACTACCTATAACAATTTTTAGAGTTTTATTAGGATAAATATATGAACATACAATATTTCTAATTCTTTACGCTGGGTTGCACTATTGAAGTTGGATACATATTTGTGACTTTTTAAATACCATTTCAGGAAACCTGTCGAACATTTTCTGAAAGCTGTGGATGAAGTAACACCAAAGGATATTACTTCTATTGTCCAGAAGCTTCTTTCCTCCCCTCTCACAATGGCATCTCACGGAGATGGTATTTTGTCTGTTTATCCCATCAACTTGTTGTTTTTGGCATTTCCACTAGTATTTTACCATTTTGAATCCCCTTTATATGCAGTTATTTACATCCCAAGCTATGACGCCGTAAGCAGCAGGTTCAATTCAAAGTGAGATGACCAAATCGGCTAGACAAACAGAGTCCGTTGATTCTGCTGCCAGTTTTTTGGAACTTTGGAGCGATCCGGAAGAAGTCAATAATAGGTGCGGAAAATAAGGAAACATGAAGAACGAATTAGGTGATTCTCGCTATGGGCATTTTTGATACATAGTTTATTATTGTATTCCCTGTAATTTTACTCAGTAATTGAGTTTTGTGGTACTGGCAAAAAGGATCTGTAACAATTTTTTATCTGTTGATGTAATTGTTAATTTTGCAGGGTTTTCACTTTAATTATGCATCAATTCTTGTGTG
This sequence comes from Adenophora triphylla var. japonica, assembly GCA_022495995.1. Taxonomy (NCBI): domain Eukaryota; kingdom Viridiplantae; phylum Streptophyta; class Magnoliopsida; order Asterales; family Campanulaceae; genus Adenophora; species Adenophora triphylla. The sequence continues at coordinate 534,116 of JAFEMH010000647.1, forward strand.
ATTTTACTACCTTGTCCCCAAAATGAGTATTTATTTTTAGTGTTAATCAAGGAGTAAACTGCTCTTAAGCACCGCGTACTATTCTATTGTAGAATAGTATCAATTTAACTCTTTGTACCGCAAAAATAACAAATGTGTCATGCATACTATTGATTTAATTGCAAAAGTATCAATAAATTGTTCACTCGTTACTTTTTTCTAACGAGCGTCAATAACTTAATATAAAGTTAGATTAAAATTTTTAAATTTAGCCCTAATATTTAAAAAATTAACCCCGTAAAATATTTAACGTATAAATGCTCAAACCCCCTTCAATTTTGACCTTGAGATTGAAATGACTAAATTACCCTTGTCTTCAACCTCTTAACAATGCTCAAACCCCCCTTCAATTTTGACCTTCTCCACCCACCAAAACTTCAATTTTGATCAGCACTGTACAACCAAAATCAAAAGCCCTAAAAAGGTTTCGAATCAAGAAGAGATCTATGAATTCGAGGGTTCAAATTGATTCCATTGAAGAGTTGCGTTCAATAAGAAAGCTTGAAATTCAATCTTACATCACGTTGATTGATGTGTGTGTGTGCTTGTGTGTGAAATGCGGAAAGGAGAGAGAATCAGAGATGACAATGGAGGAATCAAATGTGTGTATGTGAGTATCTGAACACCACATCTACTAAATCACCCCCAATTTGTTTCGAATCTTTTTTTTTACGGGTGTATGAATTTTTTTGCCATTAATTTTTGTGTTAAGTTCGTTTCTTGTTGTTGTTGATGATGTAAGCATTTACAAGTTAAATATATGACGAGGTTAATTTTTTAAATAGTAGGGTTAAATTTGAAAATATTAATCTAACTTTATGTTAAGTTATTAAGGCTTGTTAGAAAAAACTAACGAATGAACAGTATATTGATTACTTTTGCAATTATATCAATAGTACGCATGACACATTTGTTGTTTCTATGATACAAGTGTTAAAATTGATATTCTGCAACAGCACGCGGGGCAAAATATCTGTTTACTCGTTAATCAAGAAATAAATGGTCATTTTGGTAAAGCTTTGTGTTGTTTCATGATTGTTTACTACCCTGAAACTCTTCATTTTCTTCCTTTGGTAGTAAACCATGAGGGTGGAGAAGTGTTTTTATTGGGAGTCATACCCAGCCCCCACCACTCTCTCTGTCTTAGCTAACTTGATTTTGTAGAGAAAGAGAATATTGAATAACTTGATTTATTCATTCATTATTGAAAAATATATACTCCCTCCGTCCGCATAGTTGGTTCACACTTACTGTTTGCGCGGGGATTAAGGAGAGAGTATTATATTGAAAGTGTTGTGAGTGTGAAAATAAAATAGGAGAGAGAATGAGTGGAGGGAATAGTAAATTATAATGTGTTGTGAGTATTAAAATAATGTAGGAGAGAGAATGAGTGGAGAGAATAGTGATTTAAGGTTTCCTTTTTAGGAAAGAAACAAAGTGTGAACCATGTAAATGGACGCCCAAAATAGAAAGTGTGAACCATGTAAGCGGACGGAGGGAGTATACATGTCTTGGAGAGTCCTATACGGAAAGAATAAGTACAAAATCTTACTCTATTACAAATACAATTGTGTAACCATAATTGGAGAGACCTATAAGGAAAGAATATACAAGAAATAATAGAATATAAATTAGGACTCTATCGTATCTCTATCTTGCCCCTGCAAGATGGACGATCGGGAGAAAAGTCCAATCTTGGATAAAGCTGTATCAAAATGTGAACGAGGGAGTGGCTTAGTGAGAATGTCCGCGAGTTGGTCCCCAGCTGAAATGTGAGTGACTCTAAGAGAGTTATCCTGGACATGCTGTCACACAAAATGATAATCAAGACTAAGATGCTTCATCCGGGAGTGGAACCGAGGATTCACAGTAACATATGTGGCGCCCAAGTTGTCACAAATATAACAGGAGTAGGAGTGTGAGGAGCGGATAGCTCTTTGAGAAGATTTTGAACCCAAAGAATTTCCGCAGTTGTAGCTGGAACAGCTCGATACTCGGCTTCAGTGGAAGAGCGAGCTAGAGTTCTCTGTTTACGGGAGCTCCAAGAAATAGGATTGTGACCCAAATAAACAATGTAACCAGAGGTGGAACGGAAAGTATCTCTATCACTTGCCCAATCCGCGTCTGTGAATGCATGAAGATTAATCTTAGAAGCACGTCTGATAAGAAGACCATGAGAAGAAGTACCCGCAAGATATCTGAGAAGTCTTTTAGGGCGGCCCAATGATCTTCAGTGGGATTCTGCAGAAACTGAGACAGGCGATTCACAGCAAAGGATATATCAAGACGTGTAAGTGATAAATATTGTAAGCTACCAACCAAGGCCCTATATGCCGTAGGATCAGGGAGAGACGGGCTTGAAGAGGCAGTGAGACATGGGTGAACAACCATTGGGGTGGGAACCGGTTTAGCATTGCTCATGTTTGCTTTGGAAAGAATATCAAGAATATATTTGTGTTGAGAAAGCAGAAGACCATGAGGATGAGGAATGACCTCAACACCTAGAAAATAAGAGAGTGTGCCAAGGTCCTTAAGAGAAAACCGAGAGGAAAAGACGGAAATAAAGGAATTTAAGAGAGTAGGATTAGACCCGGCGAGAATGATATCATCCACATAGACTAACAGATAAATAATATCAGAACCATGATGAAGTACGAAGAGAGAAGAGTCGGAGACACAATTTGTAAATTTTAAAGAAATAAGGTAGGACTTGAGTTCAATGTACCATGCACGGGGGGCTTGTTTAAGACCATAGATTGCTTGACGAAGTTTGCAAACGTGAGTGGGAAGAGAAGAATCAACAAATCCTGGAGGTTGTTGCATGAAAACTTCCTCGGTGAGGGAGTCTTGTAAGAAGGCATTATTGATGTCTATTTGACGAAGAGGCCAGTTATTCATGGTAGCTATAGAAAGAATATTCCGAATGGTGGTAGGTTTAACCACGGGACTGAATGTATCAAAATAGTCAAGGCCGGGACGTTGATGGAACCCTTTGGCCACAAGACGAGCCTTATGGCGAGAGATAGTTCCATCAGGATTGTATTTGGTGTGGAAGGTCCATTTGCACCCAATGAGATTTTGAGAGGGAGAAGAGGGGACCAAGTCCCAAGTATGATTATGAGTAAGAGTGTCATATTCATCTTGCATGGCCGAGCGCTAGGTGGGATTTTTCAAGGCTTGAGTGATGGTGGTGGGTTAGGTGTTTAGGGGTTCAAGAGAGGCCTGAAGATTAAGTTTTTGAATGGGCTTTATGATGTTGTTTTGAAGGCGTGTGACGGGTCTATGAGTGACATTGGTAGGTGTAGTGGGCAAGGAATTGGGTGAAGAAATATCAGACTGAGAGGTTAGAGGAGTTTTGGTAGGAGGGTTGGGAGAGGCATCAGTTGGAATATTGGTTGTAGTAACCTGGAGAGGTAGGTTCGGCGTGAGAGGGAGGAGGTTCCAAGGGTGTGATGGTTTGTATAGTTGTTGACAGTGGCTCAGGTGCAAAGTGTGGAACTGTATGGGCAGAAGAGTTTGGTGGGTGGACAATATTTGGTAAGATAGGAAGGTGATGAGTGCACCACTCATCCAGGGTAGTGGGAGAGTATTCGGGTAAGATAGAAGAGCTTTATGGAAATTTACCTTCCAAAAATTTGACGTGGGGGGAGACATAGATTTTATGGGTGAGCGGGTCCAAACAGAAATATGCACTCTGAGTGGATGAGTAGCCAACAAAGACACAAGGTATAGATTTGGGATCAAGTTTGTGATGAGCATAGGGGCGTAACCATGGATAACATAGACACCCAAAGCTAAGTAATTTGAGATAATTCGGAGAAGTGTTGTGAAGTTTTAGGTAGGGAGAGAGAAGACCAAGAGTAGGGGTGGGCATTCTATTTATGAGGTAACAAGCGGAAGCAAAGGCTAAAGACCAAAATTTTTGGGGCATAGATGAGTGACTTAGATGGGTGAGCCCCATTTCAACAATATGACAGTGACGTCGTTCAGAATACCCATTGTGTTCAGGGGTATGAGGGGGGGGTAGTGAGATGGGAAATTCCATGAGAGGCAAGAAAGGGACGGAGCCCAATATATTCACCTCCATTGTCACTATAAATTGTGAGAATGGGGCGTTTGAAGTGTTTTTCAACGAGTAACTTGAAATGTTTGAAGATTGACAAGGCATCATTTTTATGTTTTAAGGGATAAAACCATATGTATTTGGAGAAGTGGTCAACGAATATGATATAGTATTTGAAGCCATCAAAAGAATGAAGGGGGGATGTCCAAACATCGCTATATAAAATATCAAGAGGACCATTGGAGGTAATAGTATTTTCATGAAATGGAATTTTATGACTTTTATTGCAATCACAAGAATTACAATTGGAAGAAATAAAGGACAGAATATTTAAATTAAACGTTTTGCTAACATGACGCAAAATAGGAAACAACAGATGCCCTAATCTATGATGCCAATCTAAAGCCGAAGTTGAAGAGGAATTGATAGTTGGTGAAGAGGGAAGCCACTCATGAAACCTTGGGATTTACATGGACCTTGAAGAAGGATTGCCCCGTGCTTAGATCCTCACAACAAAAGATGATGGTAAGAAAGTGTAGACAAATTATTATCACGACAAAATTGAGATATAGAAATTATATTACGAGATAAAGAGGGGACATGAAGAACATTATTCAAAAGGAAAGTAGAAGAAGAAGTAGAGAAAGAGCAAGAACCGGTGTTGGCTATGTTAAGACCGGATCCATCCCCAATAAGAAGTTCCTCCGTGCCATTGTAAGGAGAGTGCATGGCAAGAGTGTCAATATCGTTGGTAGAATGATGTGTAGCCCCACTATCGAGGAGCCAAGCAGGAAGATTTTGAGGAGCACATGAGGTGTTGTAGGCCGCAGGTGTTGGAGATCTGTTGGATGGCCGAGGATTGTTGCTGGAGCTGGGGGTTGGTACTTGAGCCATGGGATATTGTTGTTTGAAGAGAGGGCATTGAGTAACATAATGTCCTTGAGTTCGGCACCATTGACACTTCCCCTTGAATGGAACCGTAGACCTGAGATTGTTGAAGTTTTTTCTGAGCCGGGGGGGGGGGTTAGAAAAAGACCATGCTGAGGGTTAGGAGAGCGAGGTGGATAGGGGAACCGAGGTGGCTGTTTGTTGGTAGCATGAACAGAGGCCGAAAAAGTGGGTGGTGTTTTTGTGGTTTGTTTGATGGTGAGTTATTTTGTGATTAATTTTTCATGAAGCTCATCAAAAGATATGGTATTTTCCCTACTTTGAACCACATGAACTATGCTATCAAATTCGGGGCCATTGAGTTGGTCAAGAACTTTATCAACGAGATCTTCGGGATCTAGAGGTCTTCCTAGAGAAGCAAGTTGGTCGGCACAAGTTTTAAGGCATGCATGTATTCGATTATGGAACGAGGACCTTTAGTGATATTACAGAGGCAATCTTTAATCTGTTTTAGGTGCCCTTTGGATGGATTGGCATAGGTTTTGGCCAAAGTTTTCAAAGCATCAAGGGAGGTGGTACATTGAGATATGAGAGGGACTAGGGATGGAGAGAAAGTACCAGCCAAGGGACCTAGAAGGAGTTTGTCTTGGCGGAACCAAGTAGTGTAGACGGGATTAGGAGTAGGCTCAGAAGTGGTGGTTATTTTGGTAACAGCGGTGGGGGTGTCCCGGGTTTTGGGTGGTAAGTATTCTGGTGGGGCTAGGAGAGTACCATCAATATAGTGAAAAAGGCCATAGCCTTGTAAGGTAGCATCGATTTGAATTTTCCAAGCGATGTAATTCGTGGAAGATAGTTTTAGAATGTGAGAGAGGGATACGACAATGAGAGGTTTGTCTTCCTCGGCGGCGTTAGGCAGAAACACTGGAGAAAATTCGGCTGCCATAGGGAGGAGAGGGCAAGGTTGACGAGAGAGAGATTTGGAGCAAGACTTAGGTTTGATCTAGGGCTCTGATACCATGTCGAGAAAGAGAATATTGAATAACTTGATTTATTCATTCATTATTGAAATATATATATACATGACTTGGAGAGTCCTATATGAAAAGAATAAGTACATAATCTTACTCTGATCAATAAATTTAGGTTAATTTAATTATTTTAATGAAATTTTAAAGCTTGTTATTGATACATTGTCATAAATATTATCAATAACAATTTTTAAACATTTATTATCATAATTAATTAAAATTAAAATTAATATTCAAAGTAATTTCGTATTAACAACAAAAAAAGTAGAAAGATCATTTCGGAAAAGAGGGAGTAGATTTTATTTATCTCAGTTGAACACAAGGTAATCGTATCCCTAGTTGTTTTTAACATTGGTAGAGTAATGACATGCGAGTATTTTTCAGTTTTCCCATTGCAAATTAAAGTGGGGAGTAATAGGGATTTGAAACGGATTTAAAATTAAGGACTGAGATTTATCTAATTTCACATAAAACTTATATTTAATTTAATTAATTTCAATCATTAACTGATGCCGGAGGATAGAGATTATAAAACTAAGTTATTCAAACCCTAAAACAACTTGAAATACTATAAAGAAAATCCTAAAACGACTTGAAACGTAAAATACTAAAATTCCCTAATGTAATTATTCAAAAATCATCATATATTGAAACACCTAATCTGATTTCCGTCTTGCACGGCCGTGCAGCAACGTATCTCGTAAATTACGGCCCAATTTTGCACGGGCGTGCTACTTCCAACGCCAAAATTCCGTTGTTGTTGCTTTGCATCATCGGCCCCTCCTTTGAAAAGACTCGACCACGAGTCGATATCTTCGGTAGGAGCACCACGATAGGCCGACAAATCGAAAACATTGAAGGTTGTGTAGACATTCGAATGGATTGACAAATCAATCTTGTAAGCATTGTCATTAATACGCCCAAGAACACGATAAATGGTCTGAAAAATCTGGTTCATAAGCCTCATGAAAGTGCTCGGAGCGTTAGACAACCCAAACGGCATCACCATCCCTTCGTACAAATCATCTCGTGTCTTGAAAGCAGTTTTTCACTCATCGTCCGAGCCCATGACATTTGAAGCATCTAGCAGGTTGTCATATCTTAGGAATCTCTGGAGTAATACTAGGTATATAGTTGCTACCGGTGTCTTCGTATCCGATGGTGTAACCTCTTTAGGAACATTAGAACTGCTTTCGCCTTGACTGCTAGCACTATCTTTACCCTGCTAACGGTTTATTCCCCTCTTCCTTTTCATCTGTTTCTCAACCTTTAAAGCAAGTCGACAAACATCTTCATAAGTCCAATACTCACTACCAGAAACTGGGTCTTTACCGACGGAATGAACAGCGGCGGAATCATTCCGTCGCTATATAGCGACGGAAATTATGCATTAGCGACGGAATAATTTTGGCGTCAACTTTACCGACGGAATTGAATTCCGTCGCTGACTTCCGTCGCTAAAAATGAATATTCCTCGAATATTCGTTTCAAAACCGTCAATAGATTGGCGCCTGATTTACTGACGAAATTTTCCGTCGCTAGTTCTTTCTCAGCAACGGAATTATTCTGTCGGTGAAAAGTTAATATTTTTTTTATTTTTTTAAATAAACCATCGACGGAATATTTTCGTCGGTGATAAATTAATTTTGTTTTTTATTTTTTTTTATTTATCAGTGACGGAAATATTACGTCGGTGATTATAACATTTAATTTTTAATTATTTTTAATTAATCAACGACAGAATTATTCCGTCGGTAGAAATGAATTATTTTTTAATATTTTTTAAAAATAAACCAGCGACGGAATATTTTTGTCGGTGATAAATTAATTTTTTTAATTTTTAATTTATTAGTGACGAAAATATTTCGTCGGTGATTATAACATTTAATTTTTAATTATTTTTAATTAATCAGCGACGGAATAATTCCGCCGGTAAAAAATATATATTTTTTAATTTTTTTAAATAAATCAGCGACGAAATATTTCCGTTGGTGATAAATTAATTTAATTTTATTTTTTTATTTATCACGACGGATTTATTCCGTCGGTGATTATAGCATTTCATTTTTAATTATTTTTAATTAAACAGCGACGGAATTATTCCGTCGGTGATAAATAATTTCTGTTTTTTTTGTTTTTTTTATTTATCAGCGATGGAAATATTCCATCGGTGATTATAACATTTAATTTTTAATTATTTTAGAACTAATTGGAAACGTTAAAAAAATTGACTGGAATTTCATTAAACTAACTGAAAACGTTAAAAAACTGACTGAAAACGTTAAAAAACTGATTGAAATTCTAAAAAACTAACTGAAAATGTTAAAAATTGACTGAAATTCTAATAAACTAACTGAAAACGTTAAAAAACTGACTGAAATTCTAAAAAACTATCTGGAAACGTTAAAAAAATGACTGAAATTTCAAACAGTTATAAGTATATGAGATTTGAGATTTAGGGTTTAGGATTTAGGGGTTTAGGGTTTATGGTTTAGGGGTTAGGGTTGAGGGTTTATGGTTTAGGGGTTAGGGTTTAGGGTATAGGGGTTAGGGTTTAGGGTTTAGGGGTTAGAGTTTAGGGTTTAGGGATATGATTTAAGGGTTGGGATATAAGTATATGAGATTTGAGATTTAGGATTTAAGGGTTTAGGGTTTATGGTTTAGGGTTTAGGCAGGCCCGTTGAATAGGGTGCTCAAAAGGAGCAATTGCACAGGGCCCAATATTTTTCCCAACCCAATGCCTACCTAGCCCAAAATCCTATCCCTGGCTTCCAGTAGGAGAAATTTATTAAAACAATGGATGGCAAAGTGTACTCATTAAAACAACGATGAGTGAAAAAAAACAAAAAACAAATTCATGGATCGCCGATCGGAAATTACTAAGAAGATCAAACGGCATCTCGGAAATCACGGCTTGATTGAAGAGGACATTGATCGATTGATTGTAACAACGGTAAAAAAAATGTTTATATTTGACTACAATCATAATTTAGGGCAATCAACAAAACATCTTTCTTCCTCTTTCACATATTCATGGATCGCCCATTAATTTGATTTTTGAGAAAATCCCTTTTGAAGAAAATCCCTTTTGAAGAAGAAAGCCAATTTCCAGATTTTGAGAGTGAAGGCACCAACAACTTCAATTCCTAGTTTCCTCTACGGTCCTACACTCCTACCCAATTTCCAGGTTTTTCATTCCATTTTGTACTCTAATAATTTTATTATTAGTATTAGTAGTGTTACAATTTTCTTTTTGTTTGTAATTTCAACAATGCCTCCTAAAAAAAAATAGTAAACGTGAATCTGGTAATAAAATTAAAAAACAAGAATGTGGTCATGAAAAGCGTAAGAAAAGAAAAAGAATTGAAAAATTGAATGAATCTCAAAGGGGAGCACTTAATAGATTTATTATAAAAGACCCACATGTTTTGATTGAAGACCAAAATTTTGATAATGTGCCTATTGATGCTAGTTTATCTGATGATGTTGTTAGTATGCCTATTGAAAAAGGTAGTACTGAAAATGCGACAATTGCGAATGATAATTTTGATGAAGTACCTGTTGAAAATAATAATTTGGATGATTTGCCTGATGAGAATGTTAATGTTGATGATGTTCCTATTGAAAACAATATTGATGCTGAAATTATTGACGATATTTTTGTTGAAAATGATACTGTGGAACAAACAATTTCGTCCCAAACTTTTCATTTTCCTAATATATATGATCCAAGAATATGGGATAGTCTTGATTCTAAATTGATTGATTTGTTAGTGGAAAAGGGTCCTAAAAAGGATTACTCCATTGTGAAAGGTCCCAAAGATAATTTTTCTAGGAGATTTACTAATAAATTGTATACAAGAGTTTTATCAAATGGAGAAAAGTGTGATAGAGATTGGCTTGTTTACTCAAAAGAGCTTGATAGAATATTTTGCTTTTGTTGTAAAACTTTTAAAAAAGGAATCGGTAGAGGTCTATTAACAAGTGAAGGTTTTTCGGATTGGGTGCATGTTGGCATAAGGCTTAAAGAACATGAGACAAGCACTGAACATATACAAAATATGGTCACTTGGTATGATTTGCGTCTAAGATTTCAAAAGAATCAAACTATTGATAAGGCGGCTCAAAAATTAATTGAGAAAGAAAAAGATCACCGGAAGAAAGTGTTGCAAAGAATTATTTTAATTGTTAAATTTCTTGCTAAGCATAATTTATCTTTTCGTGGTTCCAATGCGAAATTGTATGAAAAAAGTAATGGTAATTTTTTGGGTTTAATTGAAATGTTGGTTGAGTTTGACCCAATTGTCCAAGAACATGTTAGACGTATCACTAATGATAATATTAATATTCATTATCTAGGTCCCTCCATTCAAAATGAGTTAATAATTTTGCTTGGTTCTGCAATTAAAACCGAAATCATTAAAAGAATTAAACAAGCAAAATATTTCTCAGTGATACTTGATTGCACTCCTGATACGAGTCACCAAGAGCAAATGTCTTTGATATTAAGATATGTGGATGTCTCATCAAATTCTGTTAGTATTGAAGAATCTTTTTTGGGATTTTTGAATGTGAATAACACAACTGGACAAGGGCTTTTTGATGTTTTACAAGATGAATTAAAAAAGCTTGATCTTGATATACTTGATGTGCGAGGGCAAGGTTATGATAATGGTTCAAATATGAAAGGAAAAAACCAAGGAGTACAAAAAAAATTACTTGACAAAAATTCTAGAGCTTTTTGTACTCCTTGTGGTTGCCATAGTCTAAATTTGATATTATGTGATATGGCTAATACTTGTGGTAAAGCAACATATTTTTTTGGAATTATACAACGCATATATACAATTTTTGCATGTTCTACAAAGAGATGGCAAATTTTGAAAGAAAATGTGAAAGGATTGACTTTAAAATCATTGTCATTTACTCGTTAGGAAAGTCGTGTTAATAGTGTAAAAGCTATAAGATTTCAAATGTCTGAAATACGAGAAGCTTTGCTTCAAGTAGCTGAAATTGATAATGATTCCAAAGTAAAGAGTGAAGCTAAATCTTTAGTAACTAATGAGCTTGGCGATTTTGAATTTTTGGTTGCAATAATTATTTGGCATGAAATATTGTGTGCTATTAATGCTGTAAGTAAATTTTTACAATCGAAGGATATGCTTATTGATATGGCTATTCAAAAAATAAATGAATTGATTTCTTTCTTTGAGACCTACAAAGAGAATGGTTTCAACGATGCCCTAGATTGTGCTAAAGAACTTGCCATTGAAATGCATATTGATCCTATCTTTCCTCATAAGCGTGTAATTCGTAGAAAAAGATATTTTGATGAGAGTTCAAGTACATCGTCAATTGCTCCATTATCCGGAGAGGAATCATTTAGAGTTAATTATTTTCTTTACATAGTCGATCAAGCACTTAGTTCTCTTAATAGGAGATTTGAACAATTTAAAAAATATGAAAGCATTTTTGGTTTCTTGTTTACTTCTCACAAGTTTAAGTCATTGGATAATATAAGTTTGAAGAATTCTTGTATGCAATTTGAAAATGCACTTAAACATAATGAGTTATCTGATGTTGATGGGAATGAATTATATATGGAGTTAAAGTTGCTTAGGGATGTTTTACCCGGAGACAAAGTGAAAGCTATTGATATTTGAAATTTTTGAAAGATTTGGATTGTTTCCCTAATGTGTTTATTGCTTGTAGAATATTGTTAACTATTCCTGTGACTGTTGCAACTGCAGAAAGAAGCTTTTCAAAATTGAAGTTGTTGAAGTCTTATGTGCGTTCTACAATGTTACAAGAAAGACTTAATGGATAGCAATTGAGAATGAGCTCTTGAAAAGTGTCGATTATGAAGATTTGATTGATGATTTTGCTTTAAAGAGTGCTCGAAGAATGTCATTTTTTAAATAAAATATTTAAGTTGTATTGGCAAGTTATGATCAATGTAATGAATTTTAAAAAGTACTTATATATTGTGTGTATTTTTTATATATTAAGGGCCCAATATTTATTTTTGCACAGGGCCTCAAAAATGATTGAGACGGGCCTGGGTTTAGAGTTTAGGGTTTAGGGTTTTAGGGTTTAGGGTTTAGGGTTTAGGGGTTAGAGTTTAGGGTTTAGTGGTAGTAGTGGTGGTAGTGTGGTAGTAGTGGTAGTAGTAGTGGTAGTGGTAATAGTGATGGTAGTGGTGATAGCGGTGGTGGTGGTGCGTGGTGGTGGTGGTAGTAGTGGTGGTAGTAGTAATAGTTGTGGTGGTATAGTAATGGTGGTAGTGGTTGTGATAGTAGTGGTGGAGTGGTAGTGGTGGTAGTAGTGATTGTAGTGGTGATAGTGATGGTGGTGGTGCGTGGTGGTGGTGGTAGTAGTAATAGTTGTGGTGGTATAGTAATGGTGATAGTGGTTGTACATGATAGTAGTGGTGGAGTGGTGGTGGTGGTAGTACGTAGCGGTGTAGTGGTAGTGATAGTGGTGGAGTGGTAGTGGTGGTAGTAGTGATTGTAGTGGTGGTAGTAGCGGCGGAATAATTATGTTGGTGTTAATTATATTATTAATAGTTTAAAGTTTTATATGTATTGTGAATGCTTTAGATTATTAGAACTTTAAAGTTTTATATGTATTGTGAATGCTTTATATTATTAATAGTTTAAAGTTTTATATGTGTTGTGAATGCTTTAGATTATTAAAATTTGTCAACGATTGTTTTAGTTTATTTGGTGAGTGTGCTCTGTCAAAAAAATAACACGATGGATTGGATTAAAATTGAATTGAATTGAAATAATGTGAGCGAGAAACATACCTCTTCCTCGTGACCTATGAGTCGACAGCTTAATTGATACTCTGTGAGAAATCGATTTCCATGAATCGGAGATGAGTCGACAGCTTAATTGATACTCTGTGGGTAATCGATTTCCATGAATCGGAGACTAGTCTCCGATTACATCATAATCAGACATTGGTCTCCGATTCATGGAAAACGATTACCCGGAGAGTATCAATTAAGCTGTCGACTCATAGGTCACGAGGACGAGGAAGATTTCTCGCACACATTATTTCAATTCAATTCAATTTAATTTTTAATCCAATCCATCGTATTAATTTTTGTTTTTTCTTGAAACATTTAATCTCAAGGAGCTATATGTATTGTGAATATATTGTTTCCTATTGTTAAAGTTGTATATTTTAATATTTTTAGTGTATTTAGATATGAGTTCTAGTAGAGCGGGCAGGAAGACACGCCCCGTGTACACATCTATTACTAGGACGTAACCGTCCCGATCCAGTACAGGTGCTACCGGTACTGATGATGTCTATAACGACCCTAACCCTAGGCCCTAATTTTAATATCATATTGTGAGCTTTTAATATTATTGTTAATATTATGTGTCCATTTTTATATACTTTATTTCTTATATTAGAATAAAATGATAGAAAAATTAAATAAAGAACTTTAGGAGAAAATAAAAATAGGAATTTGATAAATAGTAAGAGGAGGTTAAATTGGGTAAAATAAATAATGGGAAATAAAAGGGGCTTTCATTTATTTGGTTGAAAGTCTTGGATTAATATTTGGGAGGGGGGGGACCATTTTTCCCTAAATTCCTCCCCTTCCCCCTCTAAAGTCAAATGCCACCCATACTCCCTTACTTTTCCTTACACTCTTCCCATACCTCCCATACTTCTTTCACCTCCTCATCATTCTTCTCACTTCCCTCTAGCCAAGAACCATCCATGGAAAACCTCAATTGAAGCCTCACCTTCCAAGGCATAGAGCAAGCCATTTTTCATCCATTTTCAAATCTAAGAGTACTTTTGAGGTTGGGACAACTAGAGGAATCAATCAAGCTAAGAAAATCTTCATTCCATCCCATATTTGCTAGGTAAGTTATTATGACTTCTTTCTAAATATTGCACATTTTATGTGTTAATGAATATTTTATGAAAAGAAAAAGTATATTGTATTTTTAATATGGTTATTTGAGTAAAATGATTATTCAAGATTTAATTGATTTTAGTTATGATATGGGGGTTTAAGTTGAAGGAATGAGGGTATTAGATGCTTTGGAAACCTTCTTGTAGTTAATAAATGGGTTTATGTTATAGAATGATGTGGTTGTTTAAGGAAGATGATCAATAGTGCAAGAAAATGGATTAAGTTAGATTAAGGAGGTTAAACTTGAATTGTGGTAGTGAAATGGGTGGAGAATCAAGGGGTAAATGATTTAGGGTTATGTTATTTGGGGATTTAATGATTTAAAATGAGGTTTGTAAAGTTAGAAAATCCTTTTGGGTATTTTTAAGAAAGATTATAAATGGGGAAAAGAAAATATGTGAAAAGGAGTTAGAAATTTCGAAGTGCTGAAATCTCCCTTGGGCGGTCGCCCATAGGCCCTTGAGCGGCCGCCCAACCCACCAGAAAGTGTAATCCTTATTAGACCCTCTTGGGCGGTCGCCCATAGTGACTTGGGCGGTCGCCCATGTCACCAGAATTTCTTCAGTTTCCCTTCTTGCTGATTTTCACCAATAACCTCGTGGCTTGAATCCCAACGCTTATAAATTAGTAGAACCTAGTCCAACCCGGATATGAATTAATCCTTTTTAACCTAAGTTAAAGTAGAATACCTTGTCTAGGCCATGATGTCTTATTTGATCAAAATGGAATTGTTGGAAGTAGGTCTTGCACTGTTATGAATATTATTCAAGGATGAGTAATGACTTCGTAATAATGGTTTATGGTTTAGGGTGGCCTTACTTGCTTCCATACCTTGGTGATTAGTTGAACATTGTAGAGACTATAATCACACTATTGTGTTGGTTAGAAATGTATATGTGTTACATCAATATATTGTATTCCAATTGTGGATTATTTGATATATGGTTGTATGGTATCCCATTTGTGGATTATTTGGCATGTTGCTTGTATTGTATCCCAGTTGTGGATTATATGACATTTTGATTATATTGTATCCCAGTTGTGGATTATATGACATGTTGATTATATTGTATCCCAGTGTGGATTATGTGGTTATATGGATACCTTACTGGAATGTATATTCGTTAATGGTAGTATGCATAGTGTATTACATGAACTGTTGCACTATAGTATTGATTTCACATGAGTATACATTACCATGTTGTTATGTTCTTATCCCCTTTGTGGATTTTTTTCAAGTATCTATCATGTGCTTGAACGAGTATATATGATTAGGGGGTATAATGGAATTCAATCAATTATTGATTTGTTCTATAAATGATTGAAGGTTCATTATACACAGTGACCTGCCCCTTCTCGTGGCCCAGAGTGGGGGTGCTGCCGATATTGAGCCAAAAGCCTTACATGCCGCTGCAATTTGGTGTAGAGTGGAATGCTCTGTATGAAGCCAAAAGCTTTACAGTAGCGATGATATTATATGATACTCGAATAAGGGTCATATAAGTATCCTATTTTCTTATATGGATCTCTGGGGTATGAGACCTATAAGCGGTGAATGTGCGTAGGGCAATTCACCAAAGAGCGGAGTTTTACTCCCACGTTGTACGACTTATTGTTCGGACGGGAAAGGTAAAATGAGGTAACGTAAGGTGTTTACCGCTTTCATAATGTGTTATGTGCTACCATGCTATGTGTTGCATCTTGTTTGGCATCTTGCTGCATTCATAATAGCTTATTGAGATTTATTCTCACCCCTTCCCTTTTACTGCTTTAGATTGTGCTGAGACAGGTGACTTGAACCGGTGAGGCGGGAAAAGAGTTTGGACTCTTGCTTTTGAGACTTGTCAGGATAGGTATATATGTGAGTTGTCGGGAGTCATATTTAAGTATTACTCTTTTATAAGTTGTAAGGAAAACTCTTTTGTTAAACAATGTTAATTAGAGTTCTTAATGTAATTAATTAAGTATGGTTCTTAGAGTATTTGTTTAAATTCCTCCAAGTGGAGATATATTTATTTGATTTTGTTTATGGAAAAAAAATTGAGAATTGGTTTTCTTGTAAAGGCAAATAAAAGTTTTAAAAATCTAAGATGAGTTTTCTTAGTTTGAGCTTCCCAAGCTCGGGACACGCGTTAGGTCCGGGTTGGGTGCTCACATTGAGTATCGAGCTTAGTTTAGAGGTCAAGGGTAGATGTCTAAACTAAGGGGTAGTGTGTGGTAATTGACGCCGAGTGTTTAATGCAGGAGTTCGTTCTAATGGCCGAAAGCAATGATGACCAGCGAAAGGTTCTAGAAAATGAAGGATTTTTAAATTGTAGCCTCATAGTCATGGTATTTTAGTAATGAATTCAAATGGTCTTGGATTGAATATAGGAAATGTTGCAGGTGGGTTGGTGCATTTTACTTAGGTTGAAATTTGTTAAATTAGTTGAGATGTGGTATAGTGAAGTTTTGGTATAGTATTGATGTTAAGAAAAATGATTTAAGTATGTGGTATTGTTTAGGGTTCCTTTTAATGAAGTTGGCTAAGTTGTAAAGTTGTAGATATATATGTTGAACGATGTTATTATTACCGTATAAATGATTGTTAATAAGTTTGACAATTTGTTTGGCTGTTGAAATAATGAAAGAGGGGTTTGGAAATGAGTAGAGTGATGATTTGATAAAATATAGGTTAGTAATTGAAAAGAGTATTATAAAGGTTAATATATGGTGGAGAGAGTATTGTTGGGTGGCTTGTGATGTGTAAAAAATAATGAAAGTAGCTTAGGTAGTACGTATGACCAAATCCGGTTCCGGGCCCGGTTCCGGTTCGGGAAAAGTGGGAACCTTAACCGGCCCGGTTGACTCACGGATCCGGTTCCGGTTGGTTCAATCCGGTTCCGGTCCGGTTCGACGGTTCATTTTTTTTTTTTAATTTTTTTTTCTGACTCGGACAGTTTGACAATCAAATTCAAAAAAAAAAAAAAGGGGAATTTCGAATCGAATTTTTAAGAAACCACTCAAAATTCAAATTTTAAACCAATCAAAATCAAAAAACTAAAAAGCATTTTGTAATTTGTACTTTGTAGGGAGGGGGAGTAAAGTAACTAGGGAGTAGTGGAGTGAGTACTAAGTAGAGTAGGGGTAGGGGGACATGTCAGGAAGACCACTCCATCACTCCTCTCCTCAGTGACCCTCACCACTCACGTCTCACTCACACAGTCACACACACACAACGGTCACACACACACAGTGTCGCACGACATAACACACCCACATTGACCGGTTTTTTGACCGGTCCGGTTCACGGTTCCGGTTAGAAGAACCGGCGGTTCACCGGTTTTCACACCTTCGACCCTGAATCGGACCGCCTGGTTCACGGTTCCGGTTAGACCGGTTCCGGTTTTCTCCCCGGTTTACTCCGGTTCTGGGCTTTTCCGGTCCGGTTCCGGTCCGGTTTGGTCATCCCTATTAGGTAGTGGGTGAATGAATATGGCGAATAGTGATAATAAGATATGGGTTAATGTGAAAAGATAGAGTAATAGGGTTATATGGCTTGGAGAAGGTATGTGGTATCATTTGAGAACCTTATAATTAAATTTGACTCAATGGTATAGTTATTGTTGAATTATGGTCATATATGGTATATGATGTATTAGGTGATATACATGGTGTTTGTAATGGTTAGCCAATTTATAGGGCTTTGGAAATAAGCAGGAAATGGTGGTTTTGGAATGAATGTGGTAAGGTTGATATTCAAAGTGATTGAGAATTCTGTGTCCATTTTAGTTAAGTTAGAATGATCATGAAAGGATGTGAAGAAAGATTTAGTAATAGCAATATTGACTAGGGTAAAATGGTGTTGTAAATTGAAGATCTAAAGGTCGAGTATGTGTTTCGGATATAAGAGAGATAGCTCCCTCAGAGGTCACTAGAGGTATATTACCTGTCCCAGAAGTTAGGGGTCATATTTTATAGATCCTGTTTCATATCATTATGTGTGGCATAGCATTTTGCTTCTATGTGGCATACATTGCTTGAGATTTTGTTTTATTGATAGAGGATTCTGCTCTTATGAGAGAATACCTCGAATCTCCTTTGGTTTACCACGATGGTGATGTGGTTATGACTGAGCATGTATTGCCAGTTGATTTGGTATGATTATTAATTTATGATTTTGAGATATACTTGACCTGGAGGGTTAAGTAGTTGTTATGCATTGGTAGACTATCATAAGAAGTGAGTCTTCTTTTCTGTGCCTAAATTGTTTCCATTGGTAATTGATTCAGATGAACCTTTATGTGGTACTCTTGTTATATGAGCATTAAAGACAGAAAGTTTTTGGTTAAAAGTGTGAAGGATATTTGGTATGTGTTAGACTTGCATAAGAAGTCTTTTCAGAAATTTTACGTGCTAGTTGTGAGTAGATGGTAATTGTGTTTCCATCAAGGTATCTCATGTGTTGATTCTAAGTATGATGATCAAAATTTTAATCCTTAGTTTGACGGCTTTATGGTAGTTAGGATTGGTGGTCTCTTTGTAAATAAAAGTTTCGGGAAGATCATGAAAATCATTTGAAGAGTTGGGTTAATGATTCCTTGTGAGGAGTCCTTGTATGCAAATTGTAGCTAGTATGAGTTGGCTCGCAAGGATTTTATATTTTGGGTTATATAGTCTTAAGCTTGAAGGTTACCATGAATCTTACAAGGATTGAGTCCGTGATCTTTGGGTTGGTAAGTATTATCAGAGGAATTTTTAAGGAGTTCTTGAAAATTTAACAATCGTTGCTTTAGTTAACTCTAATGGATGTATGAATGGTGTGGGATGTAATAAGGATGAATTATATTGATAGAGATGGAGAATAGATTGGTTATAGATCCGGCCCTTACATTACCTAGGGGATGTGAGGACTTTGTGAAAATTTAAGTGTGTATTAAAGGAAGATTAGATTATGATATTATGCGAAATGGGAAAGTGATAACGTATGCTTCGAGGAATTTAACTTAGATAAGTGAAATTTTCTTATTCCTCACTTGAGAGTGACTACAATTGTGTTGCGTTATCTAAGTAAGAATCTTATCTTTTTGAAGTTTCCTTTTGGGATTTGTGACCGACCCTATGAGTTTGGAGAAATTAGTTATTCGAAAGGAAGAGATTAACAAGCCGAAGCGATGGGTGGAACTATTAAAAGATTTTAATTGCGTCATTTTATATTATCCGGAAAAGTTATTGTGACTTCGAATGCGATTAGCTGAAAGGCTTAGGTGTCGTCAAGTGTATCATTTGAGTCGTAAGGTGAGATATTGTTGCAAATAGTCAAGTTAGACCCATAGAATGTGGAGACTTTAAGGGAAGTTCAGCGGTGATTCAGAATTTAATAGGATTAGAAGATAGTTTCAAAATGAGAAAACTATCCAAACTCTTGAAGAATAGATGGTATGTGGAGTGATAGATTTCTTTTCCTCTTGAAAGGTTTTATTAAGCTTAGTGGAGCTGAGTATAATAGCAGTTTTGGTTTAGCATTGAAGGGGTACTGTATAAAACGTGATATGGAAAATTTATTTGTATGATCCTTCGTACGTATGGAGTTCTTCAATTAATGATGTTTAGGCGGATTTGACCTATGTGGGGAAAACGTTGAAGAGTTATTAGAATTACAATTTCGGGATTAAATTCTAGAATATTTGGGTTGTGAGAATGTATAGAAGAATCATGACATTAAGGAAACTATTTGAAGGTTGTAATTTGAAATGCTTGGGGAAGTAGCCTTTGTTATTGATCATTAAGGTAATCAGGTTTAAAATTCGGGACGAATTTCCTTTAAGGTGGAGTGAGTGTAACGACCCTAACCCTAGGCCCTAATTTTAATATCATATTGTGAGCTTTTAATATTATTGTTAATATTATGTGTCCATTTTTATATACTTTATTTTTTATATTAGAATAAAATGATAGAGAAATTAAATAAAGAACTTTAGGAGAAAATAAAAATAGGAATTTGATAAATAGTAAGAGGAGGTTAAATTGGGTAAAATAAATAATGGAAAATAAAAGGGGCTTTCATTTATTTGGTTGAAAGCCTTGGATTAATATTAGGGTGGGGGGACCATTTTTCCCTAAATTCCTCCCCTTCCCCCTCTAAAGTCAAATGCCACCCATACTCCCTTACTTTTCCTTACACTCTTCCCATACCTCCCATACTTCTTTCACCTCCTCATCATTCTTCTCACTTCCCTCTAGCCAAGAACCATCCATGGAAAACCTCCATTGAAGCCTCACCTTCCAAGGCATAGAGCAAGCCATTTTTCATCCATTTTCAAATCTAAGAGTACTTTTGAGGTTGGGACAACTAGAGGAATCAATCAAGCTAAGAAAATCTTCATTCCATCCCATATTTGCTAGGTAAGTTATTATGACTTCTTTCTAAATATTGCACATTTTATGTGTTAATGAATGTTTTATGAAAAGAAAAAGTATATTGTATTTTTAATATGGTTATTTGAGTAAAATGATTATTCAAGATTTAATTGATTTTAGTTATGATATGGGGGTTTAAGTTGAAGGAATGAGGGTATTAGATGCTTTGGAAACCTTCTTGTAGTTAAGAAATGGGTTTATGTTATAGAATGCTGTGGTTGTTTAAGGAAGATGATCAATAGTGCAAGAAAATGGATTAAGTTAGATTAAGGAGGTTAAACTTGAATTGTGGTAGTGAAATGGGTGGAGAATCAAGGGGTAAATGATTTAGGGTTATGTTATTTGGGGATTTAATGATTTAAAATGAGGTTTGTAAAGTTAGAAAATCCTTTTGGGTATTTTTAAGAAAGATTATAAATGGGGAAAAAAAAATATGTGAAAAGGAGTTAGAAATTTCGAAGTGCTGAAATCTCCCTTGGGCGGTCGCCCATAGGCCCTTGAGCGGCCGCCCAACCCACCAGAAAGTGTAATCCTTATTAGACCCTCTTGGGCGGTCGCCCATAGTGACTTGGGCGGTCGCCCATGTCACCAGAATTTCTTCAGTTTCCCTTCTTGCTGATTTTCACCAATAACCTCGTGGCTTGAATCCCAACCCTTATAAATTAGTAGAACCTAGTCCAACCCGGATATGAATTAATCCTTTTTAACCTAAGTTAAAGTAGAATACCTTGGCTAGGCCATGATGTCTTATTTGATCAAAATGAAATTGTTGGAAGTAGGTCTTGCACTGTTATGAATATTATTCAAGGATGAGTAATGACTTCGTAATAATGGTTTATGGTTTAGGGTGGCCTTACTTGCTTCCATACCTTGGTGATTAGTTGAACAGTGTAGAGACTATAATCACACTATTGTGTTGGTTAGGAATATATATGTGTTACATCAATATATTGTATTCCAATTGTGGATTATTTGATATATGGTTGTATGGTATCCCATTTGTGGATTATTTGGCATGTTGCTTGTATTGTATCCCAGTTGTGGATTATATGACATTTTGATTATATTGTATCCCAGTTGTGGATTATATGACATGTTGATTATATTGTATCCCGGTGTGGATTATGTGGTTATATGGATACCTTACTGGAATGTATATTCGTTAATGGTAGTATGCATAGTGTATTACATGAACTGTTGCACTATAGTATTGATTTCACATGAGTATACATTACCATGTTGTTATGTTCTTATCCCCTTTGTGGATTTTTTTCAAGTATCTATCATGTGCTTGAACGAGTATATATGATTAGGGGGTATAATGAAATTCAATCAATTATTGATTTGTTCTATAAATGATTGAAGGTTCATTATACCTGTGACTGCCCCTCATGCCACAGAGTGGGGTGCTAGCCGCCGTATTGAGCCAAAAGCCTTACATGCCGCTGCAATTTGGTGTACCGGTGGAATGCTCTGTATGAAGCCAAAAGCTTTACAGTAGCGATGATATTATATGATACTCTGAATAAGGGTCATATAAGTATCCTATTTTCTTATATGGATCTCTGGGGTATGAGACCTATAAGCGGTGAATGTGCATGGGGGCAATTCACCAAAGAGCGGATTTTAACTCCCACGTTGTACGACTTATTGTTCAGACGGGAAAGGTAAAATGAGTAACGTAAGGTGTTTACCGCTTTCATAATGTGTTATGTGCTACCATGCTATGTGTTGCATCTTGTTTGGCATCTTGCTGCATTCATAATAGCTTATTGAGATTTATTCTCACCCCTTCCCTTTTACTGCTTTAGATTGTGCTGAGACAGGTGACCTGAACCAGTGAGGCCGGGAAAAGAGTTTGAACTCTTGCTTTTGAGACTTGTCAGGATAGGTATATATGTGAGTTGTCGGGAGTCATATTTAAGTATTACTCTTTTATAAGTTGTAAGGAAAACTCTTTTGTTAAACAATGTTAATTAGAGTTCTTAATGTAATTAATTAAGTATGGTTCTTAGAGTATTTGTTTAAATTCCTCCAAGTGGAGATATATTTATTTGATTTTGTTTATGGAAAAAAAATTGAGAATTGGTTTTCTTGTAAAGGCAAATAAAAGTTTTAAAAATCTAAGATGAGTTTTCTTAGTTTGAGCTTCCCAAGCTCGGGACACGCGTTAGGTCCCGGGTTGGGGTGCTCACAGTTGGTATCAGAGCTTAGTTTAGAGGTCAAGGGTAGATGTCAAACTAAGGGGTAGTATGTGGTAATTGACGCCGAGTGTTTAATGCAGGAGTTCGTTCTAATGGCCGAAAGCAATGATGACCAGCGAAAGGTTCTAGAAAATGAAGGATTTTTAAATTGTAGCCTCATAGTCATGGTATTTTAGTAATGAATTCAAATGGTCTTGGATTGAATATAGGAAATGTTGCAGGTGGGTTGGTGCATTTTACTTAGGTTGAAATTTGTTAAATTAGTTGAGATGTGGTATAGTGAAGTTTTGGTATAGTATTGATGTTAAGAAAAATGATTTAAGTATGTGGTATTGTTTAGGGTTCCTTTTAATGAAGTTGGCTAAGTTGTAAAGTTGTTGATATATATGTTGAACGATGTTATTATTACCGTATAAATGATTGTTAATAAGTTTGACAATTTGTTTGGCTGTTGAAATAATGAAAGAGGGGTTTGGAAATGAGTAGAGTGATGATTTGATAAAATATAGGTTAGTAATTGAAAAGAGTATTATAAAGGTTAATATATGGTGGAGAGAGTATTGTTGGGTGGCTTGTGATGTGTAAAAAATAATGAAAGTAGCTTAGGTAGTGGGTGAATGAATATGGCGAATAGTGATAATAAGATATGGGTTAATGTGAAAAGATAGAGTAATAGGGTTATATGGCTTGGAGAAGGTATGTGGTATCATTTGAGAACCTTATAATTAAAGTTGACTCAATGGTATAGTTATTGTTGAATTATAGTCATATATGGTATATGATGTATTAGGTGATATACATGGTGTTTGTAATGGTTAGCCAATTTATAGGGCTTTGGAAATAAGCAGGAAATGGTGGTTTTGGAATGAATGTGGTAAGGTTGATATTCAAAGTGATTGAGAATTCTGTATCCATTTTAGTTAAGTTAGAATGATCATGAAAGGATGTGAAGAAAGATTTAGTAATAGCAATATTGACTAGGGTAAAATGGTGTTGTAAATTGAAGATCTAAAGGTCGAGTATGTGTTTCGGATATAAGAGAGATAGCTCCCTCAGAGGTCACTAGAGGTATATTACCTGTCCCAGAAGTTAGGGGTCGTATTTTATAGATCCTGTTTCATATCATTATGTGTGGCATATCATTTTGCTTCTATGTGGCATACATTGCTTGAGATTTTGTTTTATTGATAGAAGATTCTGCTCTTATGAGAGAATACCTCGAATCTCCTTTGGTTTACCACGATGGTGATGTGGTTATGACTGAGCATGTATTGCCAGTTGATTTGGTATGATTATTAATTTATGATTTTGAGATATACTTGACCTGGAGGGTTAAGTAGTTGTTATGCATTGGTAGACTATCATAAGAAGTGAGTCTTCTTTTCTGTGCCTAAATTGTTTCCATTGGTAATTGATTCAGATGAACCTTTATGTGGTACTCTTGTTATATGAGCATTAAAGACAGAAAGTTTTTGGTTAAAAGTGTGAAGGATATTTGATATGTGTTAGACTTGCATAAGAAGTCTTTTCAAAAATTTTACGTGCTAGTTGTGAGTAGATGGTAATTGTGTTTCCATCAAGGTATCTCATATGTTGATTCTACGTATGATGATCAAAATTTTAATCCTTAGTTTGACGGCTTTATGGTAGTTAGGATTGGTGGTCTCTTTGTAAATAAAAGTTTCGGGAAGATCATGAAAATCATTTGAAGAGTTGGGTTAATGATTCCTTGTGAGGAGTCCTTGTATGCAAATTGTAGCTAGTATGAGTTGGCTCGCAAGGATTTTATATTTTGGGTTATATAGTCTTAAGCTTGAAGGTTACCATGAATCTTACAAGGATTGAGTCCGTGATCTTTGGGTTGGTAAGTATTATCAGAGGAATTTTTAAGGAGTTCTTGAAAATTTAACAATCGTTGCTTTAGTTAACTCTAATGGATGTATGAATGGTGTGGGATGTAATAAGGATGAATTATATTGATAGAGATGGAGAATAGATTGATTATAGATCCGGCCCTTACATTACCTAGGGGATGTGAGGACTTTGTGAAAATTTAAGTGTGTATTAAAGGAAGATTAGATTATGATATTATGCGAAATGGGAAAGTGATAACGTATGCTTCGAGGAATTTAACTTAGATAAGTGAAATTTTCTTATTCCTCACTTGAGAGTGACTACAATTGTGTTGCGTTATCTAAGTAAGAATCTTATCTTTTTGAAGTTTTCTTTTGGGATTTGTGACCGACCCTATGAGTTTGGAGAAATTAGTTATTCGAAAGGAAGAGATTAACAAGCCGAAACGATGGGTGGAACTATTAAAAGATTTTAATTGCGTCATTTTATATTATTCGGAAAAGTTATTGTGACTTCGAATGCGATTAGCTGAAAGGCTTAGGTGTCGTCAAGTGTATCCTTTGAGTCGTAAGGTGAGATATTGTTGCAAATAGTCAAGTTAGACCCATAGAATGTGGAGACTTTAAGGGAAGTTCAGCGGTGATTCAGAATTTAATAGGATTAGAAGATAGTTTCAAAATGAGAAAACTATCCAAACTCTTGAAGAATAGATGGTATGTGGAGTGATAGATTTCTTTTCCACTTGAAAGGTTTTATTAAGCTTAGTGGAGCTGAGTATAATAGCAGTTTTGGTTTAGCATTGAAGGGGTACTGTATAAAACGTGATATGGAAAATTTATTTGTATGATCCTTCGTACGTATGGAGTTCTTCAATTAATGATGTTTAGGCGGATTTGACCTATGTGGGGAAAACGTTGAAGAGTTATTAGAATTACAATTTCGGGATTAAATTCTAGAATATTTGGGTTGTGAGAATGTATAGAAGAATCATGACATTAAGGAAACTATTTGAAGGTTGTAATTTGAAATGCTTGGGGAAGTAGCCTTTGTTATTGATCATTAAGGTAATCAGGTTTAAAATTCGGGACGAATTTTCTTTAAGGGGGAGTGAGTGTAACGACCCTAACCCTAGGCCCTAATTTTAATATCATATTGTGAGCTTTTAATATTATTGTTAATATTATGTGTCCATTTTTATATACTTTATTTCTTATATTAGAATAAAATGATAGAGAAATTAAATAAAGAACTTTAGGAGAAAATAAAAATAGGAATTTGATAAATAGTAAGAGGAGGTTAAATTGGGTAAAATAAATAATGGGAAATAAAAGGGACTTTCATTTATTTGGTTGAAAGCCTTGAATTAATATTTGGGTGGGGGGGGGGCCATTTTTTCCTAAATTCCTCCCCTTCCCCCTCTAAAGTCAAATGCCACCCATACTCCCTTACTTTTCCTTACACTCTTTCCATACCTCCCATACTTCTTTCACCTCCTCATCATTCTTCTCACTTCCCTCTAGCCAAGAACCATCCATGGAAAACCTCCATTGAAGCCTCACCTTCCAAGGCATAGAGCAAGCCATTTTTCATCCATTTTCAAATCTAAGAGTACTTTTGAGGTTGGGACAACTAGAGGAATCAATCAAGCTAAGAAAATCTTCATTCCATCCCATATTTTCTAGGTAAGTTATTATGACTTCTTTCTAAATATTGCACATTTTATGTGTTAATGAATGTTTTATGAAAAGAAAAAGTATATTGTATTTTTAATATGGTTATTTGAGTAAAATGATTATTCAAGATTTAATTGATTTTAGTTATGATATGGGGGTTTAAGTTGAAGGAATGAGGGTATTAGATGCTTTGGAAACCTTCTTGTAGTTAAGAAATGGGTTTATGTTATAGAATGATGTGGTTGTTTAAGAAAGATAATCAATAGTGCAAGAAAATGGATTAAGTTAGATTAAGGAGGTTAAACTTGAATTGTGGTAGTGAAATGAGTGGAGAATCAAGGGATAAATGATTTAGGGTTATGTTATTTGGGGATTTAATGATTTAAAATGAGGTTTGTAAAGTTAGAAAATCCTTTTGGGTATTTTTAAGAAAGATTATAAATGGGGAAAAGAAAATATGTGAAAAGGAGTTAGAAATTTCGAAGTGCTGAAATCTCCTTTGGGCGGTCGCCCATAGGCCCTTGAGCGGCCGCCCAACCCACCAGAAAGTGTAATCCTTATTAGACCCTCTTGGGCGGTCGCCCATAGTGACTTGGGCGGTCGCCCATGTCATCAGAATTTCTTCAGTTTCCCTTCTTGCTGATTTTCACCAATAACCTCGTGGCTTGAATCCCAACCCTTATAAATTAGTAGAACCTAGTCCAACCCGGATATGAATTAATCCTTTTTAACCTAAGTTAAAGTAGAATACCTTGGCTAGGCCATGATGTCATATTTGATCAAAATGGAATTGTTGGAAGTAGGTCTTGCACTGTTATGAATATTATTCAAGGATGAGTAATGACTTCGTAATAATGGTTTATGGTTTAGGGTGACCTTACTTGCTTCCATACCTTGGTGATTAGTTGAACAGTGTAGAGACTATAATCACACTATTGTGTTGGTTAGGAATATATATGTGTTACATCAATATATTGTATTCCAATTATGGATTATTTGATATATGGTTGTATGGTATCCCATTTGTGGATTATTTGGCATGTTGCTTGTATTGTATCCCAGTTGTGGATTATATGACATTTTGATTATATTGTATCCCAGTTGTGGATTATATGACATGTTGATTATATTGTATCCCGGTGTGGATTATGTGGTTATATGGATACCTTACTGGAATGTATATTCGTTAATGGTAGTATGCATAGTGTATTACATGAACTGTTGCACTATAGTATTGATTTCACATGAGTATACATTACCATGTTGTTATGTTCTTATCCCCTTTGTGGATTTTTTTCAAGTATCTATCATGTCCTTGAACGAGTATATATGATTAGGGGGTATAATGGAATTCAATCAATTATTGATTTGTTCTATAAATGATTGAAGGTTCATTATACACGTGACTGCCCCCTCTGTGGCCACAGAGTGGGGGTGCTAGCCGCTGTATTGAGCCAAAAGCCTTACATGCCGCTGCAATTTGGTGTACCGGTGGAATGCTCTGTATGAAGCCAAAAGCTTTACAGTAGCGATGATATTATATGATACTCTGAATAAGGGTCATATAAGTATCCTATTTTCTTATATGGATCTCTGGGGTATGAGACCTATAAGCGGTGAATGTGCATGGGGGCAATTCACCAAAGAGCGGAGTTTTACTCCCACATTGTACGACTTATTGTTCAGACGGGAAAGGTAAAATGAGGTAACGTAAGGTGTTTACCGCTTTCATAATGTGTTATGTGCTACCATGCTATGTGTTGCATCTTGTTTGGCATCTTGCTGCATTCATAATAGCTTATTGAGATTTATTCTCACCCCTTCCCTTTTACTGCTTTAGATTGTGCTGAGACAGGTGACCTGAACCAGTGAGGCCGGGAAAAGAGTTTGGACTCTTGCTTTTGAGACTTGTCAGGATAGGTATATATGTGGGTTGTCGGGAGTCATATTTAAGTATTACTCTTTTATAAGTTGTAAGGAAAACTCTTTTGTTAAACAATGTTAATTAGAGTTCTTAATGTAATTAATTAAGTATGGTTCTTAGAGTATTTGTTTAAATTCCTCCAAGTGGAGATATATTTATTTGATTTTGTTTATGGAAAAAAAATTGAGAATTGGTTTTCTTGTAAAGGCAAATAAAAGTTTTAAAAATCTAAGATGAGTTTTCTTAGTTTGAGCTTCCCAAGCTCGGGACACGCGTTAGGTCCCGGGTTGGGGTGCTCACAATGTCGACCCTACACTTAGTAGTACCAGCTCCACCTCTGGGGCCGATACTCCTACTCCTGTCGATTCTAAGGGGAGGACGTTTCTCCAGATATCTCCACTTTATGATCAGTAAGTAACTCTTCATTAATTTGATATAAGTTAGTTCCTTTTCGTTTTATATATAATTCATTATTTAAGTTAAAATGTTATTGTATAAATATACTTGGCAGGTTTGTAGGTGCATACCCTACCCCAGGGACAAAGATTGGGCAGTATTGGCGGTCTCGGGTCATGCCAGAGTTTTGGCCCAACTGGAAATCATTGCCACGGGAGGAGAAGGAGAATGCTTGGGAGGAGTTTAAGGTAATGTGTTAATGGTTTTTATTTAAAACTTAAATGTTAGTTTGTTATTAAATTGTTATAATTAATAATGACTATACTCTTTTAATTTTGTAATGTTATCATTATATGCTGTAGTTGAAATTTACATGGACGCCGGATATCGACGAGGCGTCGATTAAATATATTTTCAAGCAACAGTGTTTGAAGTTATTTCGGGATCATATTGGTATCATATTTATCTATCCTTAATTAGTTTAATTAACAATGATTATACTCTTTTAATTTTATAATGTTATCATTATATGTTTACGAGATATTTATATTTTTTATAGGTATGACGAAGTCTAAATTTTATATTAAGTGGCTCGCGGTGGGATTACAGCCCTTGACACCTCCTTGGATGACCGAGGAGGTGTTTCTTCGCTTTTACGAACATTGGTCGTCGGATGCGGCGATAGCGATCACCCAACAGGCTTGGGCAAATAGAGCGGGCTCCTCGGGGTCGGCGACAAAGCATACGATGGGGATGATCGGGGTCGGCGAGCATCACTACCGTATGATATGTATGTTAGTTTAAATGTAGTAGTGTATATTGTGAATTCACGCAGCGGAACGGCCCAAGCTTTGAAGTAATAATAAGAGCAACACACACGAAGAGTAAATCACACACAAAGGAACACACAAGAGGTTAACCCGATTCGTTGCAACAACAACTACGTCCGGGGGCGCTACAAAGCCAAAATATTCTCTCTAATATTTTCAGATGTTACAATTTGTTTCTAGGCTATCACATGTATTTATAGGGAACAATAAATCAAATCCTAGTAATATTCGAATTCCTACTCAAGAAAGTAATCTTCTTTCTATCCAAATACTACTATCAAAAGGAATCACCAAAGCAAGAGGAGATCTTGTCAAAGTAGGAAACAAATCAGCTGCAGAAATATCCTTCCCGACACGTGGGCGGTCGCCCACCACGCCATGGGCGGTCACCCAAGTTGGAAATTCCCCGAGCCCAATCTTCTGTACAACTGGGCGGTCGCCCATCACCACCTTGGGCGGTCGCCCATCCCGACAGTCCCCTTCGACGATTTTCTTCTTGATCTTCACCAACTCCTCCGACCGCGGTTCAAATTCCTTTATTCATGGTTTTGACTCCACATCCCAAAAATCTCCCACCTGGAGACAAACCATCCATGATACCTCTCTTGAAACAAATTTCAGTGGCCAGCTATTGTGTTGGTAGCGCCTGGCCTCTTGTCTAGTTATCCAAGTGAGTTGAAGCTGAGCTACGCTTCAACATAACTGTCGGTTCTACCATGCTTCGAGTCTTCATTCCGAATGATCCTCCCTGCACATCCCCGCTCACTTGCTTGCTAACTATCGATCCTGAACAGCGCGAATCCACGTGCCCCACACAATCACAAGCTTGGAACCTTTGTGTGTTCTTTGCAACCCATCGCATCACCGTTCTAGATCCCGCTCCCATGTTGGCCAAATTGGCTCCGCGTCGGCCAACTTCATTACCCAATTTTCTACCAACATATCGTTTAGTGAAATTTCTCCCACCATGGCGATCTCGGCCACCACCATTCATCATTGGGATGCACCTTCGTTTCCCCCAACGACTCATGTTGCATGTGGTATACAACATATTTTCCATGCCGCCACGAGCCACCAAGCTAGCTCCGCGGTTTACCTTCCATGTCCCACAACCGAAGGTCACCACACAACCCTCTTTATCAAGTTGCCTTATGGAAATCAAGTTCCTCTTCAAATCCGGAATATGTTGCACATCACGTAGCCGCAAAACAGTCCCATCCGTTGCTTTGAACCGAACAACCCCCTTTGCAATGATCTTGACAGGATTATTGTTTCCCAAACGAACAACCCCAAAATCACCCGGAACGTACTGCTCCATTCTTTCTGCACTGGTGGATGAATGAAACATCGAGCCCGAATCCAAAACCCACGAATCTGTTGAACTGCTCCCACCCAAGATTAATGCATCCGCTATCTTCTCAACAACATTCAATTCCTTCGCTCTGCCTGACCGCTTCGGACAACTTCTCCTAAAGTGCCCCTTCTCCCCACAATCATAGCAAGTAATCACCTTCTTGCCACCCTTACTCTTTTCACCGACATTTAGTGCTAGCCCCGATGTCCCACCCTTGCTCTTCCTACGAATTTCTTCGCCAAGAATCACATCAACGACATTCGAAAACTTCAACTTCACTTTTCCTGTTGAAACGTTAACTGCTATCGCAGTCGTATCCCAACTTTCCGGTAAAGAAGAAAGTAATATCAACGCTAGTACCTCGTCATCAAGAGTAACAGCCACGGAAGACAGTTGGGTCGCAATAGATTTGAATTCACTTATATGCTTATTGCCGACATGCCCTCCACCATCCTTATGTTCAACAGCTTCCTCATTAGATGAGCTTTATTCGCAGCCGATGGTGCCTCGTACATGCTCGCCAACATCTCTAACATATCCATGGTAGTCTTCGCCTCCAAAACATTCTTCGCCACATCCTTGGTCAACGTTTGCCTAACAAGCCCTAACGCTTTCCGATCCATGATTTCGAATTTTGCTTCCTCTATGTCCGCCGGCTTTTCTTTTAATGGTAGATACAAATCCTTGTTCCATAGAACATCCTCGATTTGTGTCTTCCAAAAATTGAAATCCGTCCCATCAAACTTTTCGATCAACACCTTATTACCATCCTCCAAAGCTCCCAAGAAATCCATATCAAAAGACCAGCCAACCAATGATTCGACAAAATCAAAGGCTCTGATACCAGTTGTTGTGAATTCACGCAGCGGAATGGCCCAAGCTTTGAAGTAATAATAAGAGCAACACACACGAAGAGTAAATCACACACAAAGGAACACACAAGAATTGTTAACCCGGTTCGTTGCAACAACAACTACGTCCGGGGGCGCTACCAAGCCAAAATATTCTCTCTAATATTTTCAGATGTTACAATTTGTTTCTAGGCTATCACATGTATTTATAGGGAACAATAAATCAAATCCTAGTAATATTCGAATTCCTACTCAAGAAAGTAATCTTCTTTCTATCCAAATACTACTATCAAAAGGAATCACCAAAGCAAGAGGAGATCTTGTCAAAGTAGGAAACAAATCAGCTGCAGAAATATCCTTCCCGACACGTGGGCGGTCGCCCACCACGCCATGGGCGGTCACCCAAGTTGGAAATTCCCCGAGCCCAATCTTCTGTACAACTGGGCGGTCGCCCATCACCACCTTGGGCGATCGCCCAGCCCGACAGTCCCCTTCGACGATTTTCTTCTTGATCTTCACCAACTCCTCCGACCGCGGTTCAAATTCCTTTATTCATGGTTTTGACTCCACATCCCAACAGTGTATGCATGCTTTTAAATAGGTTTATGTACGTATGTTAGCTGGGAGCCATGTTGATGCTATGAAATCCATGATTTTAGTATAAATGTAGATGTTTTCTTTTCTAAGATTACCCCTAAATCCTAATGAATTAAGTAAATATTATACTCACAACTTTAGTGATTAAAGAGAACATTTTTTTATCACAAGAATAATATGGGAAGCTAAATGTTGCATTTATACAATTTCAAAATAATAATCTCGCTTCTTTTATTTATAGGAAAAGGAACATAGCCCGGATGTCAGTTTTTTGGATGTTTTCGTTAGCACCCATGTTCGAACTCCTACATTGCCCGATCAACCTCCGCAATGGGTTGACGATCGCTCTGCTAATGCCTTTGTAAGTAAATTTATTTATATTTAAATGACTTGATTTTGAATATGTAAATTTATTTATGTACATTACATTGTGTATATGATTATATTTGTTTGTTTTATTTTGACAGAGTACATATCAAGCCGCCGTTGTTCCCGAAGGTACTCCTCCCGGCCAGCCCGTTCCTTTCGTGCATGAAGTTTGGCGCTCGGTCACCTCGGATGGACATCCAAAGAGAGGAGACCGAGTGTTAGGGATGGGGGATTACGGGCTGCAATGCCCATCGACGTCGACCGACCGTCGGCCAAATCTTTTCACGCCCGGTACTCGGTATAAGGATCCGAGGATCGACACTCTGGAGGCTCAGCTGACTGAGGAGAGACGCATGGCTGCAGAGGCTCTTGCGGAGGCTCAGGCACAGAGTAGGGCAGAGCTTGTGGAGGCTAAGGCACAGGCTAGGGCAGAGCTTGCGCAAAGATCGGGAGGAGATGAATCGTAAATTTGAGATGTTGATGGCCCATATGCAGTAATCTAGAGCAATGGCGGTAATTTCCAAACCTCTCCCCAATCCCCCCGAGTTGATTTCGTACTATTTTATACTTGTTTGTAATAAAATTTGTGATATTTGTTTGTATATTACATTTTGGGTACTGGGATGCCCCCCCTCCCCCTCGATTTGGTACCGCGGGAGACCCCCCTATTTGGTACGCTGATATTTGGTTTTTAGTTTGGTACGGTGATATTTGGTTTTTAGATTTATAGTTTTAGTTTTATTAATTGAATTGTTATATCAGGTACAAAAAAAATTGGTTCATTGATATTTTTAAATTTTTTTTTATTTTATTGCATTATCAGCGACGGAAATTTATGTCGCTGTATTAATTAATTTTAATTAAATTTTTATTCCAGCGACGAAAATTTCTGCCGCTATGTCAATTTATTTTAATTTAATTTAATTAAAATTTTATAATTTCACCGGCGGAATATTCCGTCGCTGGAATAAAAATTTAATTAAAATTAATTAATACAGCGACGGAAATTTCAGTCGCTGAATTAATTTAATTTAATTAAATTTTTATTCCAGCAACGGATATTTCCGCCGGTGAAATTACAAATTAATTAAATTAAATTATCTCAGCGACGGAAATTTCCGCCGCTGAATTAATTCATTTTAATTAAATTTTTATTTCACCGGCGGAATATTCTGTCGCTGAAATAAAAATTTAATTAAATTATATTAATTCAGCGACGGAAATTTTCGTCGCTAATATCAAAAGATCACCGACGGAATTTAATTCCGTCGGTAAAATCAAAATTATACCGACGGAATTTGATCCGTCGGACCACTGCGGCGGGATGTTAGCGACGGACCACCGACGGAATTTTTCCGTCGGTGATGACCTTTAGCGACGGAATTTTGACTTTAGCGACGGAAATTTCCGCCGCTAAAACATATTTTTCTGGTAGTGACTGTTGTAAATGGACCACTTCTGAGATATCAACATGCAATCCCCCAAGGAAACGAGCAACTGTTTGTTCATCTTCCTCAGCAACATCACATCGCATCCGCAAGCGATCAAATTCCCCGATGAAATCCTCAACCGACATATCACTCTGTTTCAGATTGTGATATTCAATGAAGGACTCCTGACGACAGTGATCGGGAAGAAATTTCCTTCTTAACAATTTCTTCATCTTTACCCAATACTGAATCTTGAATTTACCCTCTCGAGTCCGCTATTTCTTACTATGTTCCCACCAAATTGAAGCATATTTCTTCAATTTAATTGCAACCAATTTCACCTTATTATAATCAGTCATGTGTTTTAGATCAAACACACGCTCAACATTATTAATCCAATCAATAAAATCATCAGGATGTGCTTTACTTTTGAACTCCGAATTTCGATCCTCACACCGACATGATGTCGGCGACATCCCTAGAAGGGTCATCCGCATACCTGTCCTGATGTCCATAATTTTTGGCGAAGGGATTAATCCCCTCTCTATACTCCATATCCTCGGATGTATTATTCGAATCTGAACCCATATTCGGTGGAAGCTCCACGCGTGCCATGCGGTTCTGGAGTATCTGAATCTGTCTTCTCATCTCGTCCATCTCGATATCACGGAGGTCTCGTTCGTGATGATGGTCATCTTCATAGGAATCCGCTGCACGGCCCCTACCTCGACCACCTCGTCCACCATGACCACCGCGTCCTCGTTCGGCCATTGATATTCGTCCAGAAAACTAATACCAAATGATGCCGGAGGCTATATAGTATAAACCGAACGAAAGAACAAAATCAATATTTGAAAGCTTAAACTTTTCTCTAATTTATAAAATAAAAAACTAAGTTCTTCAAAACCTAAAACAACTTTAAATAATCTAAAGAAAACCCTAAAACGACTTGTAAAGCAAAAGACTAAAATACCCTAATGTAATTATTCAAAAATCAGTATATATTGAAACACTTAATCTGATTTCCGTCTTTACCTGCCAAGCGTAGAGTCATTACACGAAACGAGCCGGCTCGGGCTCGGCTCGTAAAAGCTCGAGTTCGAGTGGGCTCGAGGTGAACTCGAGCTCGAGCTTGAACTGATTTTCAAACTCATTTTTTTTCGAGCCGGCTCGTGTTCGGCTCGTATGTTCGACGAGCTCTGACTGAGATCGACTCGTTTGAGCTCGGCTCGTTAAAAAGCTCGAATGAATTTTGTCCGCGAATAACTTGTTTAGACTCGTTTAGGCTCGAGATGGAATACAACTCGAATTAGTGCTCGATAAAGCTCGTTTGATTTCAGATTTTTACAAAAAATAAGTCCAAGCTCGAGCTCGACTCGTTAATACTCGAGTTCGAGCAGCTTGTGAAAAGCTCGTGAATAGCTCGCGAACAGCTCGCGAAAAACTCGAAACTCGATCCAATCCGAGCTCGAACAGTCATACTAGGCTCGAGCTCGAGCTCGAGAAAAGCTCGAGCTCGATAACTTTTATACGAGCTCGAGCTCGAAACTTCAAAGCTCGACTCGTCTCGACTCGTTTACAGCCCTAGCCAAGCGTGCTATCTTTCACGGTCGTGCAACAGATCCAAAAATTACGGTCCAATTTGCACAAGCCTGCTATTTTCAACGCGCGGTCGTACGTTCATTGTTTCGCTAAATTTCCCTTGTTGTTGTTGTTGCTCTGTATCATCAATCTTATTAAAATAAGAGGGGCAAATTGCAAATAAAGGTATGAAGTATGCACCCCGTTCACAGAAAGGGGTCTGATGTTTTAAATTTGGCGATTTAGGGTCTCAAGTAATCAAATGTTGGCAATTAAGGTTTTTTTTTGACGGAATCATTAATTTCTGGGTTAAATCACCACGTGCGGGTCACATGCCACTAATACACGAGGATATTTTGGTCAATTACGAAAAATGAGATTTTTCCCTCCGCCATTTCATCCAACTTACTTTCTTCTATGAACAAATTTTCCCGCCTTTCCATCTCCACCCACCACCACCCACCACCACAACCACCTTATACGGAGGCCGCCACCATCACCACCATAATCAACTCCTTGAAACAAACCCCAAACTGGACAACCCTAACTCGCAAACTTATAACTCAACTCAACTCACCAACTCCATAATCCAAAAAAATACTAATCCACCTCAAAGACCCCATTGACGCCAAACGTGCTCTAAGTTTCTTCCATTGGTCTGCCCTATTCAACAAATCCAAACACACCCCTCAAATTTACTCTCTCACAATCAACATTCTTGTTCGCGCAAAACTAATCAAGGATGCCCGCGCTCTGATTGAATCGGTTTTAACTAGAGTCTGTTCTTCTGATTCGTCTGTTTACTCGGTTACTGATTCTTTGATTGAGGATTATGTTCTTACTGGTTCGATTCCGTTAGTGTTTGATTTGTGGGTACAAACGTGTGCCAAGTTGAGGATGATTGATGAGGGGATTGGTTTGTGTCATTATTTAGGTGAACGTGGGTTTAAATTGAGTGTTATTAGTTGTAATACTTTGATTCATGTTGTTCAAAAGTCGGATCGGGCTTTCTTGGTTTGGAAGGTTTATGAATATATGATTGAAAATGGAATTTACCGGAATGAAGCGACGATTAGGATTATGGTTAGTGCATTGTGTAAAGAAGGGAAGTTGCAAAGACTTGTGGATATGATAGATAGGATTCATGGGAAGAGATGCTTGCTTGCAGTGATTGTTAATACTCCCTCCGTCCCAACATAAGTTTCCTCTTTTTGGCTTTGCACGCAAATTAAGAAAATGAGTGGAAAGAAAAAATGTTGTGAGTGTAATTTGAAAATAGGAGAGAGAATGAGTGGAGGGAATAGTAAATTATAATGGTATTGTGAGTATTAAAATAATGTAGGAGAGAGAATGAGTGGAGGAAATAGTAAAAATTATTTGCCAAAAAAGAAAAGTGAAAGCTTTTAACGGGACACTCAAAATGACAAAATGGGAAGCTTCTACTGGGACGGAGGGAGTACTTGCTTGGTTTATGGGATGATTGAGGAAGGCAGAGTTGAAGATGGGTTGGTTTTATTGAAGAGATTGTTGTTAAAGAACATGATTTTTGACACAATTTCGTGTTCTTTGGTTGTGTTTGGTAAGGTGAAGTTAGGGGATTTGGATTCTGCATGGAAGGTGTTTGAGGAAACGCTTAAGAGGGGTTTCAATGAGAGTTCTTTCGTGTTCACGTGGTGATTTAACCCAGAAATTAACGATTCCGTAAAAAAAGCCCTTAATTGTCAGCATTTGGTTACTTGAGACCCTAAATCGCCAAATTTAAAACATTGGACCCCTTTCTGCGAACGGGATGCATACTTCAGGCCCTTATTTACAATTTGCCCAAATAAGAGTGTAACAACATCTTTGCCGCCGCTGCGGCAGCTGAAGGCCAAGAGTAGAGACCAGAGTATTAGTTAGTGGGGAGGTACTCTGACATGAGCTTTTGGTTAATAATGAAGAAGTTAGCATGCCTGTTTATATTGACCCTAAAGATAAAAGGCAGGCCTGTTTATAAGCTAATCATTAATCCTCAATGTCACACATATAACCAGAGGTCAAATGGACATCATGTGCTTGGATTAATTTGGGCCTATCACTTGTCAAGTTTCACAGATTTACTGTTTCCTTTTTCGTATTCCTTTTGCTACATTCCAAATTGAATGTTCATTTTATTTTTAAATTTAATCTTAATCAAGAATAAATTTGAACATTTTAGCAAATTTACTGAGACGATTGTTATACTGAAAACATATTTAACAACTAAACGAGATACACTATGATCAAACACATGAGATATATACAATCATAGCCATCTTTTTATGCCCTAAACATTTTTCTGGTCCATTCATCATTTATTCTTGACTATACAATAACACTGAATTACAAAGAATGATATGGTTGGGCCCACAGGTAAATGTGGGGTCCAATTCTTTCATGTGTACCCTAAGATTAAGATATGATGAGTGTGAGTTGCAGTACATTATATATTCCCTATATTAGAAAAATATGGCCATTGTGACAAGGTCAAGAACAAAAGAGTTAACCTAAATGTAAGAATGGAAACAAAAGCAAAGAATTTAAACAACATAATAAAAATGATATTTTTCTCTTGTCATCATGTATTCTGCTTTTAGATGAGCTAATTTATATGGTTCTTGTTGTTGAAGATTTGTCCATTATATTTGTATTATTATAAGATATACTAGTATACTAATACATTATATAGTACTTTATCTGTCCCGATTTAATATTATTAGTTTGACTTGACACGGGAATTAAGAATAAGTAAGTAAATGTTGTGAGTATGAAAAGTAAAATATGAGAGAGAAAGTGGGTAGATAATTTTTGTTGTAAGAATAACTAGTGAGTCCTATTATCTATTTTAGGTAATAAAATAATTAATAACTTTAAACTGGAACAGACTAAAAACAAAAATAAAAACCTTTAAAAAGTGAGTGAGAAGTGAGAGAGGGAGTATTAATTTATGTAACAAGAAGGGGTGGTGGTGGTCCATCGAGTATACTACTGCTCATTTGCCTTGCATATCAAGCAACCTCTTTGTTCCCCCCTTCTCTCTCTCCAACATTCATGGCAAAATAGAATCATGAGCAGCACTCCAGCTGCAAAGAGAGCATGTGAGAACCCATCTTTCATTTTTACCAAAATTTTTATTGAATAAAATAAATTACTCAACAGGGTAAATTTTTCCATGTTTTATTTGAGAAAAACAAAGAAAAATAAGATAATACTTTCTTAAATATATTCTGAAAATATATGAGTGTGCCAAGGGGACAAAGACATATTTCTTGAATTAATTAATACTGAAATAATGATTTACTCGCCCCCGGATCAGTTTGCGCTCACTATAAAATCAGTTTTTATATTTTAACCCCCTTAACTTTTGAGAACAAAATATACTAAACTAATTTTTTGGCCGCTTTACATATTAAATTTGAATACCTCAATTATACTAATACTTATCCTCAAGACAAATTTGAAAATAAATAGATAATAATAATATTAAAAAAAATATATATATATACATATATATACTTATGTACAAGCAGTTAGGGGTGTACTAGTAGATGTTGTACTTAAATTAGGATAAAATTAAAGGTGACAAGTGGGAGTATAAGGGAGAGAGATGAGGCAACTTTTCCTTTATCTCACTGGGTTCAGTTAAAGTTAAGAGGGAATTCTGGTTGTTTTTTCATGGTTAAAGCTAAGCCAAAGCAGCCCTGGTTTTATAGCTCCTTCCTCACTCCATGTGACACTCTTTCTTTTCTTTTCCTTCTCTCTCTCTCTTTCTCTCTCTCTCTCCTCCCCTCTCTCTTGTTTTGTCTGAGAATATTTCCAGTTTAGGTATAATCTCATCCGGTATTGTTCGAATTCTTGGTTTGAATGGAATTTTTTTCCTTGAACAAGCTAAAAAAAAGGTTCTAATTAGAACATGTTCTTGTATATGTTTTTCTTTTCTTCTTATTTGTTTATTAATCCATGCTGAATAATAAACCAATGGTATTTGATGGGATTTCATAGGATTTTAACCTTCTTGCACATGTTACCAGATCTTGATCAAAACAAACACAAGTGTCCAAGCCAAGTTGAAGATTTTATGGAGATTATTTGATCGAAAAAAGAAGATTATTTGGATTGGTTGGAAATGAATAAGAGCCAACTGGGCTCCATAAGCAGCAGTGATCTCATTGATGCAAAGATTGAGGAGCATCAACTCTGTGGATCCAAACACTGCCCTGGTTGTGGCCACAAGCTTGAAGCAAAACCGGTACGATTTTATGGATAATATATTATTCCTTTCTTCAACATAAAGATTTTGACAAATAAGAATCAAACATGGAATAGAATCATGCTTGTTTTCCTATTCATTTCCATCTTCCTTTTAATTAAAAAAAAAAGAAAAAAGAAAACCAACGCCTTCAGCTTCTTGTTCCTTTTCTTCTTTTTTGTTTTGTTACTGATTTTTGGTTAATTATATTAATTAAACATTTTTTCCTTTACAAATTTATAATGAATTAAGTTGAGTTTAATTTGTTGCAGGATTGGGTAGGTCTACCAGCAGGAGTGAAATTTGATCCAACTGA
Organism: Adenophora triphylla var. japonica; assembly: GCA_022495995.1. Classification (NCBI taxonomy): domain Eukaryota; kingdom Viridiplantae; phylum Streptophyta; class Magnoliopsida; order Asterales; family Campanulaceae; genus Adenophora; species Adenophora triphylla. Next base: position 574,121 of record JAFEMH010000647.1, read on the forward strand.
TCAAGAATTGATTGAACACCTTGAAGCAAAAGTTTTATCCGAAGACTCGAAATCTCACCCTTTGATCGATGAATTCATCCCAACAATCGAAGGCGAAGATGGGATTTGTTACACCCACCCTGAAAAACTTCCAGGTTAGAAGTTTGAATTTGCTTGCTTGTCCCATAATTCAAAGAGTTAGGTTTTCCAATTTTTTGGTTTTAAGTTTTTTGGATTTTAGGGTTTGTTATGACTTTCAAGTGTTTTCTTGTTTTGTTTTACCTAAGTAAACCTAACTTTGATTTTGGCAAACACACAAACATATGGAAATGGGGTGCACACACTCCAACTGCATACCCTCATCTCTCTCTGACCATCAACTTTCAAATAGATGGCCTCTGTTGGGAATGAGACAAAAAGACAATCATACCCTTCACACCGTAACTTTGTTGATATTTCAGGAGTTACAAGAGATGGGTTGAGTAGACATTTCTTCCACAGGCCATCAAAAGCTTATACAACCGGTACAAGAAAACGAAGAAAGATTCAAACCGAATGTGATTTACAAGGCGGAGAAACGAGGTGGCATAAAACGGGCAAGACGAGGCCGGTCATGTTGAATGGTAAACAAAAGGGTTGCAAGAAAATCCTAGTCCTCTATACAAACTTTGGGAAGAATCGAAAACCCGAGAAGACTAATTGGGTAATGCACCAATATCATTTAGGGCAACTTGAAGAGGAGCAAGAAGGGGAACTCGTGGTATCTAAGATCTTTTATCAAACACAACCTAGGCAATGTAATTGGTCCGAGAGGACTAGTACTAATACCGTGATGGCTATTGAAAGTCAACAACTGCAAGGGAATACGAGTAGCGATTTGAATAGTAGGAGGGAGAGTGGGAGTGGGAGCTCATCTTCTAGGGAAATCATGAATGTTGCTGCTGCTACTACTACTACTCGGGATGATCATTTGTCTGCGGTCACGATTGGGGCAGCTATCTCGAGTTATGATCCTATTGACATTTCGCAAATGAAAGCGGATCATTTTGGCCTTTTACCGTTCAGGAAAAGCTTCGATGAGGTATGTTACCTGAAAGATTGTCCCATTTGCCATTTTGACTTGTCCCAAAAAGTATGTCCTATTTCTAAACTTAGGTATGAATGTTAGTGCAAATCTATTAAGGTACAAGAAGGTGAAGCTCTTCCTTAATAATTGCAAAATGTACAACAGGACAATCTTTTAGGGAGGATACTTTTTAAAGTTCGCAAGGGATCAGAATAAAGTTTCACGCTAACTGTCAGAATAGAATAGAATGTTAGACATATGCATAAGAAGTTTGTTGAAATTTATTTTCTCTTTGTTGCTAAAATTCATCTAATAGATCAAATTTCATTATATCACCGTTGCATTATATATTGTGTCAGAGACATTATCACATATCGGGAATAGACAAACTTTGCCAATACCGTATAAAGATCTCGAGTTACTCCCCTTAGCATCAATTGATTTTAAGGTGTAACCTCAAACTTTAAGATATTGTCATTCCTTCATTCTCTCTCTCTCTCTTAAAAAAAACTAATTTAAAGCTTGTTTTGAACGGTTTTTACACATCCCGTTTGAAAGTTTGACTAATTAATTTTATATAAATATTTAAAGCTTGATATTTGAAAGTGAACTATCAATATAGAACATATAATAAAATGAATTATTAACGAGGATTAACTGGAAAACGGGGTTGGTTTGCAGGTGGGAATTAGAGGAGGAGAGCAGCATGCTTCAACAGCAAGGGATCAGCATGGCATGGCAAATGTCACGTGCGAAGACCAAATAAACACACATCACATGACCCAACAGCATCCAGATCACATTCCACATCATCAAACGGATGCCACATCAGCATTCCACATCAGCAGGCCATCACATTCGATATCGACAATCATCTCTCCTCCTCCCCTTCAACACACTTCCATTATTCTTGATGAACATGACCCCTTTCATCTGTCCAGATCAATCATGCTCCAAAATGATAATTTTCAGGTATTTTTATTCACATTTTCAATTAATTGACCCTCTTTCAACATTTTTTTCCTTGCATATGTTACATGCACTGATGTATACTTTGATTTTTTTCGGTGACTCTAACAGTAACGGATAACGCTCTAGGCAAGAATTAACAGTAATATTGGCCACAGCTCGTAAAATTTACTGTATTTTTCTTCGTGAAATATGTGGTTTGTTTATGACATGGCACAACTTCATTAGTAATAGTAGTCCACAAGAACAAGATTATTCCTACTCTGAATATAGGGGATTAAATATATAGCCGAGTTTAGAAAAAACACTTTTAACATTTTGCATGGGAAGCATTTATAGTCGCACTTTGGCAGATATGTTGGACAAACACATAAAGAATGACGGAGTAAAAGAAACATACCTTTGAAGCGTAGAAAATGATTTTTTTTTTTTTGAATTTATGATTAGAGGTTAAGGATTAAACACAACAATTGATCGTTTTTTGTTTATGTATAATCACCAACAATACCAGCAAAGCGAACCATTAGTAACTAAGATATGCTTTATAATTTACTAAACGAAATTATGCCGTATATACAAAATTATTGGATGTATGGATGAAGATATTTTGAGGAACTTATTTGTCTGGTCAGTAGAAAACAAGCAATTATATTATATCACTTTCCTGAACTTTGGTCTGTTTGAAGACAATACATGATCATGTAAATCAATATGTTTTGTTCTACGTTTTATTTATAGCTATTTATTCTTTTTGTTAACAACAACAACAACAACAACAACAACAACAACAACAACAACAACAACAACAACAGCAACAGCAACAACATCATAAAATGGGAGGGAGGTCATCTTCAGGATTGGAGGAACTCATTATGGGCTGCACTTCTTCATCAGATATCAAAGAAGTAAGTCTGACCTTTTTGTTTTTAACTCTAATATTTATGTCATTCATAGCCACATGACAAGCTAGGGAATGATATAATTATATATTTTAGAAATCAATATTCATTGATTATTAAAAAGGAATATTATTTTAAATTAAAGAGAGTAATTAACTAGAAGCCTTTTCCTTTTTCTCTTCATCGCCTTTTTTCTTTTCTATTTTTCATGTTTTATTGAATATTTCCAAAAATGGAGTCCCAATGTGAAGGAGATAATAAGAATCTTAACGAAAACATAAGCTTTAACTTACTAAAGCTGTTTTCTGTTTTTGTTGAACAAGATCATTTTTTCGTTACAGAAACGAAAGCGAATTCGTTAAGCCTTGTAAAATTTTGAACTCGCGGCTATAATGATCAGCAGAAAATCAACATAAAGTGGTGAGCAAGTACAATTAAAGGTCTTCCTTCATGATATCACACACTCTTTGGCTTTGAAAACTACAATAACACAATTCAAAAATAAATAAAAGAAAACATCTTAATCTAAAAAGGGTTAAAAGAAAAAGGAAGATGGTGACCCAAGAAAATCAATAAAAAGAATACAAATACCAATGTAATTCTTCTGTTGTTCTGGTCTTAACTTCCCGATGACCACATCCTTTTTCTTTCTTTTTTGTTTTTCTTTTTTTCTTATTTTTAAACTTATTTTTATTCTAACTAGAAAGAAAAAATAACCATATAATATTAAATATTCACATTTTTTTTTTCTTTTTATTGGTATTGTTGCAGGAGTCATCCATCACAAACCCACATGAGCCAGAGTGGTTGAAGTACTCCACCTTCTGGTCAGACACTGACAATCCTGATCATCATGGATAGAAGCAACCAACAAAAAATAAATAAAAAATGTCAAGAATATAATCAGGAGAAACCCTATATATAGAGACAAAATTATTGTTTCATCATCATCATTATACTACTAGTTGAAGCCTTGCCTGAAGTTCTCTTTCAACAAGATCAGGCCAAGAAGCCATCTATACAGTTTTTTCCCTTTGAGTGAAGGTGGGAAATATCATAAAATAAAACGATACAAAATTTTGGACACAAAATCTTAGTTATCAGTTGTTGTTGCTGATTAGTTGTTGAATATACGAGTTTTCGTGTCACACGAAAGGAGATTTTGTGCCCAATATTTTGTACCTATTTTTGTGGTCCAAGGATTATAGTCTTTTCTCTTTTAGGTTTGATCATCATGCATGGGCATGGCTCAACAGAAGAAGTAACTGTTGAACAAACCCAAGTTGGAAAAGAGAAAAGAAGATCACAAAAGGGGAAAAGAAAAGAAAGGAAAGAAATCCCAAGAAAAGAAAAGGCTGCTGCTGTTGATTGTTCTCTCCCGAAAGCAATAGAGAAGTAAAACCAAATACCCAAAGAAATCTCTCCCACATTTATGAAAATCATCACTGATGCTACCAAGCCAAACTGGTAGCACAGAACCTCCAAACACAGAAAAATGGGATACTTCGGCTGTCTTCTTCGAACGGTCACCTACACACATGCACAAACGTCAACTAGGCCGGGGGCGTCTCCGGCGTTACCCCTCCGGCGTGAGAGTATGTTGACTGGTCAGGAAACAAGCAAATAACAATGGAGTTTTAGAGAGAGAAAGCTTCAGAGAATAGTGAGAGAACATACCATAATAATATTTTCTAGGTCTCTTTTATACTCACATGCACCATGTGCCTTGCACATGCTAGGACACTTATCAATCATCAACAAGGGGTGCCAACCACCCCTAAAGTTAGTGGAGACGCACTGTTCATCCTATCAAATCACTCCATATTGACGGTTATGGTGGGGTCCATATGCAACAGTCTAAACATCATTCGAAGTCACTAACTACGTAAGTCGCACATGCGACAATCAAAAAAGAGGCGGCAATCCTCATATTGTTGCCAATCCTATCCTCCGCTCATGCAATTATCATCTTAAGCCATTAATGATCAATGTATACTTCTCGCTTGGCCTTACTCTCACGCGCCGGTCTACGTATGTCGCCACATTACTTTGGGCCCACTTTGACACATGTATAAAACTATTTGGCCCATTTCGTCACGTTGAGCCTAATTTACTATTCAGGCCCAAATCCATTTTTCACAATCATATCGGTAGCCCCTAAGTTCGAGACTTGGACTATTCACGGTCCAAGCGAGAAATTCCAGATGTTGCTCCCTATTCTCGCTGTCATCCACTGATTGGCGAGATGGTGGTTTTACTTGACACCTAATGGGCCGCGTGTCACTCTAGGGTTGATGGGTTAGGGCGGTGTGACAGCGCCGTATTTCCCCTTGGCATTCGTGCTTCCTAATTAATGGTCCTTAATAATGGGGAGAATTTCAAAATTGAACGTCATTTATTATTTTAGAAAACTCGCCAACATCCTTTCGTCTTCCTAGGTTAAGGTCAGCCCCCAGCCCCTCATTTTCACCTTTCCAGTTAATCAAACCTTCAAAATCTCTCCTACACTCCGGCGAACCGATCCTGAGAAAAACCCTTTCCAACCGTCAGTTCGTTGATTGATTCCGTCCATCTTCACTGTTTACTCTTTTCCCTCACATTTACGGTCACCAAACTGCATTTTGGAGCCTCTTGGGGTATATTTCTGGCAAATTTCACCGTCCCCTTGAAGTTTCCGGCCCAGCTCCGACCAAACTCATCGTATCCCTCATTTCCTTCGGTTTTCCAGGTAAATCTTTGATTTCTCACGTTTCCTTTAATTTTTGTTTTTGATTCAACTTTTTCATATCGCACAATGGCCAGAACTAAGTCATGTGTTAGGACAATTAGATTTGGGCAAAACTTGAAAACTGGGGGGTATTATAGGGTCGCTATGGGTGTATGAGCAAGAATCCCGCGAGAAGACCTTAATTCCATGCTTATGTGACATGGTGCCGATGTCTTAGTCTTAGATGCCTTAGAAATTAGAGGTCCCCCCTTTTTACATAAGTCAACACACATGAAAACTTTCTTCAACACTTGGGAACTATGCTCGCATATCTGCGACATTTATCATTCTCGCTTTGATTCTGATTTTTCTGACACTGACTATCTCGCAGCCCCCAATTTACGTAGTCGTCACTTCTATAAACAGGTTCTATCCAGCTCAGGTGATCTAAGCGACATGTCTTCCACCAACTCCACATCCAGTCATGACGTTTTAGATACTCTTGTTGGTGTAATGCCCTAGGCTTTAGTTATGTATCATCTTTATCGTTTGAGTTTATTATTTGATTATTATATATTTTGCATATTTATTGTAATAATCTCCGTCCCTAATTATTAAGTGAATAATTAGTATAAATGTTAATGGATAATCATATGATGATTATACGCATAGAGATGCACATTAAATTTATGGGTACTTGTTAGAGAACAAGTGACTGGACTTGACCCGTATGAGATTTATGTCATGGTCAAATGTCATAATTAAATCTCATAAGGTCACTTCATTTATTCCCTAGACCTGAGATTATCATGACCTTACATATGATGAAAGTCATGTTTGATTTTAGTCAAACGATATCTTAACACGATATTTATAAAGGCTATCTTTGGCATGATCGGATTCATGATGGGAAGGATGATAAGTCAAGATAAAATTTGTCCCTCGAAATAGAGATGTTTTGCTTGGGCCCCTCGATGAGTGATAATCATGAAAGTGTATGGCCATACCCCAATGCGATTGGATTATCATTATACTCGGAATCGAGAAAGCATTGAACAAAGACAAGTTGATGAGGACCATGACTTGTGTTCAATATAACATCGTGAGACAAAGGGAGAATGGAAGTGTACCATTGGAAACGTGAACTCTTACGTTATATTATTTGGGTAGACATAATGGCTTGCTAGAGTCCGCTTATGTCTTATGAGAGTCGATATGATCGAGCTTATTGCCAACATAATATAATCCTATTGGGTCACACACAACCAGGATGAATTGATTAAACCATAGGAAGAATGATTGAGAAATTCCTCATCAGCCTTGTCTGGTCGTGCGACACCACTAGGCCATGTGCTTCGTGTGGTCGTGCGACATAACAGGTCATGAGGCGGTTTCGCAGAGTGGTTTCCTAATTTGATTAGGAAACATGTACCATACTAATGTAGTATATATATGAAGGTCTGTCAACCCTAAAAAGCTAGCCGAATTTCTGAAAAGAAAATCACAACATATATTCTCAATATTCTTCATAGGTTTAAGAGATCTAGCAATCTTCAAGAAGTCATTCTTGGTTCATTCAAAGGTGTGGATACCGAAAGAGGGTCTTCGCTCGTTCAACGATCAAGGCCTAGAGTTCAAGCAATCTGAAGAACGAAGTTTGTGATTCGAAATCACATTATTAAATCGTTCGATAAATCAAGAACGGAAAGCGTTCAAGGTTGGTTATTTCTATCTCATAGGAATTCAAATTAATTGTATAGAACGGATCCTAGGCTCTTGGGTTTTGTGTTAATTAGATGCTTAATTCCGCTTCGCATGGACCCATAAAACCCAACAGTGGTATCAGAGCCCCGTTTGTATCATTAAGTTTGAATTAACATAGAAAAGTGATATAAATCGTTTATATGTTCTTTTGCATGTTTTGTATGCGATAGATTGATTATTTTTGAAACAATATGCCTAAATCTTGTTCTATTGATATTGAATTAAATCTGTTAAAAGTTGTTTGCATGATTTAATTGCTCTGTGATTTAGAATTGATGAAATCTGCAAATCTGCAAATCTGGTATCAAGATGTCACGCGACACTGCTAGATTGTGTCACGCGACATAGGCTGCTTGTGTCACGCGACAAAGCATGCCTCTGTAACGCGACAAAACTAGCCCAATCTGGGCAGAATCAGTTTGTTAAACAATCTTGTTAATCTGTGAATGTGTTTATAATCTGATATGTTTATGTGTTAATCTGGATGCTATAAATTCCTGAAATTAAGTTTATAGGGCTATGCTAGATTAATTCATTGTTTATGCATGCTTAGTTAATTAAAATATGATTAATTGTTGCGATGCATGAATTATGTGTTCTTACATGTTAAGAATTTTAGATGTTTAGTTGAAACATTGTATTATGATTTCCTGAATGTTTAGATTGAAACATTAAGATTTTGGTTTATGATTGTTTATGAGAAACAAGTCATATTACGTAAAATTTAAAAGAAAACTGATTGTTTATTCAAAGTGTTGATTATGTTGCAAATCAGAGCTGATTTCTGATTGTGCATGTCTAGGAGAGTTCTGTCGAAGGAGAGATTTGGTACTTAAGTAGTCCTTGTGGCTCACCTATCTTTCTGGGAACTTACCTGGTGCACGATTATGACTATCTTTGCTGATATGCTTATAATCACTTTTAAGAACCTTCATTTAACTTTTAAGTTCTTTATGTCAATTCATGATTAAAACACTTGAGACCATTCAGATAGTTTTGGGTGGGCTTGCCATAGCAAGGTATTTTGATTCTATTCGTCTGCGAGCAAGATGAGGAAATGGTGGTTCCTATACGTTTAAAGTGAATGTACTTAATTGGGTTATCAAAATGGTTTTGGACCCAAGGCATAAGATGAGATTAAAATTTGCCTAGACATATGATGTCTTGAATAAATCTCATAAAAGATCTAAGAGTCATATATGTGATATGATTGTGTTTCTACCTAATTAATTTAGTTTTGAGCGGTTTGCCATTGCAAACTTGAAACTAAATTAAAGTTGGATCTTAGCCCATTAAATGTATATTATGCTTATTTGCATTGGAAGGTGTATAATTTAGTGGGAGCATTTTATGTAAATGCATTATACTTCTCATATGATATGTTTACTTATATGTGTTCATATTTTATGTATATCTTTTTGTAGAATAAATGGCATCAAACAATAATCATCTCATCGCGATCTCTCCTTGAGAAGGAAAAGTTGGAAGAGAATGGTACAAACTATATGGATTGGATCCGTAGCGTGAGAATTGTTCTCAGGCAAGAGGAAAAACTGTACGTTCTCGAGGAACCTATTCCACCTGAACCTGCTGCCAATGCTACTAGGGCATTGAAGGATCAATATATGAAGCACAAGCGTGATTCTACAGATGTTGGATGCCTCATGCTCTCCGCCATGTGGAAGAACCTTCAGAAGGATCTTGAGCACTTGGGGACAGTTGATCTGAACAATCGACTGATGGAAATGTTCCAAGTTCAAGCAAGGCAAGAAAGGTATAACACAGTTAAGATCCTGACCTCATGCAAGATGAGTGAAGGACAAGCTGTTGGTCCCCATGCCCTTAAGTTGAAGGGCCACATTGAGCATCTTGAAAGGCTCAATTTTCCAATTAGCCAAGAGTTGGCTACTGACATAATATTGAATTCATTGCCCAAAAGTTTTAGTAATTTCATAATGCACTATAACATGGGAGGCATGAATAAAAACCTTTCCGAGTTAGTTCAAATGTTGAACACTGCGGAAACAAATATTGTCGAGAAGAAAACCGATCAAGTGTTGATGGTTAATAAGGGGAAGGGTTTCAAGGGTAAGGGAAAGGCAAAGGTTGCCAATCCTAAGGAAAATGTTGCCAAACCCAAAGAGGCTGCCAAGCCTAAAGAGGCTAAGCCCAAGTCCCAAGAGGACGCAGTCTGCTTCCATTGCAATGAGATTGGACATTGGTGGAGAAACTGTACAAAATACAAGGAAACACTGAAGAAGAGCAAAGGTGTTGCTTCGACTTCAGGTATCTTTGTTAAAGATATATTCCTATCTACTTCTAGTTCTTGGGTATTGGATAACGGATGTGGAACTCACATTTGTTTAAATGTGCAGGGTCTAAAGAACAGAAGGATGCTTGAAGAGGGTGAAGTGGACCTACGTGTGGGGAATGGAGCAAGAGTTGCTGCATTAGGTAAAGTAACTTATGAAGTTACTTTACCTAGTGGAATAATACTTGTTTTGAACAATTGTTATTACGTTCCAGCTTTAAGTAGGAATATTATTTCGATTTCATGTTTGGATAATGAAGGTTTTAATTTTCTTATATGTGATAAGAAGTTTTCCATTTACAAGAGTGATATGCATTATTATCTTCTTTGTTTCATTCAATGGCCTTTATATCCTTGATGTTGAAAATCGTGATAATGATGTCTATAACATTAACAAGAGATCTAAACCCAATGATGTAAACCACACTTACTTATGTCATTGTCGTCTTGGCCATATAAATGAGAAACGCATTTCTAAACTCCACAAAGATGGATTTTTAGACTCACATGATTATGAATCTTATGAAACATGCGAATCTTGTTTACTTGGCAAGATGACCAAGGACCCATTTACCAAAACTGGTGAAAGGGCGGGCGACTTATTAGGCCTCATACATACCGATGTGTGTGGACCTATGAGTAGCGATGCTAGGGGAGGATTTCGGTACTTCATAACATTCACTGATGATTATAGTAGATTTGAATATGTTTATCTAATGAAACATAAAAGTGAATCGTTTGAGATATTTTGAATATTTCAAAAATGAGGTGCAAAATCAACTTGGCAAAACTATTAAAGTACTTCGATCCGATCGAGGTGGTGAATATTTGAGCCAAGAATTTGACAGTCGTCTTAAGAGTTGTGGAATCGTTTCAGAACTCTCTCCACCCGGAACACCACAATGGAATGGTGTGTCTGAGAAGAGGAATAGAACTTTGTTGGACATGGTTCATTCTATGATGAGTCAAGTTGAGCTTCCTTTATCCTTTTGGGGACATGCACTAGAAACTGCTGCTTTTACTATAAACAGAGTTCCTACCAAATCGGTTCAAAAGACCCCATATGAGATGTGGCATGGAAGAAAACCTAGTTTGTCTTTCATGAAGATTTGGGGTTGCGATGCATATGTCAAGAAGTTAACTTTTGACAAGCTAGCACCTAAGTCTGATAAATGTGTTTTCGTGGGTTATCCTAAGGAAACCAAAGGATACTATTTCTACAACCGAAATGAGAAAAAAGTGTTTGTTGCTCGAAATGGTACTTTCTTAGAAAAGGAGTTTCTTCGCAAAGGAACCAGTGGGAGTAAAATAGATCTCGAAGAAATTCGAGAACCCAAAAACAACATTGAACCAATGGTAGAGACTGAGCCAAGTTCACAAGTAGTTGTGGAACCGGTTCAAGATGCACAAGTCCTTCGCCGAAGTGGTAGGTCACGATCCGAACCCGAGAGATATGGATTTCTCGTTACGGAGATTGATGAAGTGGAGTTAATCGAAAACGATGAACCTACTTGCTATCAAGAGGCGATGTCCGCTCCTGATTTGAAAAAATGGCAGGAGGCCATGAAATCCGAATAAGAATTCATGGCTGATATTCAAGTTTGGAACTTGATTGATCCACCTGAAGGTGTAAAAACCATAGGGTGCAAATGGGTCTTCAAGAAGAAGACCGACATGGATGGAAAAGTGCACACCTATAAGGCTAGGCTCGTGGCTAAGGGATATAGGCAGATTCATGGCATCGACTATGATGAAACCTTTTCGCCTGTAGCTATGCTTAAGTCTATTATAATTTTAATTGCCATAGCCGCATATTACGACTATGAGATATGGCAAATGGATGTCAAGACAGCTTTCCTTAATGGGAAGTTACTTGAGGATGTATACATGATACAACCTGAAGGTTTTGTTAGTCCAGAAAATTCTAACAAGGTGTGTAAGTTGCAGAAATCCATTTATGGATTGAAGCAAGCTTCTAGGAGTTGAAATCTACGTTTTGATGAAGCAATCAAAGAGTTTGGCTTTATCAAGAATGAAGATGAACCTTGTGTATACAAGAAAATTAGTGGGATTTGTGAATGTGGTGCCCAAGATCGCGGCTCTATTTTTTTTTTTTTGTTTGGAATCGCTTTCTCGTGTAAGGGGGTCACCGCCTCACATCGGTTTGAAGACATCCGATTTAAATTGAAAAACGGAGTCGCCACGCCATTTGATTTCCTCAAAACTTTGAAAAAAAGGATTTGGGTCCGGAGGTTAAGTTACCCCTTTGGAAGAATGGATCGACGTTCACCCAAGGAGCCTTGCCGAAGCAAGTCTTCCAAGATCCGACTTTCATGCTTGCCTTTGTGTTTTCGTGTGTGGGATGTGTTTTGGTAAGGGAGGGAATGTGCCAAGTAGTCTTTCGGACGTATAAACCATGAGTTGGTTATTGCTCGGGATTCCTTGGATTTTGATGTGTTCGGGACTTTGATCCCGTTCTCATCTTGGACTTATGATCATCATTATGAGACCTTGGGTCACATGTGATCAAGATAGGGACACCTTTTTTATAGTCCAAGGATGAGACTCTTTAGAAAGGAAGGACCTTTGCCCATCAATCCTACATCTTGAGACGATTTGAGCTTAGTCGGGACATTTATGCTCGTCTCAAGTGATGATCGGAGATGTAGGGGCTCAAACTCATCATTTTCTAAAGGAAAATCCGAATCTTTATGTGAAGTAAATGATGTAAAGATAGGACCTTTACACCATTACGCTCCAAGAGATGCCTCAAGTACCAAAGGGGACTAGGGGAGGGGTATAAAGATTTCTATCCCTTTTTGTGCCTTATGAAGGTCTTTAGGCAATCCTTGGAGAGTGATCCAACTAAGAGGGACATGGGGAATGCATTTTAAAGTAAAGATGACATTTTTATGCTAACATATGTAATGAACATGATGCAAGCTAGGACTAGAAATGAAAAGGAAGGACCTTTATGGCTTTCCTATGTCCTTTATGAACCTTTTAGGTGGACAATCCTTGGAAGCAAGGTCTATGGGAAGGGGAATGACATTCATGAGTAAAGATGACATTTTTAATGAAAAAGATGACATTTTTATATGAAAAGATGACATTTTTCACATCATCATGTGAGAGATTCACCCTAGAACAAGCCATTTGAGGTCTTATTGTTCATCCTTGGGATGGATCCTCCATGAATCCCATGTGATAGGGGAATGGGGGTATTATGATCTACATGACTAAAGACTTGATCTTTATAACAACAAATCCAATATCAAGCAAGTAGATAAAAATATAAATAACAAAGATCAATATAGCAAGTATGACAAGTATATTTTAAAGAAAAAGGGAGGAGAGGTTACCAATGGTGGTGTTCCTCTATCTCCTTGAAGATTGCCTAAGGAAGGATCAACTTTGAAGGGGTTTTGAAGAGGGGGGAGGTGATTTTGGGAGCTCTCAGCTTTCTGGAATTTTGTGGATGTATTTTGGCAGAGTAACAGTGCCAAAAATTGTATCTCAAAATGAATAGAGGAGGCCTCTATTTATAGGCAGTCTGGTGATAGCTAATGAAGCCGTGCGGCTGTAACCCTCAGCTAATGAAGCCGTGTGGTCTTATCCATTAGTGACTCAGCCTATTTCTAGAACCATGCAAGGTGGCCTTCTAGAAGGTCTTTTCCAGCGAGGGACTATATGGAATTTTAATTCCTAACAAGCCCTTCACCCCTTGGAATGTTTGGAAATGTTTCCAAATTGCCCCTGAACTTTAGGAAAGTTTGGGGAATTTCCGGGAAACTTAACCGAAAGGCATGAGCCAGATTTGAGTACTTACAGAAGTCCCTCGGCAACGTCACTTGCAGGGCGAGTGGGGTTGTCGATAAAAATGGATCCAATCTGGCGAACTTCCGAGACGGATTGGGTGACCAAGACGGTCGAGTGGCTGAACCTTTGGAAGGCTACCTACGTATCCCGGAGGAATCAAGCCATGATCGTAGTTTGGAAAAGATCCGCTGGGGAAAGGGGTGTCATGTGTGACGAATTGGATGAACCTAAAGTAGGCTACCTACGTATCCCGGAGGAATCAAGCCAGGTCGTAGTTCGGGATCTACTGGGGAATGGCGAAGAGAAACTGGTCCCTTGCATAGGGAAATGGAAGGAAAGTGAACTAGGAGATCAAATGGATGATCCTACTGGGGATATGCCAGATGAAGGAAGTGACCAATGTGGTCGGGTATCTGGACCTTTGTGAGGGGCTACTTCACCACTGAGGAGTGATGAAGGAAGAGGGTGACCAATGTGGTCGGATGGCTGGACCTTTATGAAAGGCTCATGAACCACTGAGGAGTGATGAATGAAGAGGGTGACTAATGTGGTCGGATGGCTGGAACTTTATGAAAGGCTACCTACGTATCCCGGAGGAATCAAGCCTTGGTCGTAGTTCAAATCTAACTAGATAGTTAGGAACAGTGTCTAGGATCCTTGAGGTTTTGACGATTAATGGAGGAGTCACCTAATTTGATAATTAATGGAGGTTGTCACCTGATTGACAATTAATGGAGGTTGTCACCTGGTTTGACAATTAATGGAGGTTGTCACCTGGAGAAACTAAAGCTTACGTCGCTATCGAGTAGATAGAGGTAGCTAAAGTTGGAAAAACTTGAGCATACTTCACTATCTATGAGATAGAGGTAGCTGAAGTTTGGAAAACTGAAGCGTACTTCACTATCTAGGAGATAGAGGTAGCTTAAGTTGGGAAAACTGAAGCGTACTTCACTATCTATGAGATAGAGGTAGCTAAAGTTTGAAGAACTTGAGCATACTTCACTATCTATAAGATAGAGGTAGCTTAAGTTTGGAGAAACTGAAGCGTACGTCACTATCTATGAGATAGAGGTAGCTAAAGTTTGGAGAAACTGAAGCGTACTTCACTATCTATGAGATAGAGGTAGCTAAAGTTTGGAGAACTTGAGCGTACTACACTATCTATGAGATAGAGGTAGCCAAAGTTGGAAAAACTTGAGCGTACTTCACTATCTATGAGATAGAGGTAGCTAAAGTTGGAAAAACTTGAGCGTACTTCACTATCTATGAGATAGAGGTAGCTGAAGTTTGGAAAACTGAAGCGTACTTCACTATCTAGGAGATAGAGGTAGCTAAAGTTTGGAGAACTTGAGCGTACTTTACTATCTATGAGATAGAGGTAGCCAAAGTTTGAAGAACTTGAGCATACTTCACTATCTATGAGATAGAGGTAGCTAAAGTTGGAAAAACTTGAGCGTACTTCACTATCTATGAGACAGAGGTAGCTAAAGTTTGAAAAAAACTTGAGCGTACTTCACTATCTATGAGATAGAGGTAGCTGAAGTTTGGAAAACTGAAGCATACTTCACTATCTATGAGATAGAGGTAGCTTAAGTTTAGGGTTTTGACAATTCGAAGGATGTCACCTAACGTTATTCCGTTATAACGGAAGTAACGGAGGCGACTCGGGAGGAAAGTTTATTCTTCTTGGAGATAACGGTTATCCTTTAGAAACAGCGTTATCCTGGTTAAGAAATAACGGGAGTTGTATGCCTAAGTGGAAAGTCCAAGGGCAAAAGTGTAATTTCAACTCAGAGCGAATGAGGCTGCCCGGCATGAGGTGGAGGAAAAAGATGCCGTACGGCTCTGAATTTATTTTTACCAGATTATTTAAACAACATTTGAAACGGGCAAACAACATTGCTGTTTGTTCTTCTGCCGAGGAAGAGGGAGAGAGGAGAGAGAGAAAAATTCAAATTTCTTCAATTCTCTCGCTTTCTTGTCTTAGGATGGATCCGGAAGGGAACATAGTGCCTAAGCAAGCACGAAGAACCTTGTCGGAAGCCGCTAGGAGGAGGAGGAGGGAGCTCGTTCAAACGGAGCGGAAGTATGACTTCAACACGCCTCCGTCTGAGCTTTATCCAGGTAGGGGGGAGAACAAATTGACGAAACCTCAATCTATTGGGGTAAGCATTCTTGATTTGCTTGATTTTGTCAATTTTGATTGATTTAGGGCTTGACCCGATTTTTAGGAATTTCTCGAATTTTCCTAGGATTTTTGTTGATGATTTTGGAATTTTAATGATTAACCTATGAGGTTAAGGAGATAAATGAACATGCATGCACAATTTATTTGAAAAACAATGAGAATGACCCATTTTTTGAAAATAAAGCAAGAAAAATAATGTCTAAAATGTGACGGAGTCCTTGCATGTGCTAGAACTAGGTCAATTCTTGATCATGAATGAGAAAATGGGATTTTGGACGATGAAAAGGATTCATGCAAGCCATTTTTTGAAAAATTAATGCTTATGTGCAAAGAATTTTGTGAAAATTGGAATTTTGTTCTTGAGAGAGCAATGTGCTTGACATGACGTGTTTCAAATGATGAAGAACACGTTTTCTAGGCAAAGGATGCTAGAAATTTCTCATGAATGCTTTTCTTTGAAAATATGTGCACATTTTGAATATATGCATGCTTTTGAAATGAGATGAACGACTGTGAGGACCCCGACCCGGAACCTACACGTGTCCCGAGCTGGAGCGTCCTCAAACTAACCCAAATTTCCTTAACTTTTAAAACCTTTAATTATCATTCAAAAATAAATACACTTGTTGTAATCATTTCAAAATAAATCTACACCTTTTCACCATGGAGAAATAGTTGATTAACTTAGAAAGTAAGAAACTGTTTTAATTACAAAAAGGCCTCGGTTATAACATAAAATAAAGATTTATAAATACAATTCCATGAATTATACCAAAGTACATTTTCTATACCAACCTAATCATACCCCGACAATTCCCACAATATAACTTCCAAACTCCTCACCGCCCTTACTTGGCTGGTCCACCTGTCTCAGAATCTAAAAACAGTAAAGGGAGAGGGGTGAGAATAAATCTCAGCAAGCTATTATGAATGCAGCAAGATGCCAAACAAGATGCAATACATCAAAAGACATATCCACATAATCAGAGAGGCTCCCTGCCGCCAACCGTCCCATACCGGTTGGAAACAACGACCAGCTCATCATGAATATATCACAACACATAAGTACGATAAAGTAACACTTAGAAGGATACTGAGCCAAGGTTTTAACTCCAAAAGGATATACACATCCGAGCAGCAGCAACATTTGATGAAGCGGTTCCGGAACCATGAACAATAACAGTACCATAGGGATTCTGACACACAGTCATATCCCCAGTGAAACTAGACCATCTACCTCAAAAAGAGATGCTAGCCCACTAATCCCACACAAGGGGGACAATCAAGTTACCAATGTATGAATTATAATGAACTTGGCTCGGTGCCATTATAATTCCATAACATTGCCCAACAAACAAATACCAGCTGGATTTTCATAACTAAGCACAGTAATAACATACTTGCTTAACCAAACATTGTATGATCCAAAGTAGGGATACATACTACAATAGCATATCATGAAGATAGCAATACTATAACAAGTATTCAACATCTTAGCACAACGGCTATAAATCTCTGAACCACATGTACAGTTTAGGAATTCCAAAGTAGGGAATCCTACAACAATATAATATCATAACGATAGAAATACTATAACAAGTATTCAACATCTTAGCACAACGGCTATAAATCTCTGAACCACATGTATAGTTTAGGAATTCCAAAGTAGGGAATCCTACAACAATATAATATCATAAAGATTGAAATACTAAAACAAGTATTCAACATATTAGCACAACGGCTATAAATCTCTGAACCAATCCCAAAACAATTTAGTAATTCCAAAGTAGGGCATCCCAGCATTTATCTCAAAATATATCACTGAGTCCAAACAAGACTGTCGAACAATTCCCGAGTCGTAATTTAAGTGCTTCCTTAGTTCCATTTAAACCCAAATTAAGGTGCCCTTAAATGATACAATTGCTCTAAGTATAACTTAGGTTAAAAGGATTTATTTCATATTCCGGGAAGGTTAGGTTTCAAACTTTATATTGGTTAAGGATCATGCTAGAAGGTTACTAGTGAAATTTCAGCGAAACAGGGAACTGGACCATTTTCTGCCAACATGGGCGACCGCCCTAACCACTTGGGCGACCGCCCAAGTGGACCTTAAAGTCAAAGTGATTTCTGCCGTGATGGGCGGCCGCCCAAGCCCCCATGGGCGACCGCCCAAGCCTTCCTCCAGCCCAAATTCAGATTTTCACCCATTTTGAACCTAGTCTTCCTTTCCTTATACCATGCCTATCACAAGAACACCAAAGAAAACCTTAGCTTTACCAAATCTCACTCCAAACAAGTAAACCCAAACCCAAGTAACCTTAGATTGATTATTACTACAAATTCCACCCATTTCATTAACTCATTTCAAGTTTAACACTTTTAATCTAAATCAACCCATGTTCTTACACTCTTGATCAACAATAACATTCCTTCTAAAAGATTAATCCATTTTTCAACTCCCAAGAAGATTTTCAAAGCATTTAAACAATCATCTAAATAACAATAACAACATTAAATAACTCATGAACATTTAGATGAAGGGAAGTCATAACAACTCACCTAGAATAGGAGATGGATCATGGATTTCTTTAGCTTAATAGATTCTCCTAGTTGTCCCAAGCTCAAATGTACTCTTTGATTGAAAAATGGAGAAGATTTGGACCTAGGAGGTTCTTGGGAAGCAAGCTTCACATTGAAGCTTCCATGGAGATTTGATAAAATGAAATGAAATGAAGGAGAAGAAGAAGAGAGGTGGAGTATAAAATGGATAAATGAAGAGGGGGGGGGGGGCGGCCAAGGAGGGAGTATGGGGAAGTAATAAAAAGTGTAAGAGGTAAGGGAAATGTTGACTTTAGGGACCAAGGAGTGAGGGAATTAGGGGGAAAAGGTTTATGACCCCCCTTCATCTAACTATCTAGGCTTTCACCACAATTCAAAACATTTAAATGAAATCCCCTCATTTTCTATTATTTATTCTATTCAAAATAACCTCCTCATACTTTTATCAAATTTCTATTTTTATATTTTCCTTTAAAACATTTATTCATTTTCCTATCATTTATCCTAATATAATAAATCAAGTATAATAAAAGGGACACATAATGTTAACAATAATTTTAAAGCACACAATATAATATTAAAATTAGTGCCTAGGATTAGGGTCGTTACACTCACTCCCCCTTAAAGAAAATTCGTCCCGAATTTGACTGGTACTTACCTAATGTTCAACCCGCCTCGGTTACTTAGGTATAACTCAGACTCTACTTCCCAATTAATTTCTTCAATGTTGTGATTCTTCCCCAAAATTTTCTAATTCCCTTAATAATATGATATTACCACTCAATGACCCAAGCATACTATACAATTATTACTAACGAGAATTTTCACGATCTCAATGAAAATATAAATAAAAGTATTACAACTTATGTCATCAAATCCATTATAATATCACATTAAAACTTCAAATACTCTATAAGCTTCTCCAAGCCAGTCTATAAGTCAAATTATCAATCTTTTCTAAAACTTCAAATGGACTAACAAACTCTGGCGTCAATTTACGTAGGCCTTGCTTCTCTAACCTCATCCCAACAATTTAGAGATCGATATTTTCTTCCCGAACAACGCCTCATACGGTTTTATCTCAATGCTAGAATAATAACTGCTATTACACGCACCCAACCACTGGTAATCCCACGTCCTATCAACTACTAAAATTCATTGTGCATGCCCATAGCATATCCTTAATAATAAGTGATGATTCCTCAAATTTTCACAAAGTTAAACTCAATAGCGTTCCTACATTCCAAAACGGTCTTTCCAACAGATGTCTACCTAATCCATTCAATACTATGGGATTTATACTATCAAACTATCTCCAAGATTTATGAGGACTTTATCAATAAATTTTTCATCAAAGTATCTATACTGAGTAGAAAATACAAATCAATTTCCTATACAAAACAACATACCCCTCTTTACTTCCAATGTAACTTAATCACAAAATCTATCGTGATAAAACTCTCAAGTTCAATCTAGAACTCTAAATGTTCTAACAAATCTTCCAACGTCAAAATTCTATTTCCACATTGGTGATCAACTACCTTATGTCTCGACTCACTTGAAACGAGTTAGTTCAATTATCTTATCCGCAGTTCTCATAATACAACATTAAACACTTGCTCATGGAATAATAAATGTGGACATGCTAATAAGATCCTGATTCCACGAACGGAATATTAATTGACCATTTTTCACAATTCAATGTTCTAATTATGTTCAGGACTAGTGACAAATCAATATTCAAATCGAATGGTTGGCCGCCCACAACGGAGCCGATCCAACTCCAAACAAAACCGAGTCTACTGTGACCGACACAATAATAATTCCACACTTATCAAATCATTTCTCGAATCAAAACTTGAATACAATAAATCATTATAGGGAAACTAGGTTGCCTTTTTACTTGCTTTTGTACGAACTATACTTTAATATAACATGTCCTTCTAAATTTTACAACATCTTTCAGAATTCCAAAGAATAGATAAAAAGAAATTCAATGAGACTCGAATGGTTTATTTATTTAAAACCGTCCCATACCAGTTTTAATTAACTAAACCATTCAAAATTTTAAGAAATTTTGTTAAAGATTGATAAGCTGACAAAATTAACTCAAGTGATTTAATGATCTACAACCGTCCCATTCCATTGGTAGATAATTAAATTACTCTCAGATTTTAAGGTACACAAAAACGGTTCACTGACTTTAATAAATCAAAATATCCCTGAAGGGTACAAATGCTCATACTGAAGTTCAATTTATAATCCAAAGTTGTAAAGCACTTTTAAAACAATTCCAACAAAATATTCTTGTTTAACCTCTATTTATAGTATAGCCACCACTTATAATATTTATACTTAGTTAATTTCTCTATACGAAAACACAATCTTGCCCTACTATTACTATTTCCGATAAATAACACTAAAACAATCATTAAGCTTACAAACTAGGTAAATCATCCTCAATTCAATAATTCCTCAAGTTGAATATTCAACACTTTTACTTAATTTGAGTCATCTATTCCTTACCTTTGATATTAGTATTGTACTTAGTAACAACGTATTGCAACCTCTAGTTCCCAATTAAATACCATAATTTCTAAATAAGAAAATATAATTAGAACTCACATAGATCAATCATTCCCAAATTTCGATTAACATTACGGTATAATCTAACTTACCTCCCTATAACCCTCAACAACTCAAAACCCGTATAGCGTCAATATCTTCCGAGCATCACACCAATCCCTTATATAAGTCACGCAACTAAGTCAACCTATACGGTGTAATCATCCTAAAGTATCCTGTCCTCCAATAAGATTTATCCTCATTTTATTTTCTCAACCAATGATAATCATCTCTCAAAACAAACCATATGCATGTTTTACCAATTCCTGAAGTTGATCCTTTAAGTCACCAGTAACTGTATCTATTATACTTCTTTGCATTTTCCCTATTTACCTCTCCATCACTAATATACAATCCACAAATCAAAACGGTCATACTATATATATAAATGTTGTCTTAAGTATATCCTTTAAGCAAATTTTCACTGTAATTGTAACACTCCAAAAAATTTAACTAATAACCATTGAGTATCCTACTAGTTTCTAAAATCAGTCATACAAATCGTCAACAAGTGTTAACGAATACTTATTCTTCACAGTTACCTATTTAAGATTTCTATAACCTTATAAATAACCATCAAGTATCATCTTTTCTAATTATAGTAACAATTTACCCTTATGGAGATTCACTAAGCTCATTATCTTCTTTATCAAATACTTTCCCAAGATGAATCATCAAGTCCATCATCCCAATTAGTGTCCTCTATCTAGAAATCCGAATGCCAAAATAATACCTTATAGCAATTCAAAATCTCAATATCCTGGTATGATACCTGATGAAAACCCATTTTGAAACTCACATAGAAAACACCACTTAATCAACGAATAGCACATAAGGCAAAGATATATTGGTTCTATAAGATCTCGTACTCGCGATATTTTATAACCCATATAATCCCACTTAGACTATCACTTTCAATACTAGTCCCATATATCTAGTCTCCCCACGAGACACCAATGTATAAATACTCACGCAAGTACACAACCATATATCACTCTTAATTAGGCCATACTTTCGACAATTACGCGTATGTGACATAATATCAATTAATAATTTACCCGACTCAATTACACACGGAGGTAAATCAAACGTATATAAGGAGACTCGCTTCTTGCGACAGTCCTCCTCAAACACAACAACTACTCAAATAATTCAGGTTAACATAACGATGATTCACGGATAGGTAACTCGACCAAATCCACCGGCAATACATGCCCACTTAATCACAATTACCAAGATAATTAAGGATGATTCGAGGTACGACCCCATCGGAGTAGAACCTCCAACACATAAGGCAACTCTTAGGCCAATTATGCCAATAAAGATGAAATGTAATGCCACATGAGAGCGAATGAACGAGAATTTATACAAGTATGAAACCTAACTCCTGAGACAGGTAAAATACCTCAAATAATGATGGGAAATCTATCTTTCCATAACTCACCTTTCCTTGATTTCTTGATTGGTCAATATCATTTTCTATCATTGAACAAATTCCTGCATTAAACTCTCGACGTAAGTTATCGCACACTCTCACTCAGCTAGACTCTACCCGAGAACTCTAACCGAGCTCTGATACCAACTGTGAGGACCCCGACCCGGAACCTACACGTGTCCCGAGCTGGAGCGTCCTCAAACTAACCCAAATTTCCTTAACTTTTAAAACCTTTAATTATCATTCAAAAATAAATACACTTGTTGTAATCATTTCAAAATAAATCTACACCTTTTCACCATGGAGAAATAGTTGATTAACTTAGAAAGTAAGAAACTGTTTTAATTACAAAAAGGCCTCGGTTATAACATAAAATAAAGATTTATAAATACAATTCCATGAATTATACCAAAGTACATTTTCTATACCAACCTAATCATACCCCGACAATTCCCACAATATAACTTCCAAACTCCTCACCGCCCTTACTTGGCTGGTCCACCCGCCTCGAATCTAAAAACAAGAAAGGGAGAGGGGTGAGAATAAATCTCAAAGCAAGCTATTATGAATGCAAAGAAGATGCCAAACAAGATGCAATACATCAAAAGACATATCCACATAATCGAGAGAGGCTCCTCGCCGCCAACCGTCCCATACCGGTTGGAAACAACGACCACTCATCATGAATATATCACAACACATAAGTACGATAAAGTAACACTTAGAAGGATACTCGAGCCAAGGTTTTAACTCCAAAAGGATATACACATCCGAGCAAAGAAGAACATTTGATGAAGCGGTTCCGGAACCATGAACAATAACAGCACCATAGGGATTCTCGACACACGCTCATATCCCCGGTGAAACTAGACCATCTACCTCAAAAAGAGATGCTAGCCCACTAATCCCACACAAGGGGGACACCGGGTTACCAATGTATGAATTATAATGAACTTGGCTCGGTGCCATTATAATTCCATAACATTGCCCAACAAACAAATACCAAATGGATTTTCATAACTAAGCACAAGAATAACATACTTGCTTAACCAAACATTGTATGATCCAAAGTAGGGATACATACTACAATAGCATATCATGAAGATAGCAATACTATAACAAGTATTCAACATCTTAGCACAACGGCTATAAATCTCTGAACCACATGTACAGTTTAGGAATTCCAAAGTAGGGAATCCTACAACAATATAATATCATAACGATAGAAATACTATAACAAGTATTCAACATCTTAGCACAACGGCTATAAATCTCTGAACCACATGTATAGTTTAGGAATTCCAAAGTAGGGAATCCTACAACAATATAATATCATAAAGATTGAAATACTAAAACAAGTATTCAACATATTAGCACAACGGCTATAAATCTCTGAACCAATCCCAAAACAATTTAGTAATTCCAAAGTAGGGCATCCCAGCATTTATCTCAAAATATATCACTGAGTCCAAACAAGACTGTCGAACAATTCCCGAGTCGTAATTTAAGTGCTTCCTTAGTTCCATTTAAACCCAAATTAAGGTGCCCTTAAATGATACAATTTCTCTAAGTATAACTTAGGTTAAAAGGATTTATTTCATATTCCGGGAAGGTTAGGTTTCAAACTTTATATTGGTTAAGGATCATGCTAGAAGGTTACTAGTGAAATTTCAAATAAACAGGAACTGGACCATTTTCTGCCAACATGGGCGACCGCCCTAACCACTTGGGCGACCGCCCAAGTGGACCTTAAAGTCAAAGTGATTTCTGCCGTGATGGGCGGCCGCCCAAGCCCCCATGGGCGACCGCCCAAGCCTTCCTCCAGCCCAAATTCAGATTTTCACCCATTTTGAACCTAGTCTTCCTTTCCTTATACCATGCCTATCACAAGAACACCAAAGAAAACCTTAGCTTTACCAAATCTCACTCCAAACAAGTAAACCCAAACCCAAGTAACCTTAGATTGATTATTACTACAAATTCCACCCATTTCATTAACTCATTTCAAGTTTAACACTTTTAATCTAAATCAACCCATGTTCTTACACTCTTGATCAACAATAACATTCCTTCTAAAAGATTAATCCATTCTTCAACTCCCAAGAAGATTTTCAAAGCATTTAAACAATCATCTAAATAACAATAACAACTTTAAATAACTCATGAACATTTAGATGAAGGGAAGTCATAACAACTCACCTAGAATAGGAGATGGATCATGGATTTCTTTAGCTTAATAGATTTTCCTAGTTGTCCCAAGCTCAAATGTACTCTTTGATTGAAAAATGGAGAAGATTTGGACCTAGGAGGTTCTTGGGAAGCAAGCTTCACATTGAAGCTTCCATGGAGATTTGATAAAAGGAAATGAAATGAAGGAGAAGAAGAAGAGAGGTGGAGTATAAAATGGATAAATGAAGAGGGGGGGGGGCGGCCAAGGAGGGAGTATGGGGAAGTAATAAAAAGTGTAAGAGGTAAGGGAAATGTTGACTTTAGGGACTAAGGAGTGAGGGAATTAGGGGGAAAAGGTTTATGGCCCCCCTTCATCTAACTATCTAGGCTTTCACCACAATTCAAAACATTTAAATGAAATCCCCTCATTTTCTATTATTTATTCTATTCAAAATAACCTCCTCATACTTTTATCAAATTTCTATTTTTATATTTTCCTTTAAAACATTTATTCATTTTCCTATCATTTATCCTAATATAATAAATCAAGTATAATAAAAGGGACACATAATGTTAACAATAATTTTAAAGCACACAATATAATATTAAAATTAGTGCCTAGGATTAGGGTCGTTACAACGACTGACACATTTTTTGTTGTGTTTTTCTACAGGAGAACAAGTTGAGGGGACCCTCTGAGGTGGCTGTGAAGTTGTGGGATAGGATGCCCAACTTTGAGAAAGATGGGGTAAACCCCAAGCAGCTGGTGATGGCTACCGACCTTGATTTGTTCATTGACGCCATTGGAAGAGGTATTCATGTGACCTCTAAGAGTAAGGGGCTGGTCCAGGCCCTCTCAGAGTTCTGGTGGGACACCACCCATAGCTTTCATCTCAGCTGGGGGGAGATCACGGTGACCCCGGCCGACTTTACTGCTATTACAGGCTTGCAGTTCACTGGAAGGCCTGTGGCCTGGAGAGATCACATTACTGCAGAGGAGTTTAGAGCTTTGGTTGGGTTTGACCTCCGTCCTAAGGGGCTTGGGATGGAGACGAGGTATGTGGAGGTGGTGGTCCTGGAGTGCATGCAGGGGTTTACCGCCAATGAGGTGACTGCCCACCAGCTCGCGAGAGCTTTCTTGTGGTTGATGCTGTCAGTCACCATATTTGCGAACTCTGGGACGCTGGCTATGCTGTGCCTGCTTGACTCTTTGGAGAATCTGGATGAGGTTGGGGCGGTCTCTTGGGGTGAGGCCGGATTGGCTGAGCTTTACTTCTCTTTGGATATGTACAGCCGGAACAAGGCTGCTTCGATGGACTGCTTTTCTTTTGCGCTTGAGGTAGTCTCTCGCTCTCTTTTCCCTTTTTTACTTTTCTGTCTTGAGATTTTTATGCGAGAAATGACCTTTTTGTTTCGAACATGCAGGTCTGGTTCTGTGAGGTGATCGGGTTCTTTCCTTGGAACCAGCAGAGTGATCCGGAGATCTTCCCGGCCATGATTCGCTGGAGGGGAGAGGCTAGAGATAAGTTTACCGGGAAGACCCGGATCACTTTTGACTACAAGATGGTGAGACCGGTTATCAACAGGGATGGTCATGAGGGAGTTGATTTCTATCCTTGGGGGAGGTACCCGGAGGTTCTGCTAGGGGATGCCTTGGAGGCGACTAGGCAGAGGAGGTGGTTGACGGGGCTGACTTGTCACGTCATTTACTTGGGGGATCGCTTCTCTAGGCAGCATGGCCATGTCCCTCCTTTGGACGCCATCACTCCTTACGATCCTCCACCGCGTATGCCGCAGCCTAGGAACTGGTTGGAGGATGAGATATCGAGGTATCAGGCCAGTGTGGCGGCCGAGGACTATTTCGACTTGGCTACCCCGTACGCCACCTTTGTGGAGCAGCGGTTGAGGATGCCACAGAAGTTAGTGAAGATCTGTCACTCAGGGATACGGGGAAGCTGAGCCGACTGATCTGCCTATGCCTCCTGCTCATCTCTCCTATGTGGTGAACGGGGTACCGAGGAGGTTCATGATACCTGTTCCTGACACGAGGGAGCCCCGGTATACTTTGCCGCCTGACAGCACTGTAAGTACCTCTAGGGTCTCTTCCCTTTTTGGATTTCTCTGTTTTCTGCAATTTTGAACTTTTCTGATATTTTCTGAGTTTTTCTTCTCTTTTTGTCTCAGGTTCCATTTCGTTCCTATGACGGCTTGGTACGGCAGAACAGAGGCTAGAAGGATGTGTGCTGGTCCCTTCTGAGGAAGTTGGCTTGTGCTTCCAGGGTGGGGGCGAATGTGCAAGAGCCCGTGCATAAAAGGAGGCACGTTGGGAGCACAACCTCTACCTCATCTGCCTTAGGATATCCGACCTCCTCTACCAGCGCTATGCCTCGGGGACAGGGGCCCAACACGAGCATTCTGGAGCAGCTGGCAGAGTACGAGCATGTGAATGTCAACCTTTCTGATGTGAGTGATGTCGAGGACTTGATGAGGGATCCTAGCTTCTACGAGCTGAGCAACGACGACGAGGAGTCGGAGGCTTAGGATTCTTTAGGATTGATCTAGGAGAGAAGAGAAACAAACAATGAACAATTTTATGCACAATTTGTTTATTTTTCGTTTTATTTGGGCGCTAAGGAGGCGAAAACAATGTATTGGTATTTTATTTGCTTTTCCTATTCATGCTTTATGAATTTGCATATTACTTGAGCCTCGGGGTAGCTTTTTTGCTTGGAAATGGGGCTGAAACTGGGCCAAAATGATTTGTGGTGATATATGATTGCATGGGTGATGTTTGGATATGTTTTTATGCAGGTTTCATTGAGAAAGTGGGGTGAGAATTCCACTTGGGCAGCAGCAAGAGTTGCTGCAGAATTTTTTTTCTGCAGAAGGGAAAAGAAGCCGTCCGGCCAGGTCCTGGGGTAAATGAAGCCGTGCGGCTGGAAGTTCTGTCTGAACTGGTTTTTTTCAAAATAAAATCAAAGCTTGGCCTTTTCATTTCATTTTCACCCTTGACTTGTCCCAACTGATCCCAGAGCATATATTTGGCCAAAAGTCATCAACTTTGATCACTGTCAATGGAGAAACCCGTCAGATTGCAAAAGGGGAAAAGGGATCATTTTCTGTCCGATCTTCAATCTTGGATGAGGCACAACTTTCAATCTAACAAGGGGATGTTCGATACCACCTTCAAGATCAAGTCTTTATGCATTTGAAGAATCTCCCGCCCGATTGGGACCTTTTGAGAGCCGCGGCGAGGTTTTGGGACGTCCAGAGACATGTTTACTGCTTTTCTTACAATGAACTCGTCCCAACCCTCGAGGACTTTCGGGCATTGATTGGGGGTCCGGAAATTGAAGCCGTTTCGATTCCTCTGATCGGAGACGTGCCGGTGGCGGTAAAGTTGGCATCTTTTCTGCAAATTTCTCTGGAAGAGGTCGAGGGGATGATGGTAGCCCCTGACAGGATTGACCTTTCTGATATCCCGGGCAGGTTTGGGTCTTCGGATACGACTACGACTACGGTGGCTATGGATGCCTTTACTCTCTGCGTGTTCTCGTCTCTGTTCACTGCTGAGTCTGTAGGGGTCTGCCATGGTGGCCTTTTGGACATGGTGAGAGACTGCAGGGCTGGGAAGGATATTATCCTACTGGTTTTGGGTGAGACCCTGCATGGTATTGATAGCATGGCAAGGGGGGACCATTTCATGAGGTATGGGAGCCCAGCGGTGCTGACTTTATGGTTACAGGAGAGGCTTGGGGCTTTGCCAGGGGCTTCACCTACTCAGTGCCCTTAGGTGATTTCTCAGAGGGGTGCACCTAGGCAACAGGAACAGGGTAGCTGGGAGCTGATGATGGCTAGGTTGTCCACCTCGGACATTCACTGGTGGGTGCCTCACTGGAGGTTGCAGACTCGGAGGACGTTTCAAGAGTCCTACATAGTGAGGGTTCCAGGGCTTTCTTGGTCATCCTTCTACATACCCTGCTTAGTATCCAGGTAGTTCGGGACATTGCAGGAGCCTTTGATGATTGGGAGGACATCCGTACCATGGAGGTGGTGCCTTTGGACATGAGGGACCCAGCCAACTTCTCATTTTTCTCGAGGGCTTGGACCTATGCTGCTTTCCCACCCAGGCCCATTCTCAAGAGCAGGAAGAGTACCATCTTGACCATGGCCTACTTGGACTGGTATGAGAGGGAGATGGGAGCGAATCAGGTTATTTTAGGAGAGAGACGTCAGGATTTATTGGGGGCTGACTGCGACTCGAGCAGGACTCTGAGGGAAGCTGAGGCTAAGGCTAGTCGCCATAACCAGTCAGGTGACCTTATCAGGGATATGGAGGCTCGATATGAGAGACTTTCGGAAGTCGCTCCCCTGACTGAGGCTCAGAGGGAGGAGGTACGTGCTCGTGCCCGGGTTGAGAAGGCACTTATTGACACGGGTTTGGTGGAGGCTCCAGTGAGGATACTTGAGATTGGGATGAGGGAGATCGACATCATAGAGAAGAAAAGGAAGAACACTCGACGAGGTCGAGGTAAAGGGAAGAAGAACAAGGAAGACTCAGTGAATGACAACTGATAGATCTTTTCCTAGGATTCCCTTATTGCCATTTTGCAAACACAATAGTTTATTAGGCATTTTATTGTATCTTAGATCTTTGTAGCAGGTTAGCAGAGTCGAGAGTAGACCGTGCTTGAACTCATCAAGGAGTTTTTAACTTGTAATTAACAAAGATATTTATCTTAGAAATTATTCAAGACACGTTTCATGGAAACTTTAAATGTCTTATTTATTGTTTAGACCGAACCATTGCTGGCTGCCTACGTTCCTCTTTTACAAGAAAGACTAAGGGGCTCAGGTCTTCGTAGTTCATTCTGGTGAACTATCAGGATATTTTTTTTTGGTCTTTTTTTTTTTTTATATGCAACCCTCGTCTTTGCCTAGACCGCCCCCCCTTTTTTTTTTTTTTTTGGATTTTCAGCCTAGCTAGGCATTACTCTTTTTGCACTAAAATTTTTCTTTTTTTTTTTTTATGTGCAACCCCGTCTTTGCCTAGATCGCTTTTTTTTTGGGTTTTCAAACCTAGCCGGGCATTACTCTTTTACACTAAATTTTTTTTCTTTTTCTTTTTTTTTTTTTCTTTTTCTTCTTTTTTTCTCTTTTTTTTTTCTTCTTTTTTTTATTAGACATAATACCTGCGGAGCTTATCACCGTTGACTGAGTGGACAAATGGATTGCCGTCCAGGTCCGCAAGCTTCATCGCTCCTCCCGATAGTATCTTCTGCACCACATACGGGCCGATCCAAACGGGTTCCCACTTTCCCAGGGGGTTGTCTCTGGTAGGGGGCTTTACCTTCAGCACTAGGTCACCTTCTTTGATGTCCCTGGCCTTGACTTTTTTGTCGAATGCCCTGGCCTTTCGCTTTTGGTAGGCTCGGGTGTGCTCCATGGCTTTTAGCCTTCTTTCATCGAGCAGGGCCAACTCGTCGTGCCGGCTGCGCAACCATTCTACTTCGTTGACACTGTTTTCCAGGAGGACCCTTAGTGACGGGATTTCCAACTCCACTGGCAACACTGCTTCCATCCCATAAGTTAGGGCAAAGGGAGTTTCTCCCGTGGTATTCTAAGAGACGTTTTGTAGCCCCGTGAGTGCCAGTGCGGCTTCTCGAGCGCCACGACCACGGGTGGCCATTTTCCGGATAATCCGCTCGAGCGTCTTATTGGCAGCTTCTACGGCTCCATTGGTCTGAGGTCTGTACGGGGACAATTTGTGGCGAGTGATTCTGAATTCTGATAGCAATCTATCACAGTCCCCTTCAAAGTGTGACCCATTATCTGAAATGACCTCATTGGGCACCCCATATCTGCACATAATGTTTTCTTTGATAAATTGGGCCACCTTTCTGGAAGTAAGGACCTTGTAGGACTTGGCCTCTACCCACTTGGTGAAGTAGTCGACTGCCACTAGCACAAATTCATGCCCATTGCTTCCTGCCGGGGCTATCTTCCCTATCACGTCAATACCCCAGGTTGCAAACGGCCAAGGAGTCGTCATGCAGTACAAGTCATGAGGCGGAAGATGATTGAGGTTGGCAAACCGTTGGCATTTATCGCACGCTCGGACATGCTGGACACAGGCTGTTTTATGGAAATCCAGTAGTAGCCCATTCTGAGGATTGCTTGCATCAATGCTCTGGCATTCATATGAGGACCGCAGGGACCATTGTGGACTTCGGTCATTAACTCTCTTGCCCTTTCTTGGGTGACACACAAGAGGAGTGGTCCTTGATACCGTTTCTTGTATAGGTTTCCCCCTAGAATGACATAATGGGAGGCCAA
Organism: Adenophora triphylla var. japonica; assembly: GCA_022495995.1. Classification (NCBI taxonomy): domain Eukaryota; kingdom Viridiplantae; phylum Streptophyta; class Magnoliopsida; order Asterales; family Campanulaceae; genus Adenophora; species Adenophora triphylla. Next base: position 604,947 of record JAFEMH010000647.1, read on the forward strand.
CCTTTTCAGGGCTTGCAAGCTCTTGGCTTTGATGCCTTCCCTTGGTCTACCTTCTTCATCTCTGAAAGATGACTCCCCATCTTTGAGGAACTGGTAAATATGACTGTACCAGGGTTCCTTGACAGGCTCGGGTCCCAAATCTATTTCGCAACCGAAATCCAGGGCTTCTCTTCTACCCACTCTGAATGATTTTATTGCCTTTCCCTCGGGGATCTCTACCAATGAGGCTAGAGTAGCTAAGGCATTTGCGAATCTGTTCTTGTCCCTCGATAAGTAATGGAAAGTCACTTCTCTGAACTGCTCAGTCAACTCTTCCATGTAGGCATGATACCTTTGAAGATTAGGATCCACAGTCTTCCACTTGTTGGAGACACAGTTGATGATCGTAATGAGTCTCCATAGACCTCGAGCTCCTTGACATTCCTTTCTAAGGCAGCTTCTAAACCAGCAATGCAAGCTTCATACACGACGACATTGTTCGTGGCAGGGAAGTTCAACTTGATGGCTATTGGCGTGTGCTCATCTTTCGGATCGACCAATAGCATTCCTACGTCGTTTCCTCTCTTGTTAGCAGCTCCATCAAAGAAAAGCTGCCATCGGTTCTCAGGCTCAACTACGAAGATCCCTTCATCTGGGAATTGGGGTTCAGGTCCGCGATCCTCATTACTAGGGAAGTTTGCCAGATGGTCTGACAGAGCTTGAACCTTGATGGCCTTTCTCGTCACATAGTTGATGTCATACTCAGCTAAGAAGAATGACCACTTTGCTAGAAGCATCAAAAGGGAAGGCTTGTCAAAGATGTACTTAATGGGGTCCATTTTCGAGACCAAGTTCACAGAGTGGGCTTGCATGTAATGCTTCAGCTTGCCGACTACCCAGACCAGTCCTGCACAAGTCTTTTCACACGCCGAGTAATTGAGCTCACTTCCCTGCAGCTTCCGGCTGACAAAGTAAATGGCATTTTCGACCCGAGAGTCCTTCTCTTGAGCAAGCATAGCCCCAACTGCCGTATCAGTGACTGAGATAGAGAAGAAGAGGTTTCTGTCTATGTGGGGGGCATAACACTGGAGGATGTACTTGGTACGCCTTGATTTGGTCAAAGGCATCTTGGCATTCCTCGGTCCATTCTGTGTCTGCACTCTTCTTCATGAGCTTGAAGATGGGCTCGCACATGGTAGTCAGCTGGTTGACAAAACGGCTGATGTACTGTAGTTTGCCCATAAAGCTTTTGACCTCTGTCTGGGTTTGAGGTGGCCTCATGTCCATAATGGCCTTGACCTTTCGAGGATCGACTTCAATACCTCGTTCCGTGACCATATACCCAAGCACTTTTCCCCTTGTCACTCCAAAGGTGCATTTGGCAGGGTTTAGTCTCATGGAATGCTGTCTCAACCTCTCAAAGAACTTCCGCAGGTCGACAAAGTGCTGTCCATCCTTGCCTTTGGAGTGGATTATCATGTCATCGACATAGACCTTAATTTCTTTGTGGATCATGTCGTGAAAGAGTGCGGTCGCTGCCCTCTGATACGTAGCCCCGGCGTTCTTAAGTCCAAAAGGAATCACCGTATAGCAGTACGTTCCCCACGGTGTGGTGAAGGCTGTCTTTTCTTGGTCCTCCTCGGCCATCTTGATCTAGTTGTAGCCGACAAAGCCATCAACTAAGGATTTGACTTTGTAGTTAGCAGGGGCATCCACCAGGATGTCTATGTTTGGCAAGGGGTAGTCGTCTTTGGGGCTGGCCTTGTTCAGATCCCGGAAATCTATACAGCAGCGCACCTTACCATTGGCCTTAGTCACAGTCACGATGTTGGATAGCCATGTCGGATATTCAATGACCCTGATGAATCCTACCCGCAGTAGCTTCTCAATCTCTTCTTTGACATGTAGAGACCACTCTGGCTTGATCTTTCTCAGTTTCTGCTTTACTGGCTTGGCATCTGGTGCTAGAGGGATTCTGTGCTCCACAATCGAACTGTCTAGCCCCGGCATATCCCTGTATGACCATGCAAACACGTCCATGTATTCTCTGAGCAGATTGACCAGTATGTCCCGTAAAACCCCCTGGAAGAAGTTCCCAATCTGTGTCTCTTTAGGTTCCTCGACAGTACCCAAGTTAACACTTGTCAAAACCTCCTCGGCAGCTTGAGCCCGGTTTTCCTCTTTGTCTGTAACCTGCTTAAAGATTTCATTATGTATTGTTCATTTAGTATGTTTGCATCTTGTTCAAATGATTCATTATTAACTGTTGTTAAGTTTTTAGTTAATTTATCATTTGTTAAGTTGGCAATAAGGGGATACTCAGAAAGATCTGTCATTTCATTCAATCCGAAAAGAAAGATGACATTGGCTACATATTCATAATCCTCAGGCGTGAGGCCTTCGGATGACTCGGAGGACTGGAATTCAAAGACTCCTGACTCAAAGGTATGGATGACAGGGTGTTTGACACGACTGGGCTGAGAGGGACGGGGTACCAATCCAAGCTCCGTGATCATTTGCTATCGGCTGGCTATCGGCCCTGAGAATGTCTCCCAATTCTTTAAATGCATCTCTGTCTTAGTCACCAAAGTGCGGGGATCAAAAGGTTCTTCACCACCGTCTTCAATTACAGCAACTACCTCATCATCTGAGCTGAAGTCGATCAAGTCAGGAATCTGCGCCTCTTCATCAAACAGCTTCAGTAAACCCAACTCACTGTCTTCACTACTGGCAGCTTCTATCTAACTGATCTTTGGAAGAGCTAACTCGAAGGCGGAGAAATCCATTACCCCTGACGGGAAGAGTGCTGACTCTTTGAAATAGTCTGGGTTTCCTTTGAAGGCATACTTGATCTGAACAGTAGTGGTAGCCCCAGGAATGTCCGGCAAGTCAAGGAACATTCTCCGAACAGGATTTACTGGTTTTCCCCGAACTTTCTCAAGGTTTTCTAGAAGAGTTTTTCTCAAGGAGATCTGACTATCACTTTCATCGTATTGGGTCCCACCTCTTGTGAAGTACTGGGCCAGAGACAAGCTGTAAGGATGGAGACGGATCCCTTCTCTTTGTTTTTCCTGAACTGTTCCTTTAGCTTTTTTGTCATCCTGAGAATTCGGTTTGTATCCCAAGCCGTGTCGGGTGGTCTGTTCCTTTACGTCAATGACAGCATTGCGACCCTGAAGCCTTTTACCCAGTCCAAGCCCCGAGAGATAACCCATCTTTCTCATCATTCGCATGGCAGGAGGTATTTTGTCAGAGGTAGCAGTGAGGTCGGTGCAACACACTTGCGCTTTGGAGGAGGCTACAGAGAATCCGGTTAAGGCAAACCCTTCATCATCATGCTTGATCTCCAGTATCGGGATACCTCCTGTGCTGGTTCCTTCCACGGTGACACTGTCTCCATAAATAGTAGTGATAGTCCCATCACTTGACTGCAATTTGACGCATTGGTGCAAAGTAGAGGCTACCCCATTTATCTGGTGGATCCAAGGTCGTCCCAGCAGAGCGGTAAATGAAATGGGAATGTCAATCACTTGGAAGTCTACATCCATGGCCTTTTTCCCAAACCACAATTTAAGAGTAGCAATCCCCAGAACTGATCGTGCAGTGGAATCATAGGCCTTAATGGTTTGGCTGGAAGGTTTCAAATCTGTGGGCTTCATATCCAACAAATCCATCATTTTTGCTGGCAGGACATTCATTGCAGACCCTCCGTCAACTAATACCCTTGGTAATCGGCGTTCTTCCAACTGGACTGTGATGTAAAGGGGTTCGTTATGACTAGCCCCGTATTTTGGCAGATCCAGGTCAGTGAAGGTGATGATATTTCCATAGTGGATATTTCCAATCATCTGGACGACCTCATATGGGGTGACATCTATGGGCACCATGGTCTTGGCCAAACTTTCTTCTAGCTTCAGTTTGTGAGGGTATGAAGAGGTTAACAGGGACCACAGGGAGATATTGGCTTGAGTACACTTCAACTGAGTTAGCACCGAGTCCTCTTTTCGTAGTCCGGCTTTTCTCGCTTCCGGCTCGTAAGGTCTTTTGTCTGTCTTTGGCTCAGAGACGGCATTTCTTTTGTCACCCTTAGGCTGTTCCACACTCATCTGTCTAGACTGAGTCATCACATAGACATTAGACTTTTCCGAGTCATCAGTCCTGCCGGAGGATTCCTTCAGCTCTTTCAAGGTCAGAGGCGGGCTCTTGCTGGCATATGGCCAACTCTGCTGGTTAATTTGATTAACATCACTGCCAGAGGCATAGGCAGCTTCCCGAATCTGATCCCTGGTCACTGGCTTTCTGGCCTTTTCTGAATTCTGGCTTCCCCATTGGCTTAGCAATTGGCTGACTTCAGTTTCATCTTCCTCACTCAGGGCCTTGACAATTTCATTCAAGCTTTTTCAGGGTCAACATACAACAGGAATTGTCGTTCCCAGAGTTTGGAGGTTTGCTAATGGCTTCTTTACCTGAACATAACAACTTTTTCAACAGAGCGGGGTCACATTCCTCATCACTGTCAAACATATCCTTTTTTTCCCTCGGGGTCAACCTTCTGACGGCATCTTTGACATTGGCCAAACACTTCCTGAAGTGGGAGATTCCATTATCGAGAAGGATTTCTGCGGGGTCAAACCTCATGGCAGGTTCCTGTTCTTTACTTATGGGAAGGTTTTCTGGGCTTTTTGGCTTCTGGGCTAACCACTCTTCCACCGTTCCTTCCGGCATTTCGATCGTGTCTTCTTCAGTCTCACTACAGTAACTCTCGTGGGAATTCTCATCTTGACTCAGATGACCAATGAGGGCAAAAGCAGGTCGGGATACTTGGCGCCATATAATGGGTATTCTGGACTCTTCCCCTGACTTAGGGATTACCAAGAAAACATCATTGTCGTCGTAAGATAGGAAGGGGACCGGGGTCGCTTCAAACTTTAAGACTCTTTCTAAAGCTTCCATGCATTCTTCTTCAGACGAAGTCTCAGGGGTGACCCTTAGCACTGCAATGGAGTCTACTCTTCCCGATGGGGGTTTAGCCTCAATGACGCTTACGTGTTCTAGATCGGTGGGTGGAGCCCACTTCCCTCTTTCAGCTAAAGCTTTGATCAAGTTTCTCCATTCACCAACCAAGTCTTTGTAAGGAGTGTTGAACTCTAGGAGGTGGAATTTATACTCTGCCTCATCTGAGATCACATCTATTTTTTCTTTCGCGCCCTTGCAAAGGTGACATACACACTTTGAGGTGATACAGTCTCCCATTCCAGGTCTGTGATTTTCTACACTATCTTGTCCTCCGGGTTTCATTTCCATTGGCTCCATGTTCATCCCTTCTACTGAGCTGTCATCATCACTGTAAATCCATCCATTCCTATTTTCATTTCCGACTGACTCTTCGCTGTCACTGTCTGGAAGATAGGCAAATTCACAGGCATTGACAAAGTTGGAATGGCCAGGCTAATACTAGAATTCTGGGATAAGGAAATTTGGTTCAGGATGAGGGAGGGAGTGAGTCCTATAGGATAGTGCAGAGACTGAGTAACTGGGATAGCCGTGGCATTTGCCCTCTGTTGGTAGGGAACAAAGCTGGGTCTTATCTGAGGAGGCGAGGGTGTTGGAACCCTGATGGCCTGGGATGTTGGAAATGACTGAAAAGGGGTAGTCCTTGGTAAGGATGGAGGAGGGCATTGGTTATAGGCTGGGGGGAGCTGAGATGGCTGCTTCTGGAGTCTCATCCTCTACCATAACCAGGGATCCGTTGGACTCAACCACTATCTGAACCCCATGACGACGGAGCACATCGATGAGCATGGCTTGCTGCTCCTCATGGACTTTACGACTGTTTTCCAAGGCTAAGGCTAGTTCTTCTTCCCTAGTTATCTGGTTACCCAAACCACTGCTGTTCTCTGTCAAATCTGTCGTTCTGACTCTCCTGATCGACAAAACCGAGGACTACGCGAGCTATCTGAGAATTCTGCACTGACAAGCCGCTGACCCGGTATTCTCACCCACTTCTTTCTCGCTGCGGGAAAGGGATAAGCATGGTTTAGACTCTGGGGTAGGTGTTTAGGCTGAAGGCTCAAGCAATATGCAAATTAAGAATCTTTCAGTTTACTTAAAACGGTGTCTTTTATTAATTTCTATTTGGTTGGAAAAGGGGTTACCCTTCTTTTTCGCAACTACTCTAGATCCTGGATCAGTGGGCTCCGTCAATACGTCTATAAGCCCCTCGTATTCCACCTGTATTTCGACCTCCCAGGGTGGATAGCCCCGGGCGAGGGTCCTATAGGACACGCGGATCCCATCGATCGAGAGAGAAGAACGCTCCTAATGGGTCTAGCGGGTCATAGGAGATTTTAACGCGCGAGCGATACGGATTATGGTAAAGGCAATGCCGGGAAAGTCTCGTCTTTCAGCCTTAAAGGAATTTCGGCAGAGTTTCGCTTGCGCGATTGACGTTTTGACTTTTTGGCATTGTCCAAGAAGATAATAGGCATGGGTCGTGTGGTAAAAGCCGGATGACACAGTGTCACATTGAACTTTGTTTCATACGTCGTGCGAGTCAAAGTCAAAGTCAATGCCGGGGTCAAGATTCTGCCAATTTTCCCTTGTCGGAATTTCGGCAGAGCTCCGCTTGCACGGAAGATCTTTGGATTTTTAGGCACGGACTCGGGCTCGACTCTTACGTATTCCGTGCGGGTCAAAATCAAAGTCAATGCCGGAGTCAAGATTCTGCCAATTTTCCTTGGCGGAATTTCGGCAGAGCTCCGCTTGCGCGGAAGATCTCGACTTCGACATGGGCTAAGGTTTGACCTTTACGGGGGTATGCAACTGGCCTATATGACACGGACTAGACCAAAAACCAACCAAAAGTCACGGTTTTAAAATGTGTGACAATGACTGTGCATTGGTCGACACTGGCTGCCATGGGGAGTTTGGGGTGATTCCGTGCGCGCCCGGGAGCATCGTAATACTGTCCGTGACTGCAGCTGAACAACCACCCCGGGTTAAAGGGATGTGCGTGCAAAGTGTACAGGATATATAAGGTGCACGTAGTGTGCGGCCTCCTAAAAATATTCCTTTTTGAGTTAAAAAAGAAATTTTCAGAAATGTGTTTTAAAGGAATGATTTTTCGGGACGGGGGAAATGCAGCAAGTAAGCACGTAAGTTTTCTGGGAGCCCGGTCAGTCTTGGAACTGAATAGCCCCAAGCTGCCTAAGCTGCCAGATTAACCTCAATTTTTGTCCTGGTGGAATTGCCAATGAAGCCGCCCGGCTAGGATTCAAGGAGAATCAAGCCGTACGGCTGCATCAATCAATTTTCCAGGTTCCATTTTCTTTCATTTGCAGGTTGTCTCCCCGGCCTTTTTGGCACCTTTTCAGCTTTAGAATGCTCCCTATTCAGCATTCAGAATGTGCACAATTCCCAAGAACCAACAATGCATGCAAGCAATGCAAGGAAAAGAAGGCAAGCATGAGAATCGGATCCGCGGCGGAAGGCTAACCCACTAAAAAAAACTTTTCTTTTTTTTTCGAAAAGAGATACCGGTACGTGGCATTGTTAGACCATAGTTTATCCCAGACTCATGTTAGGAGGCGATAACGGGAAGTTTAATGGTTTTCACCTATATACCAAGAATCATTTTTTTATTTTAAAAATGAAAGTTTTTTTGTTTTTCGTTCCCAGCGGAGTCGCCAAACTGTAAATGTGGTGCCCAAGATCGCGGCTCTATTTTATGTTTTTTTTTTGTTTGGAACCGCTTTCTCGTGTAAGGGGGTCACCGCCTCACATCGGTTTGAAGACATCCGGTTTAAATTGAAAAACGGAGTCGCCACACCATTTTGATTTCCTCAAAACTTTGAAAAAAAGGATTTGGGTCCAGAGGTTAAGTTACCCCTTTTGAAGAACGGATCGACGTTCACCCAAGGAGCCTTGCTGAAGCAAGTCTTCCAAGATCCGACGTTCATGCTTGCCTTTGTGTTTTCGTGTGTGGGATGTGTTTTGGTAAGGGAGGGAATGTGCCAAGTAGTCTTTCGGACGTATAAACCATGAGTTGGTTATCGCTCGGGATTCCTTGGATTTTGATGTGTTCGGGACTTTGATCCCGTTCTCATCTTGGACTTATGATCATCATTATGAGACCTTGGGTCACATGTGATCAAGATAGGGACACCTTTTTATAGTCCAAGGATGAGACTCTTTAGAAAGGAAGGACCTTTGCCCATCAATCCTACATCTTGAGACGATTTGAGCTTAGTCGGGACATTTATGCTCGTCTCAAGTGATGATCGGAGATGTAGGGGCTCAAACTCATCCTTTTCTAAAGGAAAATCCGGCTATGGCATCTTTATGTGAAGGAAATGATGTAAAGATAGGACCTTTACACCATTACGCTCCAAGAGATGCCTCAAGTACCAAAGGGGACTAGGGGAGGGGTATAAAGATTCCTATGCCTTTTTGTGCCTTATGAAGGTCTTTAGGCAATCCTTGGAGAGTGATCCAACTATGAGGGACATGGGGAATGCATTTTAAAGTAAAGATGACATTTTTATGCTAACATATATAATGAACATGATGCAAGCTAGGACTAGAAATGAAAAGGAAGGACCTTTATGGCTTTCCTATGTCCTTTATGAACCTTTTAGGTGGACAATCCTTGGAAGCAAGGTCTATGGGAAGGGGAATGACATTCATGAGTAAAGATGACATTTTTAATGAAAAAGATGACATTTTTATATGAAAAGATGACATTTTTCACATCATCATGTGAGAGATCCACCCTAGAACAAGCCATTTGAGGTCTTATTGTTCATCCTTGGGATGGATCCTCCATGAATCCCATGTGATAGGGGAATGGGGGTATTATGATCTACATGACTAAAGACTTGATCTTTATAACAACAAATCCAATATCAAGCAAGTAGATAGCAATATAAATAACAAAGATCAATATAGCAAGTATGACAAGTATATTTTAAAGAAAAAGGGAGGAGAGGTTACCAATTGTGGTGTTCCTCTATCTCCTTGAAGATTGCCTAAGGAAGGATCAACTTTGGAGGGGTTTTGATGAGGGGGGAGGTGATTTTGGGAGCTCTCAGCTTTCTGGAATTTTGTGGATGTATTTTCCCAGAGTAACAGTGCCAAAAATTGTATCTCAAAATGAATAGAGGAGGCCTCTATTTATAGGCAGTCTGGTGATGGCTAATGAAGCCGTGCGACTGTAACCCTCAGCTAATGAAGTCGTGCGGTCTTATCCATTAGTGACTCAGCCTACTTCTAGAACCATGCAAGGTGGCCTTCTAGAAGGTCTTTTCCAGCGAGGGACTATGTGTAATTTTAATTCCTAGCAAGTCCTTCGCCCCTTGGAAGGTTTGAAAAAGTTCACAAATTGCCCCTGAACTTTAGAAAAGTCCGGGGAATTGCCGGGAAACTTAACCGGAAGGCATGAGCCATATTTGGGTACTTACAGGAGCGTAGCACTATTTTTGGTGTTATATGTCGACAATATCTTACTCATTGGAAATGACATTCATGCACTACAGACTGTTAAGTCTTGGTTGGGAAAGTGCTTTTTGATGAAAGATATGGGCGAAGCTGCATATATCCTTGGTATCAAGATCTATAAAGATAGATCTAAGAGGATGATTGGTTTAAGTCAAAGTACTCACATTGACAAGGTTCTTAGAAGAGTCTAAGAAAAGTAACTTGTCAATGGGTCATGGTTTTTCTCTTAGCAATACTCATTGTCTTGTGACAACTGATGAGCAAAAGGGAATGAATGAAGTTCTATATGCTCCGGCATTTGGATCTGTCATGCATGCCATGATTTGTACTAGACCCGATGTCTCATATGCTATAAAGCATGACGAGTCGATACCAATCTGATCCTGTTAAGAACCATTGGATGGCAGTCAAGATGATCCTTAAGTACTTAAGAAGAACTAAGGATACGTTCTTGGTATTTGAAAGGTTGGAAGATAATCTTGTTGTAAGGGTTACATAGATGATAGCTTCCAAACTAACAAAGTTATTTTAAAATCGCAATTAGGATTTGTGTTTATGCTTGTTAAAGGTGCAGTTTTTGATTGGAAGAATTCCAAGCAAAAGATTGCAGCCGATTCTACTACTAAGGACAAGTTCTAGCAACTTATGATGTAGCAAGAAGAGGCAGTTTGGATCAAAAGTTCATTAGTGTTTTGGAAATGTTCCAAGTATCACTAATCGGTGAAACTTTTGTTATGACAATAGTGGTGCCATTTGTGCAAATAATGGAACCAAGGTCACAACAGCGATCCAAACACTCACTTAGACGTTTTTCGAGGAATTCATAAAGAATGAGAAGACGTTAAGATATGCAAAGTATCAACCGATGATGACATTAGGGATTCACTTACAAAGACCCTCGCACAGGCAGAAGCATGATGGTCATGTTAAGTCCATGATTATTTGATACATAGATGGAGCCTAGTGCAAGTAGGAGACTATTGGTGTAATGCCCTAGGCTTTAGTTATGTATCATCTTTATCGTTTGAGTTATTATTTGATTATTATATATTTTGCATATTTATTGTAATAATCTCCGTCCCTAATTATTAAGTGAATAATTAGTATAAATGTTAATGGATAATCATATGATGATTATATGCATAGAGATGCACATTAAATTTATGGGTACTTGTTAGAGAACAAGTGACTGGACTTGACCCGTATGAGATTTATGTCATGGTCAAATGTCATAATTAAATCTCATAAGGTCACTTCATTTAGTCCCTAGACCTGAGATTATCATGACCTTACATATGATGAAAGTCATGTTTGATTTAGTCAAACGATATCTTAACACAATATTTATAAAGGCTATCTTTGGCATGATCGGATTCACGATGGGAAGGATGATAAGTCAAGATGGAATTTGTCCCTCGAAAGAGAGATGTTTTGCTTGGGCCCCTCGATGAGTGATAATGATGAAAGTGTATGGCCATACCCCAATGCGATTGGATTATCATTATACTCGAAATCGAGAAAGCATTGAACAAAGACAAGTTGACGAGGACCATGACTTGTGTTCAATATAACATCGTGAGACAAAGGGAGAAATGGAAGTGTACCATTGGAAACGTGAACTCTTACGTTATATTATTTGGGTAGACATAATGGCTTGCTAGAGTCCGCTTATGTCTTATGAGATTCGATATGATCGAGCTCATTGCCAACATAATATAATCCTATTGGGTCACACACAACTAGGATGAATTGATTAAACCATAGGAAGAATGATTGAGAAATTCCTCATCAGCCTTGTCTGGTCGTGCGACACCACTAGGCCATGTGCTTCGTGTGGTCGTGTGACATAACAGGTCCTGAGGCGGTTTCGCAGACTGGTTTCTTAATTTGATTAGGAAATATGTACCATACTAATGTAGTATATATATGAAGGTCTGTCAACCCTAAAAAGCTAGCCGAATTTCTGAAAAGAAAATCACAACATATATTCTTAATATTCTTCATAGGTTTAAGAGATCTAGTAATCTTCAAGAAGTCATTCTTGGTTCATTCAAAGGTGTGGATACCGAAAGAGGGTCTTCGCTCGTTCAACAATCAAGGCCTAGAGTTCAAGCAATCTGAAGAACGAAGTTTGTGATTCGAAATCACATTATTAAATCGTTCGATAGCTCAAGAACGAAAAGCGTTCAAGGTTGGTTATTTCTATCTCATAGGAATTCAAATTAATTGTATAGAACGGATCCTAGGCTCTTGGGTTTTGTGTTAATTAGATGCTTAATTCCGCTGCGCATGGACCCATAAAACCCAATAAATCTAGCCGCAGAGACCTCATCCTGGCATCAGGTTTCATTCGACAATCTCCTTCTTTCCAATGTCGCTGAAGCCAGCACTTCTTCTTCTTATTTCCAAACTCCTTTACACACTAAGTATGGGATAAACCACCATATCTATCACATAGAACCCTACACTGGCGACATGGCTCTAGCCGCCATGCCACAACGAATGGATGGGGTTGTCGCCTATGCCTCCCAACTAGAAGCTGGCCTTTGGTTTCCCTTGGATCCCTTTATCTGCGCCTTCCTACACAAAGCCCAAGCCGCAATCGTTGATCTTCACCCCAATGCTTTTAGGATTTTGACTAGTTATATAGTAATCTGTAGGGCTCTTAAGCATGAACCTACCCTTTCTCTCTTTGTTCATTTATTTGAGGGCTATACTGCTGTCTCCCAGCGAGATGGCATTGTCGAAAAACGCCTTTCCATAAAGTATAGGAAACCTAAAATTCTTACTCCTGTACCTCACAAAGTCCACAATTGGCAATCTAAGCCAATTTTCATCACTTCTCGCATAGGGTGGACCCACTCTGGCGACCTTAGGGAAATCATCCCCAAAGTTGAAACCAAGAAAGCCCTCGTTTCTGGTGATACTCGCCTTAAGGATCGAATCTTAAAGGCTCTTGCTGATGCCGCCGATACTGGCTTAGCCTTGTTTTCATGGAGAAAGATTATTTCTAGCCCCTCCCTTCTCTGGGAGTTTGGATTTCCTTATTTTACCTATCGAACTGATGAATCTCGAGTGACCATTTTGCGTACTGCCCCTTATCCTGGATGGGAAATACACACCAAAGAATGTTTCGCGTTTGAATGTGAACCTTGCCAGCGAGAAGTCCATTGCTTCAAGGCCATGTTTGAAGTACATAGTATGCCTTCTCGCCTCAAACTTTACTTTGTTTCTCTTAAATAACTTTATTCTTTCTTTTTCATTTCTCAGAATTCAGATCAATGTCGCTCTCTCAAAGGCGAGATGCCTTTTCCAATGCTGATGGCCGATGCAAGCGAATTGCCGATGCTAGGCAGGCCGCGCTATCCAAAACTACTGAGAAGGAAATCCCAATCTCCATCCACGGAGATGATGCTGAGGCCATAGCCAGAGAGAAGGCCGCAGGGAAAGCCGTTGCTGAGCCTCCCCACAAGCGCAGTAAATCCAAAAACCCCAACACGGGATGGTAAACTTAACTTGGCGAATGAGGAAGAAGAAGTTGAAGTACATCAAGAACAGGAGCAAGAGCCCCCAACAACCTTTGTCGCCGATACTACTGAACCCATTGAGCCTCGTCAAAGTCCCAATTCTCGCCCTCACATGCGATCCCGCCCTATTGAAGGCATATCTTCTGAACAAACTGAAGAGCCTGCCCCTACTGCTCCACTGAACCCTATGTCGCAAGTTGGCTCCAGGAGGGCTTCTAAATGCCTTCAGATGATGACAGCCTTCTCGAGCTTAGCCGGGAGATTGGCGCCGTACCTGACTTGCCCAATTCTGAACCTCCGATCTAGCAACCAAAGCTACAACATGCTTGGGGGCGGCATTATTCAACGCTCCAGTGTGCCACAAAGGGTCCGAGAGTATGAGGACATGGATGAGGACTATGCTGCTAACGATGCCGACCTCTATCTCAGTGGCGTAAGTCCTCATTCTCGCCGCCCTTACATTTATTCTTTTTCTCGCTATTTTACTAATCATACTTAGTTTCACTTTGAACAGGTTTCAAGCGTTCTTTATGGATTAAGGAATAGATGCCGCCGATTGTCAACAAGCGAGAAATCCCTTAAACAGGCTCGCAATGACAAAGAAAAATACAAGAACAGACTCGTGCAGCAGGAACAAGATGTCACATCTCTTAAAGCTGAGAAAACAAAAGTTGATGAAGCCGTGAAAAACTTTGAACAGACTGAGAAAAAGCTCCGAGGCGAGATGGAAGCTCAAAATCTAGGGTTGGAGGAGTAAAAGCTAGGGATGGATGAGCTTTATAAGTGGGGATCTGAACCCCTCTATAGTGACTTTTGTTGCCTGGGCCACAACTTGGTTTCGTACGAAGAAGACGAGCTTGAAGAGTTGGCTGCTGAGGATCGCCTTCTAGGGAAGCCTGTTTGGGAGGTTCCCGCCATGGCTGAACCAGATGCCCTAACTCTTTGGGCCGATCTCACAAGTGCAAAAGGCAAAGCGCTCAAGAATGCCAAACATGCCGCTGAAGCTGCACTAGATTCAAAGGTGTAAGTGCCCCAATCTGGGTTGTTAATGTTCTGTCAGCCCAAATTAATGATTTATAATCATTTAGGGTCATTTTGGACATTATTTTGACAATTTGAATGAGGAAGAACCTCTTAGGAATAAAAAAATGGGCAAAGACCTCGCTGGAAATTTGTCAGTTCCAATAAAAAAGAATATTGACTATTTAACAAACAACCAAAACTGCAAACGTTGTTTTCGTGGAGCTGGTCAGAAGGAAAAGAGGCTCCTAGCTAAAGTTAGCTTGTCTCTCCCAGGAGGTGAGAAGAGTTGAGAACAAAGTGGCGAACGGGTGCGTAATGCGTGGGAATCTGCCGAACAGTTCGGGCCAAATCCTGAAGAAAGCTAAAAAGCGCTGTTTGATGTCTCTTCTATTACGAAGACCGCCCGGTCACGAAGCTTATCCAGGGGATGTTATTTATTTGCATTCACGACTTTTGGAAAGTGCTGCTAAATTAAGTTCTCATTTAGGTGAAGGAAGTATGACCGCTTTACCAATAGTTGAAACTCCTGCTTTCTGCACAGGACCAGGCACGCTGCTGATCCCATCCGCGCGGATGAGATTGTGCCTACAATCATATCCACGCGAATAAGATTGCACCCCAACCAACCTATAAATACATCCCTTCTCCCTCAGTTTTAACAAGGAAAAAATTCGTAAATCCTACTGTTACTCTGTCAAAATCCCCCCTCAAACAGCCCTTAACACTCTCACCACTCAAATTCCTTACCAAATTAAACACCAAATCCACTTCAAAACCACTTCCAAGCCATTGAAACTCTCAAACCCTAAACACAGACCCAAGAAGCATTGGTAAACCCTCACTCCCCCTACTTGAACATCCTTTACTCATGCATTTCTTTCATGTCTTCATGATGTAAATCTTGTTTACTTTGTTGTTCATCCCCCTTCCCTCCTTGTCCTAAGGATCCAAGAGGATCTCCATGGAGTTCATCTCCATGGACGATTCTCTACAAATGGTCCATATTTTTACTTCCATGTCTCTTTACATTAACTAGTTCTTACTTGTTGCTTGACCTATGATGTGGTCATCTTGGAGTTCATCTCCATAGATGATCACTCCAAATGGTCTAAATTGTTCATTTCCTTGCAAATCCCCCTCCCTAGTCTAAGATGCTCACCTTGGAATTCTTTCCTTGGATGAATATCATATAGACTCACAAATTAGGTCACACAAGATGTATGAGATACACTTGAGTATAGGTCTCAAGGATGGTCCTTCTTGTGACCACCTTAGAGATCTTCCTCTAAAAGTTGATACATCTTGACCTATTCCTTGTTTTATCAAATTTACTTTCATGTCAAAACCCCCTTTCCTTTGCAAATGACATGTTTTCAAGTCCTAATGTACCCCTAGGATGGCTTGATTAAGTGGATTCATCACTTATGACCACTAATCAAAGTCTAGGGAAAAAGAGGACAAAATATGGATGCCAAATTCCAAACACTTCCTTTGTTTTTTGTTTACAGTTACATTTCCAGTTAAGTCCTATAAATCCAGTTAGATTTCTGGAAATTACAGTGACTGATTTGGAAAATGTAAAAAATATTGACACTGCAGGTTAGTCCGCGCGGATAAGATTGCACTACAATCTCATCCATGCGGATGACATTGTCATCTGCAAACAATTTTCCAGTTTCTGTTATTTTCAGTTTAGTCACTGTTTTCAAACTGTTTTTCCAGTTCAGTCCCTTGTATTTCTGTTATTTCCAGAAAACCTCTTTTTTCAAAGTCTTTTTCAAAACACACACACACACACAAAAGTTTCAAGTGAGGAAGACTCGTCATACGAGGCATTCCGGGTGAACGCCAAACGTTCTTTCCGGAGTGTAACGTGACCTCCGAACTCATTTATCTAATTTTGGGCATTTTTCAAAGTTTTGGCCCCTAAACTAAAAACGGCGTGGCGACTCTGTTGATTTTTCAAAGTCCGATAAAGATTTTTCAAACCATAAAAAAAAGCATTGTCGGGCTAGATGTAAGTACCCAAATCCGAATCGTCCAAATCCGTCAGAAAGTTAACCGAAATCCGTTAACTGGCCCGCTCCAGGTTAACCGAAACTCGTTAAACTCCCCGTTGCTGTGCCAACGAGACGTCCCGGGACTGCCCTGTGCATCCCGACGTCGAACCGTACTTAACACGTGTCATCTCACGTAAAAGTATGGCTTTCCCTGAAAAACGCATTTTTCGGCACTTTCCGGGGGCATTTCGGACATTTTCCGGACTGTTATTTTAAAAAAACGGACAAAACCGGGGCCGGGGAACGAACTCCCATAAGGCTGGTGACTCAGAGGGCACGTGGCAGCCATGCCACCTCCCTCTAGTCACCCTTCAATCACAAATCAAGGCCAAAAGACCAAAATGCCCCTGATTTGCAAGCCAAGTCCGGCCGGACTCCCTGTGCACATTTTCTGAAATTGCCAGCAAGTCCTTCAAATTCTCAAAATACCACAAAACCCCCTGGATTCAGGCAAAGTCCGTCCGGACTCCTACTGCATTTTTCACCTATAAATAGAAATGGCTGTCAAAGCCAAAAGGAGAACTTTTTTTACACCAAAAATTCACCACCCCCTCGGCCCAACTGGTTTACACCCCTTCCGAGCTTCCGTTCTGTCTCGATTCGCGTGAAACCTTCGTATTTCGATCAAATACGCACCCTACTCCTTCGAAACAACCTTTCGAATCACTTTCCGTGTCCCGTACACACCTCCCGAGCCAAAGGAGTCGACCCTAGCCATAGGTATAACTCCCTCTCTCTAAATCTCTCGTTTCGTCTCGGTTTACGCGCCAGTCGCTACAACCGTTTCGAACAACATTATCAAGATGTAGACGCCTCCGTCTAACGGGGTCCGATACGTTTTAGCCCCTCGATCCTCTTCTCTTTCCGTAAGAGAAGTAATCACGGGTTAAAACGGCGTTCCGACCCCGTTCCGTTTACTTTCTGTCATTTACCAATTCCGGATCGATCGATCCGTTGATCGTTATTTAATTTCCGCCATTTACAATTCCGAGCCGTTTGGCCTCGTTGATCGTCATTTACAATTCCGAGCCGATTGGCCTCGTTGATCGTCATTTACGATTCCGGATCGTTTGATTCCGTTGACACTGCTTTAAATACTGTCATTTACAAAGTCCGACCCGTTTGGATCGTGATAGTATTTACTTTTCAAAGTCCGAATCGCAACCCGATTCGTTGATCGCATATCATTTAAAACGCATTTTTCCCGTAAAAATCGTTAACAATGTAATGCCCGGTTCAAAACCGGAGTTCGTCCGTCGAACTCTCTTTCAAAACGCGCGAAATGACGTTCGGCCTCCGAATGCTCATCTTCAAACTAAAAGCCGCCATTTGACACTTAAAATCATTTAATACGCATTTTTCCCGTAAAAATCGTTAACAATGACATTCCCGGTTCAAAAAACCGGAGTTCGACCTTCGAACTCCTTTTCAAACTCAAAATCGACGTTTGCCACGCAAACGCTCATTTCAAACTCAAAATTGACGTTTGCCACGCAAACGCTCATTTCAACTCAAAACCGACGTTTGTCATTCAAACGCTCGTCTTTTCAAACAAAGTCACCTAATCAACGTTTGACATTCAAACCAAGATTAAGCTTGTCATTCAAGCCCCCCATTTCAAAAGACACACACACACACACACACACACGTTTTCGAGAAAGGTAGAAAGACTCGTCATGCGAGGCGTTTCGGGCGATCTCGTCATACTCTACCCGAAACGTAACTTGACCTCCGAACCTAACAATCTCTGGTACTAAAAGCTTTTTACTCGTTTTTGCTGCCAATAAAAATGATCCCCGTTTTCAAAGCCTTTTCCTAAGTTTTTGCTACCAATAAAAACGACACCATTTTCAATAGCCGTTTCTCAACGTTTGGGCTCAAAATACAAAAACCGCGTGGCGACTCCTCATTTTTTTCCTTCCCATGAAGCGAGGTCTCAGACACCAACCCCCCGCGAAAGACAACCGCGTTTCGCGCCCGCGCAAAATCCCGGGTAATTTCAGTTGGCGACTCCGCTGGGGACGAGATACTTTTTTCAAAACTACCGTTGTTTTCTAAAAAGCCTTCCGTGGGTCAAACTTTCGTTTACCCTTCCTCGTTTTCGTGTGTGTGTGAGTTCCTTTAAACCTCGAACGGTTTTTTCAAAGGCATTACATTGTCAACTTTTCAAAATCATACCATGTTTGTGCATCCCCATTCATGTTTGATTTTCATGTCAGTCTTTGAACCGTGCATCATAAATTCTTTAAGACACATTCTCGAAAAAAATCTCTGTTTTACTCGTAAAAGGAATTTTAATGACCGCACACTACGCGCACTTGCCGCCTCTAACACCGCACTTCACGTGTACTTGCCGCCTCGGTACACCGCACACTACAACCCCTAACCCGGGATGGCCTTATCGCTTGCACTTCGATTGGTCTCGCGTACACCTTTCGGGGGCGCACGGGGTCGTCCCAAACATCTCATCCTAGCCCGTGTAAGCCATGCACTCTTTGTGTCACACTTTGTCCAAGACCCCGGTTGGTTTTTGGCTTAGCTCGTGTCATAAAGCCTAGTGTATGTTTTTTACGCCGGGCCCCGCTCCGAGTCAAGCTCGAGAGTTTGAGACCAAAGGTCGTTCCCGACCCGAAGTCTTGAGCATTTCAGCCTTGACTTTGACGCGGAGCTCTGCCGAAAAATATACCCGAAGGTTCAATGTGACGCCTTGTCACCAAACCTCGCCGTATGTATCGTGCCCCACAACTTGGCCAATGCTAAAAGCTAAGGTCTCTCGCACAAGCGAGTCAGGAGAGGTCATGCCCAAATTTTGGCACGATCCCCGCCTTAACTTAAGGACGTTGACTTCGACTGTGGCCCGTACGTCACACACGTTGAAAGTTTGCGTGATCAGCTAGCCTTAAGTTCAGTTTTTCCTTTGTCGGTGGAACTCGCTTGCCTTATCAGACCTCGCTCGGGATAGTCCGTCCTGAGAAAGATGATCTACAATGGAAACGAGGGGCTTATAAGCGTAGTGACGAGATCCACTGATTAGAGCTCTAAGATTAGTTGCGAAAAAGAAGACTCGCTCTTTTCCAACCGATTAGGACTACGAGAAAACGCGCTTTAAGTAAACATTAATCGGTAATCGCACATTGCACAAGCCCGAAAACCTTGAGCCAAATCCCCTTTTCCGAAGCCTAAACCCTTGCTTTCGTTCCACCGCAATGAGCGTAAAGTGGTTCGATTTCCGGGTCGGCCGCCTTGCCGGGATCACGATAACGGCGTCGAGACGGTTCTTCGGTTCCCTCGGTTCCCTCAGAATTTCCGATATGTCTAGCTCACCGAGAAATCGTGACGGGAAGGACCCCGCCACCGGTAATGTATATGACATTGGAAGAAGCCATCCGGGCTTGTGAGGTTCATAAGAGGCGTAAAGAAGATCAATTTCGTGGTACAGCCTTTCCGAATGAGCGTGGTATAGCAAACTATCCCCCGGTCCGACGATACTTTTGTCCCGGTCGAGGATGACGATTCCCCAAAACCAGTTCACCAAACCTTCAACCTGGTTCCTCCCCGCCAACTTACGGGATGCCTTCCAACCAAGGAAATAGCCGACCTAGGCTCCATGTTGCCACCTCTCGTGGCAACCCCGTCATTTTTGGCCCCAGTGCTACTCCTATCACTCAATATCACCAGCGCACCGGCTGACCATCTCAGGATGCCAATATCCCTCAATACCCTCCCGCTTCGTCCCGTTGCCTATACACGAATCCCTAAACACCGGGACAAACCCCGATACAGCTCGTAAAAGGCTCCCATATATCCACATATATCAAGCCTTCCACCTCCAATCACTACGGCTCACGTGGTAGCACCCGGCGCCGAGCCTCACATCCCACCACCGGACCCAACCTTAGCCTGGATGGTCGAGCGGATGAAAGACTCCGAAAGCCACCATGAGCAGCCTCAAAGCAGAAACGCTCAAATCCACGTATCCGAGAATGGTCACGCCTCTCCCACGCCAAGTTCGTAATGCCGGAGATGGACCAATTCGACGGAACCGAATGTCCTCAAATGCACGTCGACACCTACGTTCTCGGCATGAGAGCAAAAGGAGCAACCCTCCAAAGAAATGGCCGACCACTTCCAAAGCATACGCTCAAATGTTCAGCGTTACGATGGTTTCGAGGGTCAAGCTCGCGGATCGCCACACTGGGAACAGATTAGTAACATCTTCCCCGGAACGGTACAGATCCAACTTAGAGTGGGAAACAAGTCGTGAGGACTTAATCACCACCGAGCGTAAAGCGTATGAAAGTGTTGGGGAATTCTACAAGAGGTGGAGCCGGAAACTCTCCGAGATCATGGAGCCACTCTCCAAAGACGAACAGATGCGGATCTTCAAGTCCCGCTTAAGACCGTCCATCGAACTCTCATCGGCCACAATTTCTTCCCGCATCTCCGGCCATGGTCAATGCCGGCTCACAGCTTCGAGAAGGATCTCAAGGAAAAGTTGGCTACCGCACAGCCCATACGTATACCGCTCGCCAGCTTGCATTCAATCCCGCACCAGCCCCCGGCAAAGGGAAAGATACGTCCGTCAACTACGTCCATCGTGGACAACAATCGGGTAACAGAAACCCGGTCCCACAAAGCAACAATTCTACTCGGAAAGCAGACTGCCGTACACTTCGACAAGTTAGACATGCCACTGAGCAAGATGCTGGAAGGGTTAATCAAGGAGGGTCTCCTTAAACCCGTTGCCAATTACAAACCCAAGAATCCTGTAGCCAATGCGGACAAGAGCAAATACTGCGCCTTCCATCAGTATCACGTCCATACCACTGACAACTGTTTGGGGTTACGATACGAAATCCAGAACCTGATAGAAGAAGGCAAGTTGGAGCGTCCCCGTGGGCCCAATACAGTCGGAAACCCTTTTCCGAACAATAACAGCGTGAATTCCATTGAGTGGGTGCCCAAGAAGAGTGCCACGGAACCAGTTTCTCCGCCTCTTTCAGCTGGATCCTCCTCTAATGTCCACATCAGCTACGATGTTTGTGACTGCTCCGCCTGCCTGGAGTACGAGTCCCGAGAAATTGTTCGGAGCAATCCTCCGATAAAACAAAAGAAGAAATCCTCTCAACAGCAACTGAGAGAAAGATACGAAGCTGGGGATACCAGTGTAGGTACACTTGGAGAACCTTCCGGGAGGTTCGACTACTACGTGCTGTACTCCAGCCAGTCCTCCTTGCCTCCAGGCCATGCTGCTTTAGAGCAAACAGGGGTGGGAAAGCCGAAAAGTCCCGCTGAAACCAGAATTCAGACCCTGGGACACCGGAATGCCTCAGATCTTGGTAATCTTCTTGCGCCGGTCGAAGCCTAACCCCCCGCGGGATCAGCCAAGATTCAATTTGTCCAGCTTCCGAGCTCGGACCGGTAAAGGAAGATCAAGGTCAGCTTGGCAATCGCACTCGATCAATGTGCTAACCAAGGGCGGCAACCGCCACAAACAACCTCAACACACTCCAGAGGTTCCAGCAAAGGCTTTACCTCGCAAGAGGAAGACAGGGAACGGATGGCTGGATGACTCTCCTTCTACGGATAGAGACGAGATCTACGACTCCCGTTTGTATGGCAGTATGATCACGTTCTGTGATGAAGACCTACCGAGAGATGCCTCGGGGCACAACGAAGCTCTGTACATCACTCTCAAACTCAACACCATATCACTCCCCAGAGTATTGGTAGATAACGGGTCAGCCGTTAATGTTCTCCCTCTCAGCATGATGCGAGCCCTCCGTATCAATGAAAGCCACCTGATTCCGTCAGCTCGGACTATCAAGGCCTACGACAGCTCGTCTCGTCCCATCCTGGGGACGGTGACTCTGGAACTCTGGTTCGAAACCCAAATGGTGCCAGCAAAATTCCATGTGATGGACATTCCATCCGAGTTCACAGCTCTTTTGGGACGCCCTTGGCTACACCACATGAAAGCCATAGCTTCCACTCTCCATCAGTGTGTTAAGTTCATTAACCGGCAGGGAGATCTCGAAGTCATCCGAGGGGATAGTTTCCTCATAGGAAATGAAGCCGAGACAGTAGCCAAGCGTGTCCGCACTCAGGCACCGGGGTTACCTCCTTCGAATCAACCAAGGGACTATCGGGGCAAATCTCATCAGAATCCCTCAGAGTCCGGAGATGCTAACTATGTAAACGTACTCGAGCAGGCAGACCCTGAAGCAGTCCGATACATCAAGTTCAACTGTCGTTTCCAACATTTGGAGGCAGATTGGAAGGAAACGCTGTCCTACGAGAGGGATTCCCCGCTAATCCTTTCCTCTCAAGCATGGGGTACGAGATTTTCCTAGCTGCTCCAGCAACGCAACCGGACGCAATACGTCCCTACACCTGGATTGAGCGATCAGACGATGATGAATCAGGACTCTCCGGAGTCGAGGACGCGGCAGACCCGCGGGCAGACCTCTGCATTCACATGCTCAGTTTTGAGGACGGAACTCCTTCCGATCAGGTCACCTACGACCGAGGTTCCAATACCATGGAAATTGTCAAGCTCAACGTCCAGTACAGATAGCTATCCAACAATTGGAAGTTACTGGTTGACACGACGAAGAATCCCTCCGATCAAGTGACTGACGACGACTTCGTCAACATCATCTATTCCAGATATCCCGATGATACCAAGGATCCGGTCCTTATCGTCAGATTCTGCAATACCAAAGTCACCCTCGACGATTGCCTGCTCATGGTAAACGAGGCCCTGGCCAAGCGAGCTCGAGCTCATCACTACTTCCGAGTACTCACCCAGTGGCAACCGGCCCGTGCCGTCGGTCAAGCTTATACCCTCAAGCGCTGCGAAGGCCAAGGGCAACAGGCGAAGGAGACCAACCTCCTCACCCTGCTACGAGTCGAGATCAACCTCGGGAACGCTTCCAAGCAGCCACCCCGAAACATCATGCGTGAAAGTCTTCCCCGCAAGGCCCGACATAGGAAATGACCACCTCGGCATCAACATGCTCCGGTTCGATTCTGCTCCCGGCCGTCACGGCCTCGGATTCGAGACATCCCGCCGATCGCTAGCCCTGATAGACTTGGCGATCGAGCGAGATCACGAGACTGTCAACATTGCAGAATTCAACACCCCCGTGGGGTCAATCAAGCAGATATGGGCAAACTTCTTGGTAACCGAGATCAAGGAAGGCCGCATGGAATGTCCCAGTCCGACTTCCTTCGTCAACGTAATCCAAGTGTTTCCGCCATTCGGCGATTTGAATGTAATCACGGTTCTGGACACTAGCCAGATGAGCACACCTACGGAGACTGCTTAGCTCTCGCAAGGAAAGCCCTCATGGAACTAGCCGCTCAAGAAAGTCGTCTTTGGGACGAAGACCAAGCTCGAAAGACCTACATGGACCAAGCCCTTAAAGTGTCACAGGCAGCTTCAGACAGAAAGCTAGAGGCCACTCTAGACCAGTTCGACCTCAAGAGTTTTGCTCATGGCAACTTCCCGGACTACCGTCTGTTCTCATCCAACCCCCTCTGCCACACAAGGGCGGTCAACGGTCCCGATGACCTAGGAGATGGAACGACACAGCAGAACGAATCCCAGCGCTTACCTTCCCGGGGAAAGCAAGTTCTCTGTGAAAGCGACGACGAAGACGATGAAACCATTCTCTTCCAAGCCGGGCATGAAGTCAACAAAACCGGACTCCCAAGGGTCCTGGGAGGATGGGAACGGATCATTTCCGCACTCAAATTGAAAGGCCAACTCAGGGAGGAAGGTCTATTTAAAAACAAAAGGAAGATGGAAATTCGTCTCGAGCAACTACTCAGGGAAATTCCACAGTCTATGGCTTTCGTTTACAGAAACGATCAACTGGGACAGCAACCAGTCACATGGGCAGATGTTCGGGAAGCCGTGTACTCACCTTCTGACATACCCGCCACTCAGATAAAACAGAGGAGAAAACTCTCCCCGATGGAGGTTTACCTAGACTGCCGCACGCAGTTCAAAGAAGCACTGGCTATTCTCACATGGGAAGAAACGCAGGCACTAACTCTCGACGCAGGCTCCGCTGCAAGAAGGTTGATTTGGGCCCAGAGCGGAGGAAAACTAGCAAACCACGAGTATCGCCAGACCCAACTCTAGAATGCCCTGAGTATGCTCAGCAAGAAGGAAAGGAACGCGATATATAGTGAAGAGATCAAGGAGACCGTTCGCTTAAGCCGAGAACTCTCCAACCTCCCCCGGAGGGTCAGCAACGCACAGTTCAGTTCAGGCAACCACTGTTGTGCACTGACGTTCAAACAGCTACGTCAAACTGTAGGCTACCTCCCCGCAGAGGCATCCAAGCCAGTATCCTGGGACAGAATCCGTCAAGCTGCCGAGCTCCCGAGAATTCGTCCACCATCAATGAGTTGAGGGAAGATATATGGCCCTATGCTATGAGGAATCCTCCTCTAACTATGGCTCAACTCAGAGCAGCCTGTTCAGAAGGGACCAAACCCGATGTCAGCGTTCTAACCCGATCGGGTCAAATCCATGCATTACCACCTAAGGCCACCAGAAAGCCGACGGAGCCAGAATTGCAATCCGGCCAGCCCGAAGACGCAAATTCTTTGAAAGAGGACCCGATCCTCACACAGCTCAAGCAGACTCAGGCGAACATTTCCCTTTGGTCTCTGCTCACCTCCTCTTATCCTCACAAGCTCAAGCTAGAGGAAAGCCTGGCCCGTACCATGGTCCCCGTGGACGCAACCCCAGATGAAGTCATTCAGATGATCGGCAACATCCACTATGGCAATATTATTACCTTCACAGATTTGGACCTTCCAAAATTTGGGGCTGATCACAATGAGCCACTCTACATCACAGTCCAGCTGGACGAGCGTCGCCTTCCCCGCGTGTTGGTAGACGGAGGTTCTGGAATGAATGTCTTGCCCGCCAAGATGATGGACCTGCTTGACATCAAGCCCACAGATCTTAAGCCTTCAGTCCACACTGTCAAGGCCTATGACTCTACTTCCCGTACAGTTCTCGGGGTTGCTACTCTTAACATCTGGTTCGGCAAGCGGATGATCCCCACCGAATTCCAAGTGTTGGACATTCCAATCACTTTCACAGCCATTCTGGGGCATCCCTGGCTGCATCAAATCAATGGCGTGGCATCCACCCTTCATCAGTGCCTTAAGTTCATGCAAGACAATGAGCTAACCACAGTCTACGGTGACAGCGTCACCACCGAGGGGACCAGCACCAACGACATTCCAGTGTTAGAAATCAAGCATAATGACGACATGCCATTAACTGGATTCACTCTGGAGACCTCCAAGATCCAAATATGCAACGTGGACCTTCCACTGTCTCACGACCAGATTCCTCCTGCCATGAGGATGATGAAACTCATGAACTTCATCCCAGGACTGGGGCTTGGCAAAAGGTTGCAAGGCCAACACCAAGTCATTGAAGTCAAGGACCACACCACGGTCCAGGGGCTTGGCTACGTGCCAACACCGGCTGATATCAAGGAAGACAAAAGGCTCGCCCGCACCAAGGCGACGGCCCGTAAAGGGGAACCTCCGACGGCACGCCCAATCTTCGACCTTACAGCTTTGACCTCGCTCATTACTTCACCAAGGGAACCGACAGTAGCGAGGGGACCGACAAGGGAACCGACGTAGAACCGAGGGGGACCGATAAGGGAACCGACAGCGAACCGAGGCGACCGACAATAAACCGACAGCGGGGAATCGAGGGGACCGGCAGTGGAACTGATGAAGATGAGAAAGAAGCAGGGGATAGTCGACGTAGACTACAGGAAGAATGGAACAGCTAGCACGGGACCTCAAGCGTTTGAGAGGACTCAAAGCAAATCCGATAAGGAGCGTTCCTCAACATCACGGCTCTACTGGACCAGCTGCCACCACAGTCCGGCATGAGTACACATTCAAGGGAATCCCGAGACTTGGAGGAGCAACTCAAGGTACTCTCCATGGGAAGCAGTTGTTCGGATCGGCCGCCGAGGCCACATTCGAGACAAGTAAGTCCAAAGTAGAAGGAACCAGAGTTCATAGAAGACGCTCTCGGTGGACCGGCTCTACGAGTCTTTTTGAAGAAGTCATGGAGTTGCCCAACTTGATCGACGGGGCTTCGACAACCGCATGATCGCCATGATTGGGACGGCGAAGCCAAGCCTCTCGATCCCCGCACCCTACTCAAGCATCCAGCAATGCCACTAAAGAATTGGGTAACTTTCACCGGACCAAGGGCAAGCCGGGCGAACCGGAAGACAAGGCGGGCCCGCACCCACATCTCCCTAAACCCGGTCTCAAACCCTTTGAGTCGGTCCTTGTCGAGTCCTAGTCCTCGAGTCATCCAACGGCCTTACGGAGGACTATAATGTTGTAGCCAATCATGTATTCCCGTTCTTGTTTAATGAAAAGTCGACCTTTCGGAGTATCCTCTCATTGCCACTTTAACAACCGATAAGTTAACAAACAACTTAAAAGACGTTAATAATTCAATTGATAAAGAAGCGAGACACATTAAATGAACAATACATTAAAGAAGTTCTCGAGCGTGTAGTTGACCAAGAGGACAACCGGGCCCAAGCCGCCGAAGAGGTTATGACCAAAGTGAACACAGGGTCGGTGCAAGAGCCTAAAGAGACACAAGTGTGCAGTTTCTTCGCCGATGCGAGAAAAGGAAGCCACGATAAGCCTCCTCGGGAGTATGTTGACGTGTTCGCCTGGTCATACCGGGACATGCCGAGGACTCGATCCCTCAATTGTGGAGCACAGAATTCCCTGGATCCCGAATCCAACTCATCAAACCGAAGGCTGCGCAAGATCAAGCCCAGTGGTCCTTGCAAGTTAAAGAAGAAATTGAGAAAATGCTCCGAGTTGGTTTCATCAGAGTGATTGAGTACCCGACTTGGCTCTCCAACATCGTGATGGTCACCAAGGCCAACGGAAAGGTCGAATCTTTGCGTGGATTTCCGGGATCTCAACAAGGCCGCCCTAAAGATGATTTCCCCTTTGCCTAACATCGACATGCTTTGGTCGACACCACGGCAAATTTCGAAGTAAAGTCCTTCGTGGACGGGTTATTTGGATACAACCGAGATCAAAATGTCCGAGGAGGATCAAGCCAAGGCTGCTTCACCACTCCATGGGGGACATGCGTTACACGGTCATGCCGTTCGGTGCGAAGAACACGGGGCTACTTACCGGCGGGCTGCAACAGCCCTCTTCCATGACATGATTCACAAGGAAATCGAAGTATACGTCGACGACATGATCATCCACTCCAAGGGATCGGACATGCGGCACATGACAGATCCGAGGAAGTTCTTCAACAGACTCGAAAGCACTCCATGAGGCTAAACCCGGCAAAGTGCACCTTCGGCGTCAAGAGCGGCAAGGTACTTGGGGTACATAGTTA
This sequence comes from Adenophora triphylla var. japonica, assembly GCA_022495995.1. NCBI lineage: Eukaryota > Viridiplantae > Streptophyta > Magnoliopsida > Asterales > Campanulaceae > Adenophora > Adenophora triphylla. Next base: position 632,477 of record JAFEMH010000647.1, read on the forward strand.
CGTGAAAGAGGTATCGAAGCCGATCCCAGAAAATCAAGGCCATCATCGACATGAAGCCGCCTCAAACCCCGACGTAAGTAAAGAGCTTCATGGGAAGACTTCAGTACATCGGTCGCTTCATCAACCGGTTGACATCTCTCTGCGAGCCCATGTTCAAACCGATGAAAAGAATGCCGACATCAAATGAGACTCCGAGTGCCAAATAGCTTTTGAGAAGATCAAGACCTACTTGGTTAATCCCCCAGTCTGTGCTCCGCCACATGAAGACAAGCCACTACCTCCTGTATCGACAGTGCAGACACGTCAATCGGAGCAATGCCGGCACAAGAGCGTAAAAGATTCCAAGGTTGAGCATGCAATCTACTTCGTAAGCCGAAAGCTTCAAGGAAGTGAACTCGGCTACTCAAAGATCGTGAGAAAACTTGTACCGCCTTGGTATGGGTAGTCGGGAAGCGAAACACTACATGCGGTCGCATTCGGTGCTCCTGGTCTCCAAAGTGGACCCCGTCCGATATCTCTTTGACAAGCCATCCTGTCAATGCGGCTAGCCAAGTGGTCATTCTTCCCGGCCGAGTTCGACATCAAGTACATAGTCGGAAAATCAATAAAGGGTAGAGTCATGGCGGAACCCGGTGGCCGACTTCCCAGCGTGAACCTAAGGGTCCCGATCCGCAATTTCCGGATGACGAGAATCTTTTCACTTGACGGCGCAAACCGGCGGCAACTCTTCTTCGATGGGGCAGCCAACAAGAAGGGAATGGCATTGGAATGCTCCTTGTCGATCCCAAGGACGAGCATACTCCCATATCCATCAAGCCTGAATTTTGAAGCAACCAACAATGCGGCGGAATACGAAGCTTCGTGCGGCAAGTTTGGAAGCCGCCCTCGAGCGCAACATCTCGAGTTGGATGTATATGGAGACTCGCATTGATCATCAATCAAGTGTCCAACAAATGGAAGACGGTAGATTCGGCCTTCGAAGTACCACGCGTACATGGAAGAGCTCATTGCTCGGTTCAAGGACATCTCTTTTCACTATTTGCCAAGAGACAGGAACCGCTCGCGGATGCCCTGGCAACCCTCGCCTCTCTTGTCGAAATTCCCGATGGGAAAGCGGTAAAACCCCTCGGAATAGGCGGACGGGAAACACCCGCCTATTCTTTGTGAGATCGAAAAAGAAAAAGAAACGATCGACGAACCCTGGTACAATCAGATTTACCAGTACCTCCAAAGCGGAGAAGCTGCCTTCACAAATGAAGATGGAAAATACAAAGAAGGGATCAAAGCCAAAAACATGATGGCATTAAAACGCCTGCCATCCCATTTCGTCATTCTGGGGGGTATGTTGTACAAGAAGCGCCACCAAGGGCCACTCCTTCGGTGTGTAAACAAAGAAAAAGCCAGCGAGCTGATGAACGAAGTTCACAACGAAACCTGCGGTCCGCACATGAACGCCCGAGCATTGACACAGATCATTCTCCGTATGGGATACTATTGGATATCAATGGAAACAGGGCGCATCCGGTTCGTCAGAAGGCTGCGACAAATGTCAACGGTTCTCCAACCTCAATCACATCCCACCTCATGAACTCTATTGCATGACTACGCCATGGCCTTTCGCCACATGGGGAATCGACGTCATCGGCAAGATCACTCCTCCAGCGAGCAATGGTCACGAGTTCATTTTAGTCGCAGTTGACTACTTCACCAAATGGGTAGAAGCCAGATCGTACAAGGTACTGAATTCTAAGAAGGTGGCCGAGTTCATCCAAGAGAACATCATGTGCCGATACGGAGTACCCAAATTAAAAGCCATGGAAAACGGGATCAATGAAGTCGAATGGCTACAGAGCCGTCACGATGAACTTGCTCTACTCGACGAGCGCAGATTGAAAGCCATGGAACATACTCGAGCCTACCAAAGCAGAATGGCACGAGCATTCGACAAGAAAGTCAAGATCCGAGACATCAGAGAAGGCGACTTGGTGCTAAAGGAAAAGCCTCCTACGCAGACCAATCCCCTCAGAAAGTGGGAGCCTACCTGGATAGGACCGTTCGTGGTACAAAGAATCTTCTCCGGAGGAGCCATGAAGCTAGCAGACTTGGACGGAAACCCTTTCGTTAACCCCGTGAACGGAAGCAAGCTCCGCAGATACTTCGTTTGAGGAAGAGCATGAGTCAACTCACCTTCCCCATACACCGTCCCCTCAGTAAAATTAAAGTGCTAAAAGAGTAATACCCAACTGGATACATTCCCGCTAATGATCCAGGTAAAAAACAGGGTCGCACTTCTTTTGTCTTTGTTTTTCTCAAATTCACCTAAAGTGTCGAACTACAGTGACCTGAGCCCCTTAGTCCAATTGTAAAAGGGGAACGTAGGCAGCCATCATTGGTTCGGTCTAAAAAAAATAAATAAAATACAATAAGCATCAATTGCTTGTGTTTCGAAAAACTCTTTTCATTTAACCTACAAATTCATAACGGTTAAAACATTCTTTGATAAGTTCAAGCACGGTCAACTCTTGACTCCCTACACACTAGCAAAACTACAATAAAACATTAATCAATTAATGTGTCTGCAATGACAATGGGTGGATACTCTGGACAGCAAGGTAAACCTAGTTTCCCGTACTAGGTCCTTCATCCTTCTTCCCCTTCCCTTTCCCCCGGCGAGTGTTCTTCACCTTCGCAGGAAATATTCCGTAGGCCTTCTACCCGGCTCGGGGACTCTTCCCGACGCCTCCGTCAAGCCTCGTGGCCGTCAACGCAGCCTCTTTCTAGTTCTCGTCTCGAGCCGCCTTGCTTCGAGCCATCATAACAAGCTTTGATTGGCCTCCCCGATCAGCCGCTTGTCTCATAATCAGCCTATGGCATCGCGCACGATTCCCGTGGTTAGCCCTTGCTTGTCCTCCTCAAGGTCGAGCCGTCTGTGTGATCGGCACCCAACAGCTCACTCCGTCTCCACAAGATAGCCATCTCGTGTCTCCCTATACACTCTTCGTACCGGTTCGTATCTTTGCGTCGACAGCGAACGGTGCCCTCTCTCCGGTGAAAGAGAACCCCGGGCAGAAAGTGACGCGTATTGCCACCACCGGGTGATCGGCAAGAATGACGTCGAAGGATCTTCCATCCGCAGAGATCCCACCTCAAAGGTAGCAGCATAACTCGGATCAGTCAATGGCACCTGCTCCACCCTCTTGCTGTCGCAGAACCAATGATGGAATATAGAAAGACGTCACGAGAGCGCCCGGCACTCTGACAACCAATGCACCCTCCCGAGCGGTCCTACAAGTCTCAGTAACTTCCAATGGGGAACCCACCATCGCAAGTGATGCGTGCAAAGTTCTGGCCATCCGTAGCTCCAGCTCACCTGATCGCCCCTATCACCGTAGAGGACGTCGCGAGAAATACCAAGCGTCACAAGACATTGGCACCTCGTGCATCATCTGCAGCCTCTCTCCTCAACCACACGTGTAAGCATGGCGGGGACTCCCTACCCACATGTATCGGCTAATGGCCGCCATCCGACTCCTATGCCCCAGAACGTCTCGCCCAGAGACCAGGCGGCACGATGTCTCCCGCTTCCTAAGCGGCATCGCCTCACCAAGGTCCAAAAGTACATCGTGATGGCACACACCTGCAGACGTGAATGTGAACAGGAGTAGCAATCGCGCACAGAGCAAACGCGCCCCACGAAAAGATGCTCCTCAACTCCGCAAATCTTTCTGGGCGGCCCCGAAATGTCAACGTAATCGGTATCTCCGTATCGGCATCCCGTATGCTTCTCCGCCCGAGATACCAAACAAAGACATTAGCTTCTCAACAAAGGGCCATGCCACCAAGATATGGAAGAACTAGCTGCTCCGTCTCAGTCCTCCTGCATGGCCCGGCAATCTTCAAACGTAGGAGTGACTTCGTTGTACGAAAAGCCGTACACATTCCTCCGTACGTCCTGCAACCGAGACGCGACTCTCAAAAGATCCCAATCGGCATGAGCTCCTTCAAAGCCCAAACAGATTTAATTCCGTAATGTGCCTTCGAAAAACCCTTTGTTCCCGCCTTCTTGTGTGGTTCCGTACCCACGACTGAAAGTTGTCCAAATATCGCTCTTGCATCCGAGACGGTAACTTGGGAAAGGGAGCCATGAAAAATGAAAGGAACCTTGGAAGTTTGAGAGAATTCAGCCAGAATGATCAAAAACTAATATCAGTATCCCCTCCGCCCCGGGCTCGTGCAACAGTGCAAATAATTAATAATTAGTGCATACATGCTTAATTTTTGACCCGTTCAATTTTTAGTGCATTCCTCATTTTATTTATTTTTGATTAACCTACTTCCTTATTTGCCAAAAATAATAGAAGGTGATCACGTAATAAATATGCGAAGTGGCATGTGTTCCGCCCACGGGCGCCTTTTTGCAAATACGCTTCAAATCAAATTTGTTCCCGACAAATACATGCATTTTGTCTAAACAAAGCAATAAAGAAAGAAAGCAAGAAAATAGGACTACTCGAGTCCTCGCTCGTCATTCGTGCACTCAACGCACCGCTCCGCCGCCGCCGGATCCGTCGCAAACAGAACTCGCCAAATTCCTCCAAATGAATAGGCGAAAGGCCTCCTCGGAGTACGCGAACTCGAGGACTCCTCTCGCGCCCGAGCGCAGAAGAAGGAGCTCCAAATCCAGCCGTTCCGCCCGCGAACCGGCCGAACCCCGTGAAAAGTCCTCCCCACCGCCCGGTGGGAGCAGGCGTAATCTCTCGGCCTAGACGGCCCCCGATCACGGACGCCCTCGCTCCTCCGGGAACCGCACCGCATGAACTCCACGAGTCTCCTAGCGTAGGCGACCACTCCGTCCACCAGCCTCATGGCGTCATTGTACATACGGCCAAACACTCGCGAACCAGAAAGACATCGTAAGACAAGCGTAGTACGTATGCAACATTTGCGTAATACTACTATCAAATGCGTAAAATCAAAAGATGCTCACCGAAGCATTGGGGTCAGCCTCAGACGTGGTCTCGGCTCGCCCGAAAGCGGGATCACAAGTCGCCTACGCGAACCATCCAGCCCTCGTACGCGCCTAGCTCGCGGACCGGAAAATCTCGAGGACCTCCAGGACCTCGCCTCTCTATGCTGCACTCGCGGGCTCCTCAGCCTCATCCTCAAGAAAACATCATAGGCGGCCCCCGCTATGATGTACTTCTGAGAAGTATACGCCCGTATGTACCCTCCAGCTCATCCATCGGCATCTCCCTGGATGCCGCATGTACATCGGAGGATCCACCGGCACCAAGGGAAGAGACCCCGCCTATGCCGACGAGTCACCCTCTCCCCTGCATACATGGCGTCACAATGAAGTCCCACCAGAGCTTCCTCCGCCGTGTAGTCTCGCTAGTAATCTGGAACAAATGACGGCGTCAAGCAACCTACTCCACTGTGTCACTGGATCCTCTCGTAGAACTCCCGGTTCAAGGCTCGAGACACCTCTCGTATGACACTCGAGTGCCAACTCTCGAAGAGACCGCCCTCTTCTTTCTTTCTTCGCCAAACTAGCATGGCAGGGAACAGGGTCGGTACGGCTCCTTGATGTCCCAATCTCGCGGACCGAACACCTCATAACACCGCACCTACCAAGAGAATGGAAAGTTATATCGCCTACAAAGCGTATACATACGAGTACATAAAAGAGGCAAGGAAGAGAAAAGTACGTAAACTTACATCCAAGACAGCGTGAAGGGCCTAAAGGAGTGCTCCTCTCCCCACGAGAACCCGTCCAGTGGAATGGTAGAGCTCGGCCACCCAGCCTCCCCCACGCGAACCCCTCACGGCATCCAAGTCTATCAACGACCCGAGCAAAGGGAAGTGACAGGACGTGTCGTAAGTCGGAAATAAAGTCGCCGACAAGAAACCAAAGGAACCCTCGAGCCAGTGCTCCGCGGTCATCCTCAAGGATCCACCAGATAAGCGACGACACCCGCCTCCGCATGCCTCTCCATCGGCCTGTACCGAATGCCTAAGCCCCCGGCATCGGTAATATCAAAACCCGCAGCCTGCACAACCGCTCCGGGTGTAACTATCAACCCACACCCGCCGTGTTGCCATAAGTCGGCAACCTGGGCATAGCGGCAAAGTCTGTGGGAGTCACCGTCGCCTCCCCCCATCTGAAATGGAAAGTGTGGGTCGTATCCCACCAATACTCGCTCAGAGCAACATACATGGACCTGGCCCTCGGCGTATCAGCGGTCGCAGCCACAGCACTGATGAACCCAGCCAACCCGGAGTCAAGCACCAGCTGCCGCGGACTCCTCTCTCCCTCTCGAGCCACGTCCGGGATAATGTCCCACAATGCTCGCACCGCCTCAAAGGCACCCCGACTCTTCTGGTTATGGGTATTAACCGTCCCCGTCCCCGCAGACAAACAAAGACGTAAGCAACGTCAACAGAATGCACCAACGCATGTCAAAAGGGATGCAATGCAGATACGGTTCTCATTCATTTCCTACGTATATTCAAATCATTTCGAAAACTCCGTCGAATCCGGAACTTTCAAAACATTTCGAAAACTCCGTCGAATCCGGAACTTTCAAATCATTTCGAAAACTCCGTCGAATCCGGAACTTTCAAAACATTTCGAAAACTCCGTCGAATCTGGAACTTTCAAAACATTTCGAAAACTCCGTCGAATCCGGAACTTTCAAACCTCTTTCGAACATTTCGAAAATTTACTCCGTCCCGAATTAAAGCTACTTTAATTTTGGAAAATGCATCTATACATGGAATTTTGCAACCAAAATTTTTATGTCATCCACCCATAGTGTCAATTGAACTACATCCTAGTCAATTTCGACAGCAATTCATGGCAAACTCAAAAGCCCCAATTCGGGCACCAAAATCCCTAAGTTCATTCCTAGCAAATTTCTAACATTTAAAGAATGCACATTCTTAAAATTAATGGAATTTGTAGGAAACTTACTTGTCTCTCGATCCCATCCTTGGAGTTGTGTCTATCCCTCGCCGGATAAAACTCCGCCGGATTCAATGGGTGCACAATGGTTCGAATGGTCCGAACCAATCGTGTTCTTTCGTCATCGGTCCTTCCATGACGAGCCATTGGTCCTCCTTCACCCTCCATAGCAAACTTCCTTCACAAATACGAGCAAACCTTGCAATTTGGGTTGAAATTTTTCTCTCTTTTCTCTCCTCTCTCGCCGGCAATAATGAAAGAAAATGGCTTCTTCTTCCTCGGCCTCGGCGCTGAATAGGACTTTGTCAACCCGCAAAGTCCGGCACTGACTCTTATTGCACTAGAAAAATTTTGCCACTTTGGCCCCTCAGTTTTTCGCAGTTTCAATTTTACCACTTTTGGCCCCCAAAAGTGTAAAATTTCCCCCAGTTAGACATTTCTAACACCCCATCCCTCGAGGATAAATTCCCAGTTAGTTTTCACTAACGCTCGTCTCTAGACGTTAAAATTCCTAATGGTTTTCACCATCAATTACATCCTCAATCGCGACCTTTCACGGTCCGATTTCAACCCTTAATTGCGACCTTTCACGGTCCGATCTCAATCCTTAATCGCGACATTTCACGGTCCGATCTCAAACCTCAATCGCGACCTTTCACGGTCCGATCTCAATCCTCAATCGCGACCTTTCACGATCCGATTTCAAATCCTTAATCGCGACCTTTCACGGTCCGATTTCACCTTTCAATCGTGACCTTTCACGGTCCGATCTCAATCCTCAATCGCGACCTTTCACGGTCCGATCTCAATCCTCAATCGCGACCTTTCACGGTCCGATTCCAATCCTTAATCGCGACCTTTCACGGTCCGATCTCAATCCTCAATCGCGACCTTTCACGGTCCGATTTCAAATCCTTAATCGCGACCTTTCACGGTCCGATTTCAACCCTTAAACGCGACCTTTCACGGTCCGATTTCAAATCCTCAATCGTGACCTTTCACGGTCCAATCTCAATTCTCAATCGCGACCTTTCACGGTCCGATTTCCAATCCTGAATCGCGACCTTTCACGGTCCGATTTCAAATCCTTAATCGCGACCTTTCACGGTCCGATCTCAATCCTTAATCGCTACCTTTCACGGTCCGATTTCAATCTTCAATCGCGACCTTTCACGGTCCGATTTAACCCTTAATCGCGACCTTTCACGGTCCGATTTCAATCCTCAATCGCGACCTTTCGCGGTCCGATTTCAATCCTTAATCGCGACCTATCACGGTCCAATTTCAATCCCCCATCTCGACCTTTCACGGTCCCATCTCAAACAGTTAATCCCGACCTTCGCGGTCCGACCTCCACTCTCCTATCGAGACCTTCGCCGTTCCACTTCACCGGCAACAGCAATAAGCCCGAACCTCAAGGCACGAACGCCTTGCAACGATCCCTCAGCGGCCATCAAGGTAAGCCCGCACAACAATCCCTCTTCGGCCATCAAGGTAAGCCCGAATCCTCATCCCCAACAGGATAAACCTGGCAACAGCAATAAGCCCAGCACCCAAGGCGCGAACGCCTTCGTCACAGGATAAATGTACCCTCGCAACTCTGGTTTGAGGCGCCACACGCCCTCGTCAGCATCGCAACTCCGGTTTGAGGCGCCACACGCCCTCGTATGATTCAAGAACTCCGGCTTGAGGCGCCACACGCCTCGAAGGCTTCAAGTCCTGTGTTCGATGCCTCCCAACAGTCTCCGTTCAGGTACAGGTACCTTGCGAATGGTCTCATTCAGGTTCAGACGCCTCCTAACATGTCTCGCTCAGGTCAAGATCCCCATGCGCGGCCCTTGCCCCCTTTCGAACTACGATCGGCTTGATTCCCGCTCGGGATACGTAAGAATCCTTTTCGCTAAGGGTCCACCACCGACCGCCCTGTGTCTCTTTCAAAGTAAGGCATCCCGATTTGGATCCTTATCTTTACAACGACCCCACCTCCTTCGGAGGAGACGTCGCCGAGGGGCTAACTGTAAGTACCCAAATCCGGATCGTCCAAATCCGTCGAAAGTTAACCGAAATCCGTTAACCGGCCCGCTCCAGTTAACCTAACTCGTTAAACTCCCCCGTTGTGCTAACGAGACGCCCCGGATCGCCCCTGCATCCCGACGTTGAACCGTACTTAACACGTGTCATCTCACGTAAAAGTATGGCTTTCCCTGAAAAATGCATTTTTCGGCACTTTCCGGGGGCATTTCGGACATTTTCCGGACTGTTATTTTAAAAAAACGGACAAAACCGGGGCCGGGGAACGAACTCCCATAAGGCTGGTGAGTCAGAGGGCACGTGGCAGCCATGCCACCTCCCTCTAGTCACCCTTCAATCACAAATCAAGGCCAAAAGACCAAATTGCCCCTGATTTGCAACCCAAGTCCGGCCGGACTCCCTGTGCACATTTTCTGAAATTGCCAGCAAGTCCTTCAAATTCTCAAAATACCACAAAACCCCCTGGATTCAGGCAAAGTCCGTCCGAACTCCTACTGCATTTTTCACCTATAAATAGAAATGGCTGTCAAAGCCAAAAGGAGAACTTTTTTTACACCAAAAATTCACCACCCCCTCGGCCCAACTGGTTTACACCCCTTCCGAGCTTCCGTTCTGTCTCGATTCGCGTGAAACCTTCGTATTTCGATCAAATACGCACCCTACTCCTTCGAAACAACCTTTCGAATCACTTTCCGTGTCCCGTACACACCTCCCGAGCCAAAGGAGTCGACCCTAGCCATAGGTATAACTCCCTCTCTCTAAATCTCTCGTTTCGTCTCGGTTTACGCGCCAGTCGCTACAACCGTTTCGAACAACATTATCAAGATGTAGACGCCTCCGTCTAACGGGTTCGATACGTTTTAGCCCCTCGATCCTCTTCTCTTTCCGTAAGAGAAGTAATCACGGGTTAAAACGGCGTTCCGACCCCGTTCCGTTTACTTTCTGTCATTTACCAATTCCGGATCGATCGATCCGTTGATCGTTATTTAATTTCCGCCATTTACAATTCCAAGCCGTTTGGCCTCGTTGATCGTCATTTACAATTCCGAGCCGATTGGCCTCGTTGATCGTCATTTACGATTCCGGATCGTTTGATTCCGTTGACACTGCTTTAAATACTGTCATTTACAAAGTTCGACCCGTTTGGATCGTGATAGTATTTACTTTTCAAAGTACGAATCGCAACCCGATTCGTTGATCGCATATCATTTAAAACGCATTTTTCCCGTAAAAATCGTTAACAATGTAATGCCCGGTTCAAAACCGGAGTTCGTCCGTCGAACTCTCTTTCAAAACGCGCGAAATGACTTTCGGCCTCCGAATGCTCATCTTCAAACTAAAAGCCGCCATTTGACACTTAAAATCATTTAATACGCATTTTTCCCGTAAAAATCGTTAACAATGACATTCCCGGTTCAAAAAACCGGAGTTCGACCTTCGAACTCCTTTTCAAACTCAAAATCGACGTTTGCCACGCAAACGCTCATTTCAAACTCAAAATCGACGTTTGCCACGCAAACGTTCATTTCAAACTCAAAATCGACGTTTGCCACGCAAACGCTCATTTCAACTCAAAACCGACGTTTGTCATTCAAACGCTCGTCTTTTCAAACAAAGTCACCTAATCAACGTTTGACATTCAAACCAAGATTAAGCTTGTCATTCAAGCCCCCCATTTCAAAAGACACACACACACACACGTTTTCGAGAAAGGTAGAAAGACTCGTCATGCGAGGCGTTTCGGGCGATCTCGTCATACTCTACCCGAAACGTAACTTGACCTCCGAACCTAACAATATCTGGTACTAAAAGCTTTTTACTCGTTTTTGCTGCCAATAAAAATGATACCCGTTTTCAAAGCCTTTTCCTAAGTTTTTGCTACCAATAAAAACGACACCATTTTCAATAGCCGTTTCTCAACGTTTGGGCTCAAAATACAAAATCCGCGTGGCGACTCCTCATTTTTTTCCTTCCCATGAAGCGAGGTCTCAGACACCAACCCCCCGCGAAAGACAACCGCGTTTCGCGCCCCCACGCGAAATCCCGGGTAATTTCACTAGACCAAAAAATCGGGAACATCACAGTGGCGACTCCGTTGGGAACGTATAAGCTTTTTTTTTTTTTTTTTTTTAAACTCGTTTTTCAAATAATAAATAAAACTTGTTTTCTAAAAAAAAAAGAAGGGGCTTTTGTGGGTCAAACTTCCGTCCCATCACTTGAAACTTTTTGTGTGTGAGTGTGTTTTCGTGTTTATGTGTTTTCTCATGATGCGTTGTTATCGGTTTGACCGTCCCGAAAAAGTCAAATTTTGACTGATAGATCCATTTCTTTAACTGTTCATGTTTTATGTGCTTATGTGTTTACACGCCTTAAAAAAATGATACTCATTATATAGGCTAGAAACCATTAACCTTCCCTTTAAAAATGCTTCATTATCGAAGCCTGGGATAAATTATGGTTTAACAGCGCCACGTACTGGTCTCATTTAAAAAAATTGTTTTTTTAAAAAAATCTTTTTGCATATATCATGCCCTTAAGACACATTTGAAAATTTCTGTTTTTACTCAAAAGGGAATGTAGAGTGCCACACACTACGCGCACGTTGACCGTACACTGCACACTACGTCCTTAACCCGGGAAATCTCAGTAGCAGCCTGGGAGGCCTTAGTACGCCTCTCGGTGCGAGCACGGGACGACCCAAACAACCATTGGTTTACCCTCGTGTCGACCCTGCACTTGTCCATGACACACATTTTATTCGAGACTTGGTTGGTTTTTGGTCCGATCCGTGTCAGATCGTGTCAGTGTATACCTCGCGTAGGTCAAACCCTAATCAACGTGCCAAGTCAGGATCCTCCGTGGACCTAAATCAGTCGAAGTCATGCCGGTTTTCCGTCATGAACTTTGACTCGATCTTGACTGGGCTCAGACTTTGACTTTGACCCATGCAGTTTATGCACCGGCTCCCGGTGTGACACCGAGTCATCAAGGATTAACGCCCAGTCCATGCTTAATTACCGCTTAACCAACGACGAGTCAAGATCTTTTGTGGACAATTATCAGCCAAGGTCATGCCGACTTTTCGTCAGGCACCTTAACTCGATCTTGACCCTCGACGCTGGCTTTGCCGGTAATTTACGTCGATTTCGCATTAAGACTTCATGATCCGCCAGACCTTAGGTCCGTTTTCCTTTTCGGTCGGTGGGACCCGCTTGCCCTATGGAACCCTTGTTCGAGGTTATAGGTTGAGGGTCCGTAGACGTAGTGATGGGTCCCACTGATCCAGGACTCAGAGTAGCAAAAAAAAAAGAGCAATCTTTTCCAACCGCTAAGGGTTTAAGAAAACACGTTTTATGTAAACTCAAACAAATAACTGCATGTTGCATGTGCCCTAAGCCCAAACACCTACCCCCCATTTTCAACTCTCAAAGTCACAACCTCCCTTATATCTTCCTCCCGCAACACCTCGCAAAACTTGGGTACGGACATCGGGTCACCGTTTGGTCAGTTGGGAAGAATCAAGCGCATCGTCAGCTTCACCACTCGCTTCAATTCTGCCTTTCAGAATGTCTGCATCAGCTGGTAACAATGGGGACAATACCACTCCGCCTCCCGGGACTCCCCAGACATAATAGCAGTGGAATCAGTTGGTAGAGCAGATGAGACTACGACAGGAAGCTCAGATGAACAGCCTTCTGGAGGCTATTAGGAGCCACGATTTGGCCGCCAGTCTCCACCCCGATGGCACTTTCACCATGGAGGAGGAAGAGGACCCTAATCCCACTATCGGTCGCCTAGACTATACTAGAATGCCACCACCATCCTCCTATGGCACCAATGCTGGAGCCCATGCTCCTCGACCTATGGGTCAGCCAGCTCCTCAGCCATAGTCCAGTGGCCCTATACAGTCCAGCGGGACAAGCCAGTTTGCAGTCCCTCAGTATGGAATGTCTTCCCATGGTTGGGGGTATCTTGGAATGCCACAGCAAGTTGGGATCCCACCGCAGTTTGGAACCGATCAATTCGGGCCTTCATAGCAACAGTTCAGAGTGCCGCAGCAACAATCTGGAATGCCGCCGTCACAATTTGGTTTAGGACAACAGTCAGGTGTCCCTCCTCAAAATGATACTGGTCCAGCAGCTCCCAGCGCCTCGCTAGCCTCCATAAACCCGTTCCTCACTAAAGGTCATATGGGTCAGTAAGCCCCCATCCTAGTCTCATCAGAATCACCGAGACCATAGTATCCTCCTGGTTATACACCATCACCGCAGCCAGGCATGCAGTTTAACAACCGAGGACCACAACCCGCATTTAAGTCTCCCTATGAGTCTTACCCTGGGAACCCAAACTACCCGGCCACCTCTGGTTTGCCACCACCCTCTTTGCACATTGGAAATCAGCAACAGGCCGCTGGGTTATATCCCTTTGCCTGGGCTCCTACTTATACTCCCCAGGGTAATTTAGGCCAAGGACAGGTTTACACCTATGCCCCGGGTCCGGCCATCCCTTCCACTAGTGTGCCACCAATGGTAACTCCTCTCTCCAGCTCGGTCATTGGTTTGAATGCTCCGGCTCCACCACTGGACCCTCATCTGGCTTGGTTCATGGAATAACATAAGGAAATGAAAGTGCAGATCGCCGAGCTGACAGGAAAGAAGGCTGCCCTCCGGCCCACAGATCCTGATTCTATTGTGCCTCTACCCCACAAGTTCGTGATGCCTAAATTGGAACTGTTCGATGGAACTGCCTGCCCCAAGACCCACCTTGACACCTACACCCTAGCCATGAAAGCCAAAGGGTGCACGAACCAGCAGTTGGCTGATTACTTCAGCCTCTCCTTAAAGTTGGGGGCTCTAAAGTGGTTCTTCCGATTGAGACCCGAGTCCAGGGCCACTTGGGAACAGATCACCAACGCCTTCATCGAAAAATACAAAGCCAACCTGGAATGGGAGACAAATCGGGTAGACTTGCAAACAACTATGCAATGCCTTGATGAGAACATCGGTAATTTTTACAAACGTTGGAACCTTAAGTTGAGTGAAATGACCATCCCTCCTTCTGATGAAGAACAGTTGGACATCTTTCAGTCATGTTTGAAGCCTCACTTAAGAGCATCCCTCAGCAATTTCCCCTATCCAGATCTGCGTGCCATGGTCAGCTCTGGGGCTAAATTTGAGAAGGCTTATAATCAGCAATAAGCAGCTGCCCCTATTTTTTGGTACCGAGCTGCTGCTTCTAATCCTGCTCCTGCCCAACCCAAGGGCAAAGAAGCCGTTAACTTTGCTGGTCAGAATTGCAACAATGCCACTCCTTTCATGTCAAGGAAAGTCGAGATGCCCAAACCTCAGAATATAAAGTTCAGTAACTTCAAAATGCCCCTGAGCGAAGTTTTTAGAGGACTGGTCAAAGAGGGCCTGATTTGGCCTTTGGACAATTACCAGCCCAGGGACCCCAACATCCCTTTAGACACTACCAAATACTGTGCTTTTCATCAGTATCACGGGCACCTTACTGAAGATTGTATAACTCTGAAGAAAGCCATATAAGGGTTAATTGAAACGGTAAGCTGGAGGTACCTGAAGAGCCCAATACAGTCAACAACCCATTCCCTAGAAACAACAATAGGGCGAACATGATTGAAATTGGAGAGCCTTCTCATGCCAGGGAAAGTTTGGATGTTATTCAAGAAACATGCTCAGAAGAGCTAACCAAGGAAACAAGTGAGGACCCCCAAGTGCCCATGATTAACTTTTTCGATGATCCTGAATTCGGATCCCCTCCCAGCCTTGAGAACGATGAACAGACTAATCCTCCCTGGTCCCATGTTAGCAGCTTCTTGCAGAAATATGAAGCTCGCTACTTCTCAGAGGAAGAAATAGCTGACAATGGAAAACTGGGGCTATTCAGATCGAACTATGAAAATACCATTTACACGAGATGGCTAGAGCACTCAAGGAGGATTGAGCAAGAGAGCTTCAGACGGGCACCTGTATTGGGGCTTATTAGTAAAGAGGCTAAAGCACACCTTGAACTGATACACTTCTGCAAAATGGTTCTGGGAGAAGCCGAGTACAGTCCTAATAACAGCAAAGGTGAAGGATCAGATGAGGAAAATTGCTTCTACATCCTGCTTGGGGTCGAATATGTACCGCCACCTCTGACTCTTCCCCCACAGTTCCTGGGAGGAAAAGCCGAGTCGCAATTGCTGCTTCCAGCATTGGGAGCCTATGACCATTTCTGTGGTTGCACACACTTATCTTCCCCTGATAGCAATGATCGACGTTCTATCTTAGCCAAAATTCAAGTAGCATGGGATGATGACTCTGATGACAGTGATGGTGACGAAAGCGAAGAATCAACTGAGGCTCAAGACCCGGAATCAGTTTGGAACAACCATGCCGAAAATGACTGCATGAGTGCCAGAAACAATGGGTGGTTGTTAGCCAGTGACAACGAAGAGCCGCCAGAAAATGCGAATGAGGAATCAATGGAAACTGACCTCGATGTTAAGCCCCTCTCAAGATGCGATTGTGGTCACTGCCCAACCTTGAATACATCGGAGAATGAGGAGCAGCCCAACCCGTTTGAAGAAGAATATGAATCTGAGATCCTGGAGCACAATGTCCCCCATGGAAAATTAGTAGGCGAATGGAGAAATTTCGTTGAAGCACTGGTCAAAAAAGAAAACTTCCAACCTCCGACAGACGACGAGTTTGTAAACATCATTGGATCCCTTTCTTTCTCCCCTAGAATTGACGGCATCACTGCTTTGAGAGTCACAGCTAAACCTCTCGAGTACAATGAGTGCCTGAAATCGCTAAAAAGGGTTATGGATCTGGAAGCCACTCCGGTTGCCTTCATACCTACAGACCTGCATGACGCCTTCTTGATAGCCCCGATACCCGGAAACGGACCCCGAGTGCTCCTCATTTGGACTCAGATGTCACGAGCCACTGTGTTGGGCCACAAGAACGAGCATTGTCAATCCTTCACTTGTGGTTGACTGGCTTGCAAAAGCAAAAGGAAAATGGCGTACGATGAGATGGAAGCTGATAGCCTGAAAATTGAAGAAACTTCAGGGGAGGACAATATGACCGAAGATATGAAAACCATGGATTTTCCCGGGGCTGAATATGTAGATGTCGTGGAGTTTAACACTGCTTACTATGCTTTGGGGAAAGGATTCTCGAGCATCCGATCTAAGCAGATAGTTGAAAATCTGCTAGTAAAGGGAAGACTGGCCTCTATCCTCCCCAATAAAAAAGTAACCATTGTCAGATCAAGCCCACCCAGAGGCAAAGTAACAATTCTCGTCAGGATTACCAAGGAAAAAGTCACTTTTCCCGAGTGTATCACAGCTCTGAGAGAGGTCCTGGACACCGGCATGATACCAGATGCTCCTCCCATACAGAACGCCATAGTAATCTCTAGCACCGAGTATTATAAAAGGCAGCCGGGACTGCTGTATAAAGCCAGGGACGAAGGGGAGAAGCCACCATGTAACGACCTGTAACCCTAGGCACTAATTTAGCATTCCATTATATGCATTTTATATTATTTGTTGACTTTAGGTGCTCATATTATGTCTTTGATTTTTATGAAGAGTTAGGATGGTTATGAAATAACTTTAAAGCTTTAGGATTTAATTGGGAATAAGATAAAGTGTTGGGGTGAAATTATAATAATTGAAAATAAATAAAATATTATAAGTGGTCAAGGTGTTTTATGTAAAGAAGAGAAGTTGAGGTATTAGTTATACTTCCTTGGACCTTGAGGGGCTTAAATGAAAAAGGGTGAATTATTGCTTTTAAATTTAGTCAAGGAAGCCCATACTTCTTACCTTTTTCCCTCACCTCCTTCTCTTTAACCTCCCCATTTCCCTCATCATCTTCCTCTTACTTCCTCCATTTTCTCCATGGAAACTCTCCTTCCAATCCTTTCCTTCCAAAAATTATAATAAATTCAATTCCCTTCCATTTGACGATCCGATTGTACATTCTTGTTTGTGGCGACGAGGGGAGCGCATCAAGCCCGGAAAATAAATGTTTCGTTTCACATCAATTTTGTAAGTAATTATGACTTCCTTCTAATAATTGCTCACTTTATGTGTTATTGAATCTCTTGTTGAAAGAAAAGGATTTTTGGTATTTTGAAGAATGTTAATTGAGTTGAAATGGTTTAGTCAAGGTTGGATTGATTTTTGGTTGTAAAATGGTGATCTAAGTTGAAAGAAGAATGGTATAGAGTAATTGTGGATGTTAATGGTTTAAGAGTGAGTATTAAATGTGGGTTTTAGCCAATTAACTAGAATTAAAAAGTGAAGAAAATGGTTAGTAATGTGTTATGGTGTTAATGGTTTACAAGAAATGGTTGCATGTTAAAATGGAATAAAGTTTTGGTACTAAAAGGTTTTGGTTAGTGTTGGGATGTATTGGATAGAAGTAGAATGGTTGTTCTAAGTGGTATAATGGTTTTGGGATGTTATTGATGCAAATGGAAATTGTTAAAGAGTAAGAGGGTATGGTTTAAGTTGAAGTAGGAATACTTGTTCATGAAATGTTTGGTTCTGTTATTGTATTTTTATCATTGTTGTTTGATAATTTAGAGCACTTCTTGGAGTTGAGAATTTGGGTAATGCCCTAAATGTGGTGTTATTGTCCATGGAAATTGATAAAGAGAAAAGGGTTGTGGTTTAAATGGAAATAAAAATGTTATATGTGAAATGGAGTAGTGTGCTGAGTGAGTAAGGAATTCCGGCTTGGGCGGTCGCCTATATAGGCTTGAGCGGCCGCCCACATGTACATCATTTTGGCCTTCAGTTTTCCCCATGCTTGGGCGGTCGCCCATCTACTCCTGCGCGGTCGCCCACTTCATCAGCAACTTCACCCCTTTTTGACCTCCGGCTTGGGCGGTCGCCCATACTATCTTGGGCGGTCGGCCATGACAGCAGATACTTCTCTAGTTTTTCTTCCTTTCTGATTTTCACAAAAACCACTCATCATGACTCTTAGCTATTTTTAGAGTAATATAAACCTAGTCTACTTAGGATATAAATGAAACCTCTTTAACTTAGATTAAAGTAGAATACTTTGGCTACACCATGATGTCTTATTTGGTCAAAATGGAATTGTGAAAGTAGTTTAAATATTGTCCGGAAAATGGTTGATAAGCTTGATATGTAACTTCACCAAAGTGGTTCAAGCTTGGGAATTAGATCTTGAACTTTTATTAAGGTCATTCAAGGTTGTGTAATGACTACGTAGGAATGGTTTATGGTACATGGTGGCCTTACTTGCTTCCATATCCTTGGTGGTTAGTTGGAATAGTGTAGAAGTTATAGGTTACACTATTGCGCTAGTTGGAAATGTGTATTTATCACATTGTGGCATTGTTATCCCAAGTGTGGATTATTTGGCATGTTGTTATATTGTATCCCAAGTGTGGATTTATTGGTTATATTGTTACCTTACTTGAATTCATATTCATTGATGGTATTATGCATAGTGTATTAAATGAATGTTGCACTATGGTATTGAATTAACGTGAGTATACATTACCATGTCGTTATATTATTATACCTTTGGTGAATTTTATTTCAAGTAACTATTATGTGCTTGAACGTGTTTATATTATATGTGATTCAGAGGTATAATGGAATTCAATCAATTATGGATGTGTTCTATAAGTGATTGAAGGTTCATTATACCTGTGACTGTCCCCCTTCTGTGGTCAACAGATTGGGGTGTGCAAGCTTCTGTATTGAGCCAAAAGCCTTACAGTTAGCTGCAATTTCATTGGAGTTAGGTGGAATGCTTCTGTATTAAGCCAAAAGCCTTACAGATAGCGGTGTTATTATATGGTACTCTGAATGAAGAATCATATAAGTATTTTCTTCCTTATATGGATCTCTGGAGTATGAGTCCTATAAGCGGTGGATGTGCACGGGGGCAGTTCACCAAAGAGCGGAGTTTTACTCCCACGTTGTACGACATATTGTTCAGACGGGAAAGGTAAAATGAGGTAACGTAAGGTGTTTACCGCTTTCATAATGTGTTATGTGTAACCATGCTATGTGTTGCATCTTGTTTGGCATCTTGCTGCATTCATAATAGCTTATTGAGATTTATTCTCACCCCTTCCCCTTTACTGTTTTAGGTCGTGCTGAGATAGGTGACCTGAACCAGTGAGGCCAAGGATAAGAGTGTGGACTTTTGCTTTTGGGACTTGTCAGGTTATGCATATGAGTAGGTTGTCTGGGAGTATTTATTAAGTATTACTCTTTTGGAAAGTTGTATATAAAACTCTTTTGTAAAACAATGTTATTTGGGGGTTTTTGATGTAATTGATCAGATTATGGTTTATTGAAGTTGTTGTTTAAATTCCTCCAAGTGGAGATATTATTAGTTGATTTATTTTGGGCAGTTTGAGAATTGGTTTTCCTGTAAGGTGAAATAAAAGTTTTTAAAAATTTAAGATGGGTTTTCTTAGTTTGGGCTTCTCAAGCTCGGGACACGCGTTAGGTTCCGGGTTGGGGTGCTCACACACCAAGCCCTGAAGGTAATAGTTCCTGCTGCATGTTAACCGTGGGCAAGCTCAAACAAACCTTGGACAATATAGACCATGATCACAAGGATGAGGATGAATCGGAAAAGGCCCTAGCCATGTGGGCCATTCAAGGAACGATGACATAGTCCTTGGTTTAGAAACCCATAACTTGGGAAGCAATCTGGAAGGGTTCCCAGTCAGAAGCCAGTAATACTCATTATCCCCAAGATCAGCTCCTTACTATTGCTAAGCTCTGGGAAACTTGTAACAGAATCAGTCAGAGCCAGTGGCTAGTTGCCAAGCAAGTTCCTCCATTGACCCTAGCAGCATTGAAGGAATCCTGTAAAGGAGTAACAGATAAGCCAGAGAAAGAAGTGAACCTGTTAACCAGATCTGGGCAAATCCACCAGGGTAATCCCAAGATAGAAAAGAAGCCAGCAGATCAAGCACCCAGGGTGAACCGTAATCCTTATGCCAAGATAGCTAAAACTTCCGACCCCGAGAAAGAGGATCCTGTGCTCACTCAGTTGAAGCAGACTCAAGCCAACATCTCTCTGTGGTCCTTACTCACCTCATCTTTTCCCCACAAGCTGAAATTGGAAGAAAGTCTGGCCCGCACCCTGGTTCCTATTGATGCTACCCATGACAACGTGGTACAACTAATTGGGAACATCCACTACGGAAACATAGTCACCTTCACTGACCTCAATCTCCCCCAGTTCGCAGCTGATCATAACGAACCTCTCTTCATTACGGCCCAGCTAGATGAATGACGCCTCCCTCGGGTCCTAGTTGATAATGGGTCTGGAATGAACATCCTCCCAGCAAAGATCATGAGCCTGCTCGACATTAAGCCCACAGACCTGAAGCCTTCCTCCCTTACAATCAAGGCCTATGACTCAACATCTCGTACAGTACTTGGGGCTGCTACTTTGAACGTGTGGTTTGGCAAGAAGATGATACCTATAGAATTCCAGGTCATTGATATCCCAATCACCTTTAATGCCCTTTTGGGAAGACCTTGGCTGCATCAAGTTAATGGAGTCGCTTCAAGCCTTCATCAATGTGTGAAGTTCGTTTCAGATGGGGCCCTAACAACCATTTATGGAGACCTGGTTACTCTGGAGGGCACTGACACGGGTGGAATACCCATCCTAGAGATCAAGCATGATGAAGATGGCTTCATGCTAACGGGCTTCACAGTCGAATATCCTAAAGCTCAAGTTTGCAATGTGGATCTGACTGTCACTCGGGATAAAATTCCTCCCGTCATGAGGATGATGAGAAAGATGAACTACCTGCCTGGTCTGTATCTTGGGAAACGCCTACAAGGGACTCACAAGGTCATTGAGGTGAAGGAAAAGAATACTTGCCACGGCCTGGGATATGAGCCAACCTTGAAGGAGATTGTAAAAGAAAAGGAAATTGCTCCAAAGAGGAGGGAGGCTATTGCAAAAAAGATCCCCTAAGGTGGTCCTAAATCTCTCCCTTTCAGTCTTGACATGACTGACTACTTCGTAAAGGGTGCTCCATAAGTGGACAACACCGCAGTAAAAGAGCCCACTCCTACATAAGGCTGGTTGAAACTACAAGAGAATCTTAGCAAGTTTAGGGGAACCAAAGCCAACCCCGTCCGAAGAATGTTTCTCGATTTACCCAATATACCTGGGGCTACTACCACCATGAAAAGTGAGTTTACTTTCAAAGGAGTCCCGGAGCTGGTAAAACAGTTTGAGAAGCTCAATGAGGTCATCTCGACTACCGAAGAGGCCACCAAGGCTGAGTTTGAACTGGTCATATCGAAGGCCAAGACTCCAGAGTTCTCCCTAAATGAATGGGATGGTCCCGTAATGCAGCAGATGTTTGGGGAAGAGGTACAAATTTCAGACCTGATCGACCTTGGTTCAGTTAAAGAAATGATTGCGGTAATTGAAGCAGGAGGACAGAAACCGTTAGCTCCCAGAGCCATGGTCATGCAGTCTACAATGCCCCTAAAGAATTGGGAGACTCTCTCCGGTATGATCACAAAGCTTGGATTGGTCCCTCGTCCCCTTGTGTCCACCTATCTCAAGTCCTCTGAGTCTCTTGTCATCGAATTTGAGTCCCTAGAGTCATCTGATGGCCTTACACCAGAAGTCTACGAAATTGTAGCCAATGCTGTACTTTCTTTTGCTCTGAATGAAATGATCGACCTTTTCGAGTATCCCTGATCGACACTTTAACTAATGATAAATTAACTAATAACTTAAAAACGGTTAATAATGATTCACTAGATAAAGATTTAGACACACTAAATGAACAATACATTAAAGAAATCTTTAAGCAGGTTGTTGAGAAAGAGGAAAACTGAGCCCAGCCTGCCAAGGAGGTTTTGACTCGTGTGAATCTAGGGACTGCAGAAGAGCCTAAAGAGACGCAGATTGGCAATTTCTTCGATGGGGCCGAACAAGCAACTCTGACTGAACTACTCAGAGAATTTGTGGACGTGTTTGCATGTTCTTTCAAGGATATGCCCGGCCTCGACCCCTCCATAGTGGAGCACCGGATACCGTTAGACCCCAAAGTCAAGCCAGTAAAGCAAAAGCTGAGAAAGATCAAGCTCAAATGGTCGTTACAAGTAAAGGAAGAAATTGAGAAGATGCTCAAAGCAGGATCCATCCGGGTCATTGAATATCCCACCTGGCTCTCCAACATCGTAACAGTCACCAAGGCTAACGGAAAAGTCCGATGCTACGTGGATTTTAGAGATCTCAATAAAGCCCACCCAAAGGACGACTTCCCCTGCCCAATATCGACATGCTGGTAGATACCACGGCCAACTATGAAGTCAAGTCTTTAGTCGACGGTTTTGTCGGCTACAATTAGATCAAAATGGCTGAAGAGGACCAGGCCAAGACAGCTTTCACTACTCCATGGGGGACATACTGTTACATAGTCATGCCTTTTGGTCTGAAGAACTTTAGGGCTACCTATCAGAGGGCAGCCACCGCCCTATTCCATGACATGATTCATAAAGAAATCGAGGTCTACGTGGACGACATGATAGTCCACTCCTAAGGATCCGATGGCCAGCATTTCATCAATTTGAGAAAATTCTTCGACCGTCTCAGAGAACATTCTATGAGGCTAAACCCAGCTAAATGCTCCTTCGGCGTCAAGCGAGGTAAGGTGTTGTGATGATGTGTATCCACGAGCGCAATTTTTCTTTTTGAGCCGCCCGACAAGACTCTTGCTTGTTTCTTTGGAAAAAGTTTTGGAAAATCTTTATCGGACCTTTTAAAGAAAATCGTTTTCGAAGTCGCCATGCCGTTTTTTGTTTAAGGGTCAAAACTTTGAAAAATACCCTAAATTAGAGAAAATGGGTTCGGAGGTCAGGTTACACTCCGGGAAGAACGTTGGTGTTCACCTGGAATGCCTCGTACGACGAGTCTTCCACACTTGAAACCTTTTTTTTTGTGTGTGTGTGTGTATTTAAAGGGACTTTTCTGAAAATAACTGAAATTATAAGGACTGAACTGAAAAACAGTTTGAAAGCAGTGGTTAAACTGAAAATAACAGAAAATTTAAGGGACTGTTTGCAGATGACAGTGTCATCCGCGTGGAGGAGATTGTAGTGCAATCTCATCCGCGCGGATGGGGCTGCAGTGTCAATATTTTTACAGTTTCCAGTTTAGTCACTGTAATTTCCCGAAAGTCAACTGGATTTACAGGACTTAACTGGAATTGTAACTGGAAAGACAGAAAGTAAAGGGGATGTTTGGATCTTGGCATTCATGCTTGTCCTCTCTTTCCCTAGACTTTGATTAGTGGTCATAAGTGATGAATTCACTTAATCAAGCCATCCCGAGGGTACATTAGGACTTTGTAAGCATTTCATTTGCTAGGGGGAAAAGGGAATTTGACATGAAAGTAAATTTTTCATTACAAGAAATAGGTCAAGATGTATCAACTTTAGAGGAAGATCTCTAAGGTGGTCATAATAAGACCATCCTTGAGATCTATACTCAAGTGTATCTCTTACATCTTTATGTGACCTAATTTGTGAGTCTTAAGGATGTTCATCCATGGAAATGGTTCCAAGGTGAACATCTTAGACTATGGGGGGACATTTGCAAGGAAGTAAAGACTATGGACCATTTAAGATGGTCATCTATGGAAATTGATTCCAAGATGACCATTCCTTAGGTCAAATGAACAAGTAAAAACTAGTAATGTAAAAGGGGACATGGGGGATGACATGAAAGTAAATTAACAAGAGGACTAGGTCAAGATGTATCAACTTTAGAGTAAGATCTATAAGGTGGCCACAAGGAGGACCATTCTTGAGATCTATGCTCAAGTGTATCTCTTACATCTTTATTTGACCTAAATATGTAAGTCTAGATGATATTCATCAAAGGAAAGATTTTCAAGGTGAACATCTTAGACTAGGGAGGGGTATTTACAAGGAAGTAAATACTATAGACCATTTAAGATGGTCATCTATCGAAATTGATTCCAAGATGACCACATTTTGGGTCAAGTAGGCAAGTAAAGACTAATAATATAAAAGGGCATGAAAATAAAGATGTGGACCTTTTAATGTGATCATCTATGGAGATGAACTCCAAGATGACCACATTTTAGGTCAAGAGATCAAGTAACAAGTAAAGACTAGTTAATGTAAAGGGACAAGGGAAATACATAATTTAAAGTGTGGATCCTTGTAGAGAATCGTCCATGGAAATGAGTTCCATGGAGATCCTAGGACAAAGGGAAAGGGGGATAAACAAAAAGCAAGTAGAATCACATCATGGAGAAATGAAATTCATACATGAACAAAGGAGTTTTGAGTAGGGAGTACAAGGGTTTACCAATGTTTCTTGGGTTTGTGTTTAGGGATTTGAGGGATTCAATGGGTTAGGAGTAGTTTTGGAGTGGATTTTAGGTTGGATTTGGTATGGATTTTGAGTTTTGAAGGTGAAAATGGCTGTTTGAGAAGGGATTTCGGCAGAGTAACAGTAGGGAAAGGTGTTTGTTGTTGTTAAAACTGAAGGAGAAAGGCTGAATTTATAAGTTGTCCGGAGAGACAATCTTATCCGCGTGGACAAGATCGTCGATACAATCTTATCCGCGTAGACAAGATTGTAGGTGCAATCTTGTCTGCGCGGATGACCCAAGCAGCGTGCCTGTTGAGATTACCCGAAATCCGGCTCGCGCACGGAGCCCCGGCATCTCGCATTTGTCGTCGTTGGAAATTGCCCAGATCCGAGAGGCAGCGCGATCGCGCCCCGGCATCTGGCGTTTCCGCTTTACGGCATTTTCGTTGGTGGAGGTGTCTCGCTATGTTTTTGCTTGTAGAGTCGCCACACCGTTTTTATTAAGCCCAAAACATTGAAAAAGGGCATCAGTTTAAAAATAAATTGTTTTTGTGTGATGAGATTTTTGAGTTCGGAGGTCAGATGACTCCTCGGGAAGAGAATATTAGAATCTTAGAGCTCACCCGAGTCGCCTCGTAAAAACGAGTCTTTCGGATACCCCTAATATTCTTTAACTGTTGTGTGTGTGTTTGTGCTTTTTTAAAAAAAATGCATGTTGTATCGGATATCTACATTGTACACTGCTTTATTGAAATGTATTGAAATAGTGTAGGAAGGAAGCCTTACCAATGTTGGTTCGTGTCTGTCTTCCACTGGGGAATAGTGTTTGAGGATGGAATAGTGTTCCGGGACGGACCGGGATTGCTTCGGGATGTGCCGGTTGTCTGCGGACAGAGTTTCGGCGTGCGTTGGGATCGCAGGGATCACTTGGGCAGAGGTTCGGCGTGCGTTAAGATAGCAATGGTCACTCGGGCAGAGGTTCGGCATGCGTTGGATTTGTCGGTTGGATTCGGGCAGAGTTTCGGCGTGCGTTCGAGTTGCCGGTTTGACTCGGAAAGAGCCGGGACGCCTCGGGAAAGACCAGGCAAGGCCTCGGAGTACCACGAGGGGCCTCAGATTACTTCGAGAGTGCCTCAGGGCAGCGCGGGAGTGTCTCGGAAGCACTCGGAGAGGCTTTAAAGCACCACAAGGGGGCTCGGAAGGCCTCAGAATGATCCGAAAGGGGCAGGGATTGCCCCGAAGGGTCTTAGAGGGGTGCCTGAAGGCTGGGGGAGAGGAGAGATGAGGGAGATGTGTGAAATGAGGGAGGGGGAGCCCTCTATTTATAGTGCCAGATTTGGTGCAAGAAGGTCCGTACGGACCTTCTAGGTAATCCAACTTTTTGGTTTTCCTCGATTTGAGGGAATAAGTGGACTTTAAGAAGATTTAGCCATGATGGTGTCTGGTTGCAAAGAGGTCCGTACGGACCAACCTTGCATGCAGAAAGGTCCGTACGGACCAACCATGTAGGGGGTAATGATCACTTCTGGAATTTGAGGGAATAAGTTGGACTTTAAGGGGATTTAGTAATCATTGAAGCAAAGAGGTCCGTACGGACCATGTATGCTTCTCTAATTTCTGAAAAATTCCTAAAAGGTCCTTTTCTCCCTTTTTGTCCCAGAAAGGTCCCTCCCTTGGTTTGGCTGGGGTTTTTTGAGGGTTTTGAGTGTCAAGGGTCTTCGAGACTGCGTTTGTGAGTCTGCGGTGTTTCCCGTGTGCTCGAAAGAGGGTGATCCAGACTGGGGTACTTACAGAAGCCCCTCGACGACGTCACTTACGGAGGAAGTGGGGTCGTCAATAAGATAAGGGTCCTGATCTGGATCGCGTGCTGGGAGAGGAAGTGATCGTGTAGGCCGGTGTGTGAGGACATGACGGTGTCCTGTTGTGTGACCGTTTAGGTCAGTTGGCTGGACCCTGTGATAGGATTCCTACGTATCCCTAGCGAGAATCAAGCCTGATTGTAGTTCGTGTGTGGGGGAGTGTTGTTGTGCACGAGGACGTGAGTTGTCCTCTGATTGAAACTCTGTGTGTGGATGTGGTGGCATCCTGTGGGTGACCGCATAGGTCGATGGTAAGGACGTGGAGGCGTCCAGGGGGACCACATAGGTCGATGGTAAGGATGTGGTGGCATCCTGGGTGACCGCATAGGTCGATGGTAAGGACGTGGTGGTGTCCTGGGTGATCGCATAGGTCGATAGTAAGGACGTGGGCGGCGCCCCGCGACCGTATAGGCCGGGGTAGTGACATGGTGGCGTCCTGGGTGACCGCATAGGTCGATGGTAAGGACGTGGTGGCGTCCTAGGTGACATCATAGGTCGATGGTAAGGACGTGGTGGCGTCCTGGGTGACCGCATAGGTCGATGGTAAGGACGTGGTGGCGTCCTGGGTGATCGCATAGGTCGGTGGTAAGGAAGTGGTGGCGTCCTGGGTGACCGCATAGGTCGATGGCTGGACCCTCTGATAGGATTCCTACGTATCTCTAGCGGGAATCAAGCCTGATCGTAGTTCAGAGGTCGTGAAATTGTGAGTGTATGCGGGCGTGATGGTGCCCTGAAGTGTTTTGTGACCGCCGAGGTCGACTGTGAGGACGTGGTGGCGTCCTGAGATGGAAATTTTATGATTTTCCGAATCGGGTGGTTTAAAGCCTTCCGGGCTGGGGATAATGATTTGGGAGGTTTATACGGTCTTCCGGACCGAGTGATTTAAGGCCTTCCGGGCTGGAGGTATGTCATGTATGAGGACTTGATTCGTCTTCTGTCTGTGGTCGTATCATGTATGAGGACTTGATTCGTCTTCTGATTGCAGTTTGCGGAGGAGTGGCTGCCTTGTGCTTTGTCCGCTGACTGCCGATGTTCATCTGCTGGGATATGCGGCCTTGTAGAGGCTTTGTCTGCTGAGAAGGTGACTTCGGTCTTGCTTTGATGACCGGTGGTTGATTCACCGTCTGGCATTTTGGAGGCATTTTGTGCCTTGGGATTTGTGCTTGGAGGTGCTGGCTCCTTTTCGCGCTTGTTTCACCATTTAGTGGGCGAGGTCCGGGCTTACGATGACGGCCGGTGCTTGAGTTGCCATTTAGTGGGCGAAATTCGGGCTTACATCGACGGTCGATGCTGGGGATATGCGGTCTTGTACGGGTTTGCAAGAATTTCCTTTTGACTTGCTGGGGAAGGAGTTCGGGCTTACTTTGATGGCCTGTGCTTGAGTTGCCGTTTAGTGGGCGAAATTCGGGCTTATGATGACGGCCGGTGCTTGAGTTGCCGTTTGGTGGGCGAAATCCGGACTTACACTGACGGCCGGTGCTTGTTTTGATTGGTTAAGGACCAAACTGCATTGAATCTGCTGAAATAGGCCTTTGGACAGCTAGGGGCAAAGATTATAAGGGCAAAGAAGTAATTTGGCCATGGGTTGCAAGAAGGTCCGTACGGATCTTCTCCCTCTGCAAAGAGGTCCGTACGGACCAATGCTGATTTTTACAGTTCCCAGGTTTTGACCAGCTTCAGACCCGAGGCTTTTCCCATTTCTTCTTCTTCCAGTTCGTGCACCAGAGAGAGAGAGAAGGAGAAAACTCCATTTTTGCATCAAAATCCTTAGAAATCTTCCATTTTTTTTTAGCTTGAATTGCTTGTAATGGCGGAAGGATCAAGGAGAGGACGTCGTCAACGGAGCCAAGAGGTGATCGAGCAAAGGATGGAGCTTCAAAGAAATTGCATCTCCTTTGTGCCTTCTTCGAAGAACCCGGATGTGTTGTATCCGAATCCGGAGGTGCATAATCGGCGAGTTAGGAACGCCGGGGAGGTAAGAAATCAATTTCGTCTCGATTTCTCGCTTGAATTTTTGAATGCTAGAACTAGGTTTTAGTTTTTCGCATATTTGGGGCTTTAGTTGTTTGCCATGCTTTTTGTGAAATTCGTGATGAATTGTTGAAATTGAGCATGTAAAAATTGTGGGTATGTGATTTTTGTGCAAAAATGTGTAGATTAGCTCTTATTTGAAAAAATAAAGTGCCTCTCTATGAAATGCATGCTTTGGTGTTTTGTACCTTATGCTATTTCTGTATGTACATCGTGAGAAAATTGTCATGTAGGGGCAAATTTTGTGAAAAATGTGACATGTGTCGTATTTTGTGACGGGTTTTGTCTGAAAGTATGTGCCGTGTAGGGATGGACTTTTCTTTTGAAAAAATGTGTTATGCGGTGTGTGCCGTGTTTTTGGTGACGGACTTTGTGGGGAGTTTATGTGCAATATGTGCCGTGTTTTGTGACGGGTCTTTTGAAAATGTGTCGTGTAGGGCTTAGTCCCTCTGTTGAAAAAATTTGTACAGTGTGTACCGTGTTTTGTGACGGACTTCATGGGGAAAATTATGTGCAATGCATGCCGTGTTTTGTGACGGGTTACATGTGAAAAGTATGTGCAATGTGTGCCGTATTTTGTGACGGGTTTTTTTTTTTTTTTTTTTTTTATATATGCTTTGGTATTAAGTACTGTGACTGACGTACCTTTGATGTGTTTACTTGCAGGATGAGGGGCTTTTGGCTGGGAAACCCAAAAAGATGAAGTCTCGGGGGTCGCCGAGGTCAGAAGTGGAGCCGCGGCAAGAATCGCCGACATCTCTATGGGGGGCAGGCCGAGCCCTAGGAGGTTGGTGTATGATTCCGGCTTGGGCGTGTTCGTGGAGAACAAGAGTAAGAGTATCTTCCTAGGCTTGTCTGAGTATTGGTGGGATACCACCCACACCTTCCATTTGAGCTGGGGCGAGGTGATGGTGACTCCCACCAATTTTGCTGCTATCACCGGGCTTTCCTTCAAAGGAGGGCCAGTGCGGTGGAGGGACAGGATATCCGAGGAGGTGCTGGCTGAGCTGCTGGGCTTTGCGCCTCTTCCTCGCAGGGGCCTGGGCATGCTGTACAGCGATGTGGAGATGCGGATTACGACCAATATTGGGGCCTATTGCTGTGGCATCGGCCTGGTGACGGCGGATCAGCTGGCCCGCTCCTTCTTGTGGTTTGCCCTTTCTGAGACTCTGTTCTCGAATCACGCGACTACGACTCCCTTTGCTCTGCCGAAGAGTTTGATTGATTTGGAGAGGGTCTGTGATATAGCTTAGGGAGAGGCGGGCCTGGCCAAGCTTTACTTCTCTTTGGACCGGTTTAGCCGAGGCGTGGCCAGTTCTTTGGCCTGTTTTGATTTTGCTTTGGAGGTATGAGTTTATTGCTGTTTTTGATTTAGCAATTTGTCATTTCTCCATTTTCTTTTGCACTGAGCCTTTTCTGCTTTTGTCGCAGGTGTGGTTCTACGAGATCTTTCGATGCTTCCCGTGGGATCGAGATGATGGGGCCATAGCGGCCTATCTTGCTATGTTGGGCTGGGCCCGTCCTGCGAGGAGGAGGAGGACCAGTAGGGGGAAGCTCACCATTACCTACGGGGAGGTGCAGGCGCATCTGGGGAGAGATAGCCCGGCAGAGTTTGCTCTGTACCCCTGGGCTCGGTATGAGGCTGATGAGTTTGAGGGTGCTCCCGCGGTGACGGCGCAGAGAAAGATGCTGCGGGGCCTGACATGCGACGTTATGTACTTGGGAGAGAGGGTCTTCTGGCAGCATGGCCCGGGTATGCTTCCCCTGGCTCCGAGGGACCTGCCTTTTGGGATGATGGATTCCCGGGATATGGACGTGCTGGAGTTTGAGAGATATCTGGGCGGCGTGAGTGCCGATGAGTTTGTTTTGTTTGGAGAGGAGTATGGGACCTTCATTAGGAGGAAGTTGAGGACGCCTTGAGTGTTGGCGAGGAGAGGAGGGCCGGCTCGCCAGTCCCCCCAGAGGTTCCGGTGCCTGGGCCGGATTTCACATATATACGGGGCGACTCGTCGAGGCGTAGGGTGTCAGTACCCGTGCCTGAGCTGGCTCCTGCTGCTTATCGGGTTGACCCTGATATGCCGGTGAGTGTGCTTATTCTTTTCCATTTTGGCATCTTTTCTGTATTTTTCTCTTTTGTTGAGTATGACTGTATTTCTTTAGCTGAGCGTTTCTTTGGCTGTTTGCTTGTGCAGGTCCCGGGGAGAGCCTATGGCATGCTGACCCGCCGTTATGTGGCGATGCGATCTTTTGCGAAGAAGATGGCGGGGAAGCTGTCTTGTCGGTCCTCGAGGCGTGTGCCGGCTTATGAGCCGATGCCTTCGAGGCATTCTGTGGACGTTCCCCCATCGAGAGCCGAGCCAGAGCCACAGCAGGAGGGACCTTCGCGGGGGCGGCATAGTATGGATGCTGGGACGTCTTTGGGAGTCCAGAGGCCGCCAGTCTTTCACCAGTTCATGCCTTCGCAGGAGGCACCGGGAGAGAGTTCGTCGGAGCCTGCCTACTTCGATCCTTTTGCCAGGTTTGACCCTTTCGAGTATCTTGAGTACATGCCCCAGGAGGGGGTTCAGTATTCTGACGACGAGGGTGTGGCTGGCGAGTTTGCCGAGGTGCCCAACTTCTCGCTTGATGATTTTGGTGATGATGATGATGCTGAAGAGTCAGATTAGGGTTCATTTGCTTTCCCTCTTTCCATATCTTCTCTTTTTTTTTTAGCAACAGACATTTTGTGTACCTGTAATAAAACATTTGCATTTACACCGCAAAGTATTCTATTTTAAGATGTAATGCCATATTTTGTGATTCCCGGGAATTGTCCTAGGAATCGTTGATATTTATTATTTTTTTTACTTGCGCATGCCACGTGAGCTGGGAGTGCGTTTGTGGGTAGTGTATGCTTGCCGGGAATGGCTTTGGCCAGTGTTTAGACAGTTTGGAGCAAGGTCTGGCAGGAACAAGTGGTTTTATGCTGTTCTTTGGAAAAGTGGGACCAGGTTGCAACAAGGTCCGTATGGACCAACTTAGGGTGCAAAGAGGTCCGTACGGATCACCTTTGATTTTGGGAAGGTGTAAGTACCCAAATCTGGCTCATGCCTTCCGGTTAAATTTCCCGGCAATTTCGGTAGGTTTCCCGGTAATTCCCCGGACCTTCCTAGTGTTCCGGAAATGTCCTGAAACAGTCCAAATCAAATTAAGGGCTGAAGGGAGCCTTCCTAATTAAGAAAACACGTTTTTCTTAATTAGGAAGAAGGTTCTAGAATTTGCCACCTTGCATGGTTCTAGAATGCTGAGTCACAATGGATAAGCCCGCACGGCTGCATTAGCTCGCTGCTCTTAGCCGCACGGCTTCATTAGCCTTATCCAGACTGCCTATAAATAGAGCCCTCCTCTACCCATTTAATCATGAACAATACACACAATCCATAGCAATACACTCACTCCCAAGACGTGAAGAATATTGGTGAAGGCTCAAGAAGGTGAAGAAGAAGGCCAAGAAGCTCCCTCCCTCCTCCTTGAAGATCCAAGACCAACCTCTCCTCCTAGCTCCGACCAAAGAAGCAAAGGAAGCAATTGGTAACCTCGCACGCCCTAACCTTGCTTTTAATTGATATACTTGCTCATTGCATTCATATATCTTGCTTGGGACTTGGCATTCATAGTTAAAGATCACATCTTTATCACCCCCTTCCCCTTTTGCATGCATTAAGACCTCATTTGTCATAAAAATGTAGTCTTTTTCATAAAGGTGCATCCTTTGCACCTAAAACCCCCATTTTCAAATAAAAATGTCATTTTTATGCATCATTTGCATATAAAACCCAATCTTTTCAATAAAAATGCATCCTTTGCATTCAAAACCCCTTGTTCAAGCATCATTTGCTTTAAAGACCATGTCTTTACCATAAACTAGCATCATATGCTTTTCAAAATGCAATCTTTATGCATCATTTGCATAATGAATGCCAATTTCTTCAACAAAAATGCATCATTTGCATAAAAATCAAATCTTTATGCATCATTTGCAATAAAGATTATTTCTTTAAACTAAGTGCATCATTTGCAACCCAAAAATGTCATCTTTTCATTAAAGTGTCATTTTTCATCATGCATTTCCCCCTTTCCCCCAACCTAGGAATGGATCGGTGTAAAAGATCCTATCTTTACATCGTTCCTTCCATTAAAGGTTCCATATTTCTTTAGAAAGGGACACCTTGAACCCTATATCTCCGATTATCGCTTAAGAAAGAGTATGAAGCCTCTATACGAGCTCGACCGTCTTAAAGCGTAGGATTGATGGGCTAAGGACCCTCCTTTTCTAAAGAACCTCATCTTTGACCAAAAGAGAGTCATTCTCTCGATCACGCAAGTCCCGAGGGTCCCAAGGTTTAAAATGCGATGATCACAAGTCATAAGATGAGGACGGGATCATAATCCCAAATACATAAAAATTCCAAGGAATCCCGAGCGACAACCAACAAATGGTTTGTACGTTCGGAAGACAACTTGGGACATTCCCACCCCCTCCTTATTTTCAAACACATGCACACAAGAAAGCACGCAAGCAAGCACGATTACTGAAATCTTGGGAGACTTGCTCCGGCAAGGCACTTTGGGTGAACGCCAAACGTTCTTCCCAAGGGGTAACTTAACCTCCGAACCCATAAAAACCTTTTTTTCAAAGTTTTGAGGTAATCAAAATGGCGTGGCGACTCCGTTTTTCAAATTAAACTCGGATGTCTTCAAACTCGCGTGAATCCAAACAAAAAATTTGGGCACCACATTCACAGTTTGGCGACTCCGCTGGGGACTACCCAAAGGAGAAAAGCTTCTATTTTCAAAACAAAAAAAATTGATACTCGGTATATAGGTGGAAACCACTTACCCTTCCTGTACACTCCCTGACGTGGGAGTTGGGATAACCGGTGGTTTAACAATCCACGTACCAGTATCCCTTTTCGAAAAACAATTTTGAAAAAAAAAAAAAGAAAGCTTTTCCCTTTGAGCGGGTTAGACTCCCATCGCCGATTTCATTAATCGTGCTTGCTTTCTTTACCATGCATTGCATCATTTGCATCTTGGAATCTGTGCATACTTTGAAACGGGAAACAACCCGAAAAATAGCAAAAGGAGTGGAACCTGGAAAATTGATCCATGCAGTCGTACGGCTCAATCCTCCTTGGATTCTCGACCGGGCGACCTCGGGCAATTCCACCGGGAAAAATCATGGTTAATCTGGCGCCCTAGCACTTGGGGCTACTCACCTCCATG
The DNA here is from genome assembly GCA_022495995.1 of Adenophora triphylla var. japonica. NCBI lineage: Eukaryota > Viridiplantae > Streptophyta > Magnoliopsida > Asterales > Campanulaceae > Adenophora > Adenophora triphylla. The sequence goes on from JAFEMH010000647.1 coordinate 666,031, forward strand.
ACTGACTGGGGCTCCTTAAAATTTACGTGCTTACGTGTTGAATTTTCCCCCGTCCCGAAAATCATTCCTTTAAAACACATTATGAAAATCTCTGTTTTAACTCAAAAAGGAACATTTTTAGGAGGCCGCACACTACGCGCACCTGATATATCCTGTACACTTTTGCACGCACGTCCTTCAAACCCGAGGGTGGTTCCAGCTGCAGTCACGGACAGCCTTACGATGCTCCCGGGCGCGCACGAATCATCCCAACCTCCCCATGGCAAAGTGTCGACCAATGCACAGTCCGTGTCACACGTTTCAAAAAACCGTGACTTTTGGTTGGTTTTTGGTCTAGTCCGTGTCATATAGCCCAGTTGCATACCCACGTAAAGGTCAAGCCTTAGCTCATAACGGAAGCCAAGATTTTCGCTCAAGCGAAATTCTGCCGAAATTCCGACAAGGAAAAATCGGTGGGATCTTGACTCCGACATTGACTATTGACCTTGACCCGCACGGAATGCGTAAGAGTCAAGACCGAGTCTTTGCCAAAAATCAAAAGATCTTTCGCTCAAGCGAAGCTTTGCCAAAATTCCGACAAGGAAAAATTGGCAAGATCTTGACCGGCATTGACTTCGATTCCGACTCACGCACTGCGTATGCAACGGAGTTCAATGTGACACTGTGTCATTCGACTTTTTACTGCCCGACCCATGCCTATTATTCTCTCGGACATTACCGAAAGTCAGAAACCGTCATTCGCTCAAGCGAAACTCTGCCAAAGATCCGTCAAGGCAGAGAGACGAGACTTTCCCGGTATTGCCTTGACTATAATCCGCATCGCTCGTGCGTTGAAAGGTCCTATGACCCGCTAGACCCGATAGGAGCGTTCTTTACTCTCGGTCGGTGGGATCCGCGTGCCCTATAGGACCCTCGCCCGGGCCGTCCACCCCGGGAGGTCGAAATACGGTGGAATACGAGGGGCTTATAGACGTAGTGACGGAACCCACCGATCCAGATCTAGAGTAGTTGTGAAAAAGAAGGGCGTAACCCCTTTTCCAACCAAATAGATATTAATAAAAGACACTGTTTTAAGTAAACTTGAAGATTCTAATTTGCATATTGCCCGAGCCTTCACCTAAACACCTACCCCGAGTCTAAACCTTTCCTATCCCTTTCCCGCAGCCGAGAAAGAAGTGGGTGAGAACACCGGCCGCCGACTTGTTAGCGCAGAATCCTCGCACGCCGCCGTAATCCTCGCTCGAGAGTCGAATGGCCGATTTGACAGAGAAAAGGCCGGTTTGGGTAACCAGATGACTAGGGAAGAAGAGCTAGCCTATAACCAATGCCCTCCCCATCTTCATATAACCCATTACCAAAGATCGTCCCTTCTCGCCTTCTCCAATACCCCAAGCCGTTAGGGTCCCGACACCCTCGCCTCCTCTGCATCCCCCCACGGGACCTTTTTCCTCCTTTCACTCGAGCCTACTTTGGAATCCCAAGGCCAATTTGACCTTTCCAATTTTGTCAACGCCTTTGTGAATTTGCCTACCTCTCTGACGGCTACGGTGAAGAGTCAATCGGAAACGAGAATAGGAATGGATGGATTTACAGCGATGATGACAGTTCAAGAAAAGGAATGGACTTGGAGCCAACGGAAGTGAAACCCGAAGGGCAAGATGAGGTAGAAAGCCACGCACTGGAATAGGGGATGAAATCACTTCAAAGTGTGTCTGCAGCCTATGCAAAGGTTCGGAGAAGGATGAGGTAGTGTATGAGTCCTATATCCTAGAGTTCAATACTCCGTACAAGGACTTGGTAGGTGAATGGAGAAACTTGATCGAAGCTTTAGCCAAAAGAGGGAAGTGGGCTCCGCCCACCGATCTGGAACATGTAAGCGTCGCCGAAGCCAAACTCTCATCAGGAAGGGTAGACTCTATCACAGTGTTAGTAGTCACTCCTGAAACTTGGTCTGAAGAAGAATGTATGGATGCCTTGGAAAGAGTCCTGAGTTTAGAGGCGACCCCAGTCCCCTTTATGTCCTACGATGATAATGATGTTTTCCTGGTAATCCCTAAGCCCGAGGAAGAGTCTGAGATACCCCTCATATGGCGTCAAGTATCCCGACCTGCTTTTGCCCTCATTGGTCATCAGAGCCAAGGCGAAAGTTCCCACGAGAGCTACTGTAGTGACACTGATGAAGACACAGTCGAAGTGCCGGAAGGGACAATAGAGGAGTGGTTAGCCCAGAAGCCAAAAAGCCCAGAAAATATCTCTGACAGTAAGGAAAAAGAACCCGCCATGAGGTTTGACCCCGCAGAAATCCTTATTGATGATGGAATTTCCCACTTTAGAAAATGTTTGGCCAACGTCAAAGATGCCGTCAGAAGGTTGACCCCGTGGAAAGAAAAGACATGCTTGATGCTGATGAGGAATGTGATCCTACTCTGTTAAAGAAGTTGCTAGGTTCGGATGAGAAAGCCATTTGCCAAGCTCCAAACTCCGGAAGTGATAATTCTTGTTGCATGCCGACTTTGAAAAGTTTGAATGAGACTGTGAAAGCTTTAAACGGAGAATGTGAAGTTGAAATCAGCCGGTCAAACTCGTAAAAGGTCAAAAAGCCGGTAACCCGGGACCGCATTCGGGAAGCCGCCTATGCTTCCTAAGCAAGACCGTCAATCGATCAATCGCCAGAATTGGCCATACGCCGCAAGAATCCGCCTCGACTTTGAAAGAATTGACAGAATCCTCCAAGAGGGAATAATGACCAAGGAAAATCCAATGTCTATGTGATGACTCGGTCTGGGCGATGAATGTTGAGCACCTAAGGGTGACAAAAGAAGCACCGTCTCGAGCCAAAAATGATAAAAGACCTTATAAGCCGTGGCGTAAAAGCCTCGACTCGATAAGGAGGATCCAGCCCTAACTCGGTTGAAGTGTACCCAAGCCAATATCTCCTTATGGTCCCTGTTGACCTCTTCATACCCTCATAAGTTCAAGCTAGAAGAAAGTTTGGCCAAGACCATGGTGCCCATAGATGTCACCCCGTATGAGGTCGTCCAAATGATTGGAAATATCCACTACGGAAACATCATTACCTTCACCGACTTAGACCTCGCCAAAGTATGGGGCTAGTCACAACGAACCTCTTTACATCACAATTCAGTTAGAAGAGCGTCGATTGCCACGAGTATTAGTCGACTGGAGGGTCTCGCAATGAATGTCTTGCCGCCTAAAATGATGGATTTATTGGATCCGAAGCCAACGGACTTAAAGCCTTCTAGTCGACTATTAAGGCCTATGACCCACCGCACGATCGCTTGGGGATCGCCACTCTCAAGATGTGGTTCGGAAAAAGGTCATGGACGTTGACTTTCAAGTTATTGATATTCCGATTTCATTTACCGCCTTTGGGACGGCCTTCGATCCACCGCATAAACGGGTAGCCTCTACTTTGCATCAAGGCTAAATTTCGGGGCCGAGCGATGGAACTATCACCACCATTTATGGAGACAAAGGTCACGGTAGAAGGAACCAAAGACCTTTGGGGATATCCCGATATTGGAGATCAAGCACGATGATGAAGGGTTAGCATTGACCGGATTCTCCGTAGCTTCTTCCAAGGCACAAGTGTGTTGCACCGACCTCACCACTACTTCCGATAAAATCCCTCCCGCCATGAGAATGATGCGAAAAATGAGTTATCTTCCGGGACTTGGATTGGGTAGAAGACTTCAAGGTCGTAACACCATCATTGATGTGAAGGAACAGACTACCGTATATGGCTTGGGGTACAAACCGAACTCTCGGGATGTCGAAAAGCTAAAGGCACGAAAGGTGAAGGGGTCCAGCTCCATCCTTACACCGTCTCGACCCATTACTTTACAAAAGGAGGGACACAATATGATGAAAGTGATCGCGCATCTCCTGCGTAAAACCCTTCTAGAGAACCTTGAGAAAGTTAGGGGAAAGCCACCAATCCCGCTCGAAGAATGTTCCTTGATTTGCCGATATCCTCGGGGCTACCACTACCATTCGTAATGAGTACGTCTTCAAAGGAAATCCGGCCAATGGCAAAGAGTCGCATCCTGGACAATGGACTTCTCCGCCTTTGAGTTAGCTCTTCCAAAGATCAGCCCGATAGAAGCCGCCAAAGAAAAGACACAAGGGGGTTTGCAAGAGTTGTTTGACGAAGAAGCACAAATCCCGTACTTGATCGACTTCAGCCTGCACGATGAGATAGTTGCCGTTATTGGAGACGATGGTGAAAGTCATTTTGATCCTCGCACTTTGGTGACTAAGACAGAAATGCCATTGAAGAATTGGGAGACATTCTCGTGGCCGATAGCCGGGCCGACAAAGAAATGATCACTTGAGCTTGGATTGGTACCCCGTCCTTCTCAACCCTAGTCGTGTCAAACACCCCGTTGTCTATTCACCGAGTCAGAATCTTTGAATTCCAGCCCTCGTAGTCATCCGAAGGCCTCACGCCCGAGGATTATGAAAATGTAATCGATGTCATCTTTCCCCTTATTTTGAATGAAATGACAAATCTTTCGATTATCCTCTTATTGCCAACTTAACAAATGATAAATTAACTCAAAACTTAACAACAAGCTTAATAATGAATCATTTGAACAAGATGCAAACACACTAAACGAACAATACATTAAAGAAATCTTTAAGGTGTTTCGTAAAAGAGGAAAACCGGGCCCAAGCCGCCGAGGAGGTTTTGATAAGTGTGAACTTGGGTACTATTGAGGAACCTAAAGAGACACGTATTGGAAGCTTCTTCCAGTGGGGTTGAAAGGGACAGATTGATCGAGCCGCTCGTAGAATACGTCGACGTGTTTGCATGGTCATACAAGGATATGCCGGGGCTAGACAGCTTCGATAGTAGAACACGTAATCCCTCTAGCACCGCATGCTAAGCCGCAAAGCGTAAAACCGAGAAAGATTAAGCCGAATGGTCTCTACAGTCAAAGAAGAAATTGAGAAGCTACCGCGGGTAGGGTTCATCGTAGTCATTGAATACCCGACATGGTTGTCCAACATCGTGACCGTAACCAAGGCCAATGGGAAGGTGCGCCGCCGTGTGGATTTCCGAGATCCGAACAAGGCCAGCCCCAAAGACGACTACCCTCTCGCCAAACATAGACATCCCGGTGGACTCCACCGCCAACTACGAAGTCAAATCCTTCGTTGATGGTTTTGCATGCTACAACCGCATCAAGATGGCCGAGGAAGACCAAGAAAAGACAGCCTTCACCACACCATGGGAACCCATCGTTATACAAGAATGCCATTCGGGCTCAAGAATGCCGGGCTACTTACCAAAGGGCAGCGACCGCGCTTTTTCATGACATGATCCACAAGGAGATTGAGGTCTACGTAGATGATATGATAATCCACTCCAAAGGAGAGGGGGTGGGCAAGCACTTTGTTGACCTACGAAAATTCTTTCGAGAGGTCGAGACAAAGATTCCATGAGACTAAACCCCGCCAAATGCACCTTCGGAGTGACAAGGGGAAAAGTGCTTGGGTATATGGTCACGTAGCGAGGTATAGAAGTTGACCCCCGAAAGATCAAAGCCATCATGGATATGAGGCCACCTCAAACCCGCATGTAAGTCAAGCAGCTTCATGGGTAAATTGCAAAGACATCGCCCGCTTTCACAATCGCTGACCACTATGTGCGGAGCCCATCTTCAAGCTCATGAAGAAGAATGTGGACACGTAATGGACCGAAGAATGCCAAGATGCCTTTGACCAGATCAAGGCATACTTAGTACATCCCCTCAGGCCATTATGCCCCCACATAGACGTAAGCCTCTTTTCCTCGCTCTATCTCACCGTCACGCACACGGCTTGGGGCTATGCTTGCTCAGAAAAGAAAGACTCTCGGGTAGAAAATGCCATTTACTTTGTCACCTGAAGCTACAGGGAGTGAGCTCAATTACTCAAAGATGTGAAAAGACTCGTGGCAGATCGTCCGGGTAGTCGGCAAATTGAAGCATTATATGCAAGCCCACCCCGTGAATTTGGTCTCGAAAATGGACCCCATCAAGTACATCTTTGACAAGCCTTCCCTCTCGATGCGTTTAGCGAAGTGGTCCTTCTTCTTGGCAGAATACGACATCAACTATGTGACCGTAAAGGCCATCAAGGGTCAAGCATTGTCGATCACCCGGCGAACTTCCCCAAGAATGAAGACAGAGGGCCCGAACCCCAATTCCTGCATGAAGGGATCTTTGCAGCTTGAGCTCGAGAATAGATGGCAATTGTTCTTTGACTGAGCCGCTAACAAAAGAGGAAATGGTGTAGGAATGCTATTGGTCGATCCGAAAGATGAGCATACCCCCATAGCCCCTCAAGTTGAACTTTCCCGCCACGAACAATGTCGCCGAGTATGAAGCCCGCATTGCCGGTTTGGAGGCCGCCTTAGAAAGAAATGTCAAGGAGCTCGAAGTTTACGGAGACTCACCCGATCATCAACCAAGTCTCCAACAAGTGGAAGACTGTGGACCCTAATCCGCAACGGTATCATGCCCATATGGAGGAGTTGGATCGGACAAGCTCAGAGAAGTGACTTTCCACTACTTCGCCGAGGGAAAAGAACAGATTCGCAGATGCCCTAGCTACTCTAGCCTCATTGGTAGAGATCCCCGAGGGAAAAGCCATAAAGCCCTTCGTAGTGGGTAGAAGAGAAGCCCCAAATTCTTCCGTCATGTGAAGTGGACCTCGGGACCCGAGCCTATAAAGGAACCTTGGTACAATCGTATTTACCAATTCCTCAAAGACGGAGAGTCACTTTCAGAGACGAAGAAGGTAGACCAAAAGAAGGTGTCGAGCCAAAAGCTTGCGAGCCCTGAAAAGGTTGGCCTCCCATTATGTCATCCTAGGAGGCAACCCGTACAAGAAACGCTATCAAGGACCACTCCTCTTATGTGTCACTCAAGAAAGAGCCAGAGAGTTGATGACCGAAGTCCACAATGGTCCTCGCGGTCCTCACGAATGCCGAGCCCCGATGCAAGTGATCCTCGTAATGGGTTACTACCGGATCTCCATGGAGACAGATCGCGTCCAAAGACGTCCGAACCTCGCGACAAGTGCCGCCGGTTTGCCAACCTCAACCATCTCCCACCTCACGACCTGTACCGCATGACGACTCCTTGGCCGTTTGCAACTTGGGGCATTGACGTGATAGGGAAAATAGCCCCGACAGAAGCAATGGGCACGAGTTCGTGTTGGTAGCCATCGACTACTTCACCAAGTGGGTAGAGGCCAAGTCCTACAAGGTCCTCACTTCCGTAAAAGTGGCCCAGCCATCAAAGAAAACATAATGTGCAGTATATGGGTGCCCAACGAGATCATTTCTCGATAATGGGTCACACTTCGAAGGAGACCGCGATAGACTCGTCGTCGAATTCCCGTGAGTTACTGCCACAAGTCGTCCCCGTACTGCACCTCACTGCAATGGAGCCGCGGAAGCCGCTAATAAGACACTCGAGCGGATCATCCGAAGATGGCCACCCGTGGTCGTGATTGGCCCGAAAAGCCGCACCTAGCACTCGGGGGCTACGTAACGTCTGTCGTAATGCCCACAAGAGAAACTCCTTTTGCCCTAACTTACGGGATGGAAGCAAGTGTTACCAAGTGAGTTGGAAATCCCGTCATTAAGGGTCCTCCCGGAAAACAAAGGTCAACGAAGTAGAATGGTTGCTACGAAGCCGGCATGATGAGTTAGCCCCGCTTGACGAGAGAAGGCTAAAAGCCATGGAACACACCCGAGCCTACCAGAGGCGAATGGCCGAGCGTTTGATAAAAAGGTCAAGGCCGTAGACATCAAAGAGGGTGACTTAGTGCCGAAAGTAAAGCCCCTACTGCAGACAACCCCCGGGAAAATGGGAACCCGTTTGGATCGGCCCTTACGTGAGTGCAGAAGATACCGTCAGAGGAGCAATGAAGCTTGCAGACTTGGATGGCAATCCCTTTGTCCACCCAAATAACGGTGATAAGCTCAAAAGATACTATATCTAAAAAAAAAAAAAAAAAAAAAAAAAAAAAAAATCTTAGTGCAAAAAGAGTAATACCCAGCCTAGGCCGAAAACCCCAAAAAGGGCGGTCTAGGCAAAAGACAGTTGCACATATAAAAAAAAAGAAAAAAATCTTAGTGCAAAAGAGTAATGCCCAAATTAGGGCCGAAAAACCCCAAAAAGGGCGGTCTAGGCAAAAACAGGGCCGCACATGAAAAAATTAGTTCACTGTAATGAACTACGTAGACTCCGAGCCCCTTAGCCTTTCTTGTAAAAGGGGAACGTAGGCGTACCATATATATGGTTCGGTCTAAACAATAAAAAGGACGATTAAGTTTCCATGAAATATGTCCTGATCAATAAAAAAAAAAGACATTTGAATTTCCATGAAATGTGTCTTGATTAATTTCTAAAATAATATTTCTTGTTCATTACAAGTCAAAAATTTCTTGACGAGTTCAAGCACGGCCTACCTCGACTCGCTAACCTCGCTAAAAAGATCTAAAATACAATAAAATGCCTAAATAAACTAATGTGTTTGCAAAATGGCAATAAGAGGATCTTGAGAAAAGACTTGTCGGGCCGTCATTCGCCGAGTCTTCTTCGCCTTTCTTCCCTTTTCCTCGGCCTCGTCGAGTCTTCTTCCTTTTCTTCTCAATAATGTCGGTATCCCTCATCCCGACCTCTCGTATCCTCACCGGAGCCTCCACCAAACCCGTGTCAATAAGTGCTCTCTATCCGAGCACGAGTCCGCACCTCCTCCCTCCGAGCCTCGCCAAAGGAGCGACCCTGACAACCTCTTGTACGAGCCTCCATATCCCCGACCAAGTCACCCGACCGGTTACGGCAACTCGCCTTAGCCTCAGCCTCCCTCAAAGTCCTACTCGAGCCGTGGTCGCCTCCCAATAAAGCTCGACGTCTCTCCTCCAAGATGACCTGAGTCGCTCCCATCTCCCTCTCGTACTACCCAAGTAGACACTGGTCAAGATCGTGCTCTTCCCGCTCCCCGAAGATAGCCCCCGTGGGAAAGCAAGATGTGTCCAAGCCCTCGAGAAGAAAGAGAAGCCGGGCCGGATCCTCATGTCCAATGACACCACTTCCATGGTCCGATGTCCTCCCAATCACTCAAAGGCTCCTCGTAAAGCCCCAAACCGCCCGGATGCCAAGCAGTGGTACGTAGAAGGATGACCTAAGCAGTAATCCCGGAACCCTCACAACATAAGACTCCCGAAATATCCTCCCGGGTCCGCAACCTCCAATGTGGTATCCACCAACGGATGTCCGAAGTGGATAGCCTAGCCATCATCGCTCCCGCCTACCCGTTCCTGCCGCCTAGGTGCACCTCTCCGAGAAATCACCCAAGGGCACCGAGTCGGCAAAGCCCCGTGCAAAGCCCCGAGCCTCTCCTCGTGCAGCCACAAAGTCAACATAGCCTGACTCCTGACCTCATGAAATGGTCTCCCGAGCCATCCTTGTCAATCCCATGAAATGTCTCTCCCAAAAACCAAATGGGACAATATCCTTCCCAGCTCTTGGCATAGCCTTCTGGACCATGTCCAAGAGGCCACCGTGACAGCATCCCCACCTGGACTCAAGAAATAACTGTAAGGAGAATACGCAGAGAATAAAAGCATCCATAGCCACCGTGGTCGCAAAAGACTCCATAGCCTGGAGATCCAAACCTCGCCCCGGGATATCGTAAAGGTCGAATCCTCATCCTGGGACTACCATCATCCTCTCGCCTCCTCCCAGAGGAACTGCAGAAAGATGCAAGCTTTACCGCCTGACCCACATCTCCGATCAGCGGAATAGATATAGCCTCGCACCGGGACCCCAATCATAGGCTCAAGTCTTCGTGCGTTGGGACAATTCTCAAGTTGCTAAGAAAAGCAAAGAAACATGTCTCCTGACGTCCTGTAACTTTGCCGCGGCTCTCAACAGTCCCACCGGGCGGGAGATCCCTCAAAATGCCATAAAGACTTGATCTTGAAGGAAGAATCAAGCAAAGCCCTTGTGATTTTGGAAGTTATGTCTCGCCCAAGATTGAAGACCGGATAGAAAATGGTCTCGCCCTTTGCAACTCCGACGGGCTTCTCCATCGCAAAGTGATCAAAGATGGTGCTTTTAGGTCCAAAATATGCCTCGGGGAACAATTGGGACAAGTCTAGAGTCAAAATGAAATGAAATGGGGCCAAGCCTTGCTTTTTATTCGTAAAATAAATCCGCCCGTATTGTTAGACAACCTGTGAGCCGCACCGTGCTTCATTTGCCCTCAAGGCCTATGCAAGTTCGCACCACTACATTAAGCCCTCTCGCAGAAATTTCGGCAGAAGAACTAAAGTTGCCGCCCAAGTGAGTTTTTCACCCCACTTTTTTCAACCAAAACCTGGGTACTAAAAGATATCCAAGCCATTCAAGCATTTATACACCATTATGGTCAAATCATTTTTGGCCCAAGCCACTCCCGATTCCAGCAAAGTAAAGTCGCCCAAGGCTTTCAAATAATATGCAAATTGAAAAAGCATGAGAATTAGAAAAGGCCAAATAAAGCATAAGATACAATGTCTCCGCCTCTCATCAGCGCCAAAATAAAGCAAAATAAACAAGTTGTGCACATAAAAAATTGTTCATTGTTTGTTCTTGTTCCAAATCTACTCTAGAGACCCCCTAGGCCTCGCGCGCATTCTTCTTCCTCCTCATCGCCACTCACCATAGACGCTAGGCTCTCTCATCACGTCCTCCCCGGTCGCCGCATCGGAAAGAGGGATGTTTGTCGTGCTTCGTACTCTCGCCAACGCCTCCAAGATATTCAGCATTAGGACCTCGCCCCCGAGGCCCGGCACTGGATGAGTACTCCGGCCGAGGAAGAGGATGCCGCGCCCCGACATGCCTCGCTTTGCGCATGTGCTCCCGCACGTCATTGACGCTTTAGTGGAAGCAGCAGCGCCCTTCTTGACCAAGGATCGGGCACACGTCCTTCTGCACCCCCGTTCGCCCGACCAACCCGGGCTCATATAAGTATGAGAATGAACCCGAGAAAAGAAAAGAAAATCTCCTCGTAAAATTGCAAAAGCGTAAAATCCGGGAAGCTAAAAAGTGAATAGTTAAGACCCTAAGAGTATACTCAATCAAAGGCTATCAGTGGCAAAGGTATACAGGCTCGCTCCCCTCGTGTCAGTGGACAGAATCCTCATCCTCCCTGCACTCCGTGGTACGACGTATGAGAGGTGTGCAGGAGGGATAGGCGGGTCCGGGCAGAGGGCTCATCCTCCCCATATCCTCGAGTGATCGCCATGGCCTTCTGCTAGCCCTTTCTGCAAGGCGTCCTCAGCGCCGGCCTCCACAAACACAAAGGTAGGGGGTACCCATGCTAAAATACTCCTCCAGCCTATACCTCCCCGGTACCTCTCAATCTCATCCGCCTCGCTGCCCCCCTGGGTCTGCATGGATCCGTGCCGGAGGATCGTGTGGAAAGAATAATAGCATCCAACGGGAGGGACATGCACCATGCCGCCTCGAGAAACGGTCCCCAGCATATATGACATGTCACAAGTCACCCAAATGGAAGCCACCTCCCTCTCGCCTCGTCACCTCAATAGCATCTCCCAAAGAAAATCTCCGATACCCGCCCTGTGGGTAGAAGTCCACTCCATCCTGGTCCATCCTTTGTTGAGCACAAAGCCACCATCTTGTAGTCGAGCGATCCGGGTCTTCCCCGTGAACCTATCCCTCACATCTCCCTCCAAATAACCATCGCAGTGGAAAATGGTGATATCACTCTGTTGGTTCCAAGGAAAGAACCCGATCACCTCGCAAAACCAGGCCCGCATATTCAAAGCATCAAAAGGTCA